>CAJVRM010000749.1:0-154958 GCA_911693285.1 Hymenoscyphus albidus
TCTTCTTCTTATCATAGCATACCAACCAGCGAACACCCAGCCAAGTTTAGTTAGCCAGTTTGAGTATTCGTTACAATTACTTATTTTAGTCTTTTCTTATTTTATAATATAGTTATTATCTTTTAGTATTTCATTTTATTACTTAGAATTATTATAAAATATATAAAATACTCGAATTTATTTTATAGATTTAAATAAATTATATTACTTCTCTTCTTATATAGTTCTTTTTTATTCGCTTAGTAATTATATTTCTTCTTGCCTAGACTCTTTTTATCTTTACCTTTAATATTCTATAGTTTTATATATCTTTTACCCTTAAAGATTACTTAGTAGCCTATAATTTTAATTAGTTAATATTATTACTAATATTTATAAAACTAATACTTATAAGTAATAATAAAATATTATATAAAATATAAAGTATAGAAAAAATCTTAACTTAAGCCTTAATTATAAAGGGCCGAGGGTAGGTAAGAATCTTAAATTTAGTCTTTATTATACTAAAAATACGCTTAATTATATTATATAACTAAGTATAATATAGGTTAAAGAGCTTCTAAAGGTTTTAAAGCTTTCTATACTCTTTTATTCTAACTTATTTCTATTCTTTTAGGTAATATTATATACTAGAATAAAATATAAGATAGGTATTATAATTTATAAACCTAGTATTTTCTAAGATATAATAAATATTAGGAATTATAAGTACTTTTATATATATTATATTAATTTATAAAGTCGAGTTCGTAGTACTACCTTTCTAGTTAAATAAAACGTTTACAAACTTTATATTAAAAGTGTATACTACTAGTACGTTTTAGGTAAAATATTTATCTCTATTCTTCTATAGTACTCTATTTTTATAAAAGGGCGAAAGAATAATATATATACTATTAATTATACCTAGGTATTTATCAAACTAGAGAAAGTATTTATAGTTAAATAAGATCTTTAAAGATATTAAAGCATTTACTAAAAGTAGAACAATATACTTATTATAAAAAGAGACTCTTAAACTAAGGTTATAAAAACCCGGAGTTAAAAGTTATCTAATAATTATATAAAAATAATTATAGATTATAGAAGTACTTTTATAATAGTTAGAATTAGTATATATATATATATATAAATATAATTAGTTAATAAAAAAGTATAACCTTTAAAATTACTTAGCTAGTTTTCGAATAAATAAATTACTATAAACTATATATAAAAATATATCTAATTACTCTCGAGTTATTATATACTAAGTAGAAGCTAATCTAATCTCCCAAATTAATAACTCCTCTAGTATATTAAGGGCCTCTTTTATAATATAGAGATTATTATATAATTAACTCGAATAGTTATTTAATAGCTTATTTATCTAATATTTATTACTACTTAATTTAAACGTATATTATAGTATTTTAAGGAAGTAGTTCTTATACTATATATAGCTATTAGAGCTATAGTTTTTATACGCTTATTATATATATAACGTTTCTAAAGAAGGGATTTTATAATTAATATATAAATATAAACTTATATATATAAAGAAGTAGATAAAGTAGTAGTAGTAGTAATAGTTATAATAGATAGAATAAGCGAGCTAGGAATATAGGATTCTGAATATAGCTTAAAAGCCGTTTTTACTTTTTATATAGGACATCTTAAAAGAAGCTAGATTACTATATTCGTAGTATTTACTTTAAATTCGATATACGAGCTAAACCGGTTTAACATTCGATACGAATCAGGTCTCGTATCAAGTACCGAGTACTAAACTCTAATATATATAGTAGAACCCAGAATCGGAATCAGGATTTTTTTGAGCCGAGCAGGCTATTATGAATCCCAGGGTACGCTACCGAATAATCCAATTTACCTCAATTTAAGCCGAACAGGCCAGGCCGTAAACAATTCTATATCTTCCCCATCTTCCATCCCCCACTTCCTCCCTCACCCTCACATCCCACTAGATTTTCAAGTTTTGTACATAGGATGAAGTAAAAGGGTCTAGACAGCTCGGGTCTCCCCCCCCTTGTCACTTTCTAATATACCTCCACATGAATCGGACAATTCAATTCGCTTAGAGGGCTATATTGTGGAGTTATACCCTGCCTATAACAAGTTGTATACAGGGGAGGGGGCGACGTGAGCTATCCAGACCCTTTACTATATACTTTGAGCCAAACAGAGTATAAATCCGAATTATGCCGAGAAAACCGGTACGAGTACGTAGCTTCATCTAATGTATATAAGGGACGACCTTTTCCACCCCAAGAAGAGGAGATCTACTTATATCTTAGTCCAATCTCACATACTGGTGCACCAGTCCAAGATACCAAGATACCAACGAGTAAGCGAGAAGCATCATCAACCTACCTCTTCGTCCAATCTTATAATTCTTTCATTCTTCTCGAACAACATTAACATACCAATCCACCAACCCCCAGTCCTCTCCACACAGTCGACTACTCGTCACCATGTTCTTCTCCAAGCACATCCTCCCAGTCCTCACCGTCTTGCTCGTCTGAGTTGTAGAAGTCCAAGCTATATTGAATTGCAATTACGCTACCTGGGAGCGCGGTTGCAGGAATGGAAGAATCCAATATCCTAGGCCTGATGATCCCAAAAACCCCTAACCTAATACACAAATTTTATGCTGTGAGCAATGTTAGAGGGTACTGGTATACTAGATTGAAGCCTGGGGGTTTTTTTGGAGGAAGACTGAGACTCTAGTTGGAAAATATCGACTGTCGCTATACATGCGTCCTTTTGTATAGGAGAAGTTGTTCGGTTGCTGGTTGTCTTGTTTGTTTGGAAGATATCGACTGTCGCTATACATGCGTCCTTTTCTCGCAGGGGGTGTGGGGTTGGGGGCTCCAAATTCAAATTCAAATTCAAACTACGTTGAGATTTGTATGGGATATTTCGTATGAATCCTGATCACAGTATTCGGAGTGCTATTTTCTGTTCATGCAATGAACGAGCCAAACGTTTTGTAGACTCGATACGAGGGGTGACTCGTATACAGTACTGAACTCCAATTTTGCATGGCGCACCCTGAATCTGTATTCGGAATCACGTCGAGCCAAACAGGCCCTAAGGAGTTCTGAATTGATATTTTATAGGTGCACGGAGAATAATACATTCGGCGGGATCATGCTTACCGAGGGATCGACGTATGACTCTAGGTACAGTAGCAAGTTATGCCAGAAATCTTTCGTCCAAATGAAAATTTCCCCCTTTTTGCTCGATGACAATATGGTTTCAAGTGGTGATTGAGATCGGTAGTTGTATCTTTACTATATATGAGACCAAACAGCGCTATAATTCTATGTATAACGTTTTCAAGTAAACCACATTGTAGTAAACCCGGCCCGGTAACGTCACTCTGATTGGTTGAACCACACCAAGCTCCTTTTTAAAGAAACAAAACGACTGCTTTCCAAACCAACAACACACATTTCTCACCTTCACTCTTACCAAAGAGGCACTGTAACAAGACATCCCAGACACAATTTGGACGACCAATCGGGATTTAGACAAAAGAAAAGAAGACCCAACCATTGGTATTGTAACGATGCAAATCACGAATTCCCCGACCCACGTATGCATCGGATAAAGGAAGGTCAGCGTAATCGTGATTGCTGAAGATAAATCATCCTACCTACATTGCATATTCTCCGCATATAGTACCGAGACCTGCGTCCAATTGTGGATCCTGTCAGAGCAGGCCCCCAGGAAGGCGCCGAAGACGTTTACCAGACTTTGAGAACTTGTGGAAGGAGGTAGATAGGTACGTTGCCATGAGGTTCGAATTCTAGACCAAGTGGACCCGTGGGTCATGTTCTTGCTTTCTTTTCAGTGAATCTTGTTTTTTTTTCTCATCTCACATGTTTTTGTCATAATTTGCTCTCTCAGATTCTTTTTGGTAAAACATACGTCACAGAGTGATACACTGACAAGATGGTGTTGAAGCAGTTTATTAGCTCTCAATATCGTGCTTTCACCATGCCGGATGACTTCTATGATCCGGTTACCAATGTCACTATCTCCATACCACCATGGAGCACTCGACTTTGGGAATCGGTGAAGCATCCCGATCCAAACGTGCTGTTAGCCATGGTTCTGGGTCCGCTTCTGATGCTTCTGATTACGAGATATTTGAGCGGACGACCGAGAGAGGGAAGTGGAAAGGAGAGGAGTGCTTGGATGCTGCCGTACTGGATTCCGTTTTTGGGTCATGGCTTTCATTTGTGAGTATTCCCAGGGCTGGATTTGGGATGAGATCTCATGACTAACCCCAAGCTTAGTCTATGGGATCCTGTGTCACTATTCAAGGAAGCGAGGTTAGTTGGAGAAAATTCGTTCTGGGATTTGAGTAACGCTGATACTGCTTTAGAGAACAAAGTCCACATTCTATCTTCTCATTATATCTTGGAGGGACCACTCATAACATAAGTAGGCCCACAATTCCATACTTTCCCCCATTTCTGATTCTGGCCTTCAGACGTTTTAGGAGGAATTTGAGATATCAGATATCTTACAGCATCAGCTAATATGTCCAATAGTATCTGATCCAAAACTTGTCCAGAGGTTGTAATACCCATTTTCTTATCTGGTTGGTTGACGTGACTAACTCTTATGTAGTGTGATGGCACAGCGTGAATCTCACGTGCAATTTACGCCCGTAGCTCGGACAATAGTGCAAAGAGTAAGTGAAATGGACCCACATCATTTAAGTCTCATAGCTAAACAATTGTAGTTCTTTGGTCTTCCTAAAAGTAGTAAAGAGAAATACGATAAAGCATGGGAGGTATGTCTTCATTTATCTGCGGTCTCTTGTTCCCGGATCTTAACTGATCTCAACAGGAGTTAAATTCCAGCTTTTCATACATTGCAAGAGACCCATTCTTTGGAACTCTTCTGAACGGAACTGTGAAGAACATTGAGAACAATGTATCCCACATGATTTCATTCGTGGACACAGCCATCGACCTCGAACCCTGGGAGAAATGGGGAAATGCTTCTTATATTTCAGACGAAGAAACTGAAATTGATTTTGCAGCAATGATCCGAGATGTGATGGGTCATTGTTCGGTTCCCGTAATTTATGGAAGTGCTTTCATCGAAAAGTTTCCTAATGTTTTACATGATGTTTACGAAATGGACAAGGGAATGCCATATTTCCTCATGGGTTTTCCATCTTGGTTCCCTTGGCCTTCTGTTTTGAAAGCTCATATTGCTCGGAACAGAGTTTGGCAGGCTTTGGATGATCAGCAGAGAGCTTTTGACGATCTCTCTGAGGGAAAAGAGATAGATTACAGCTGGGGTGATCTGGATGATGTGAGTGACTTTAGCAAGAGGAGGCATGAGATATACAGAAGTAAGATCTTCACCCGCACCTGGATTTCATACCCTAATCATTCAAATCACAGAATACGGCTTCGAAGTCCGAGAACGTGGAGAGTTTACAGTAAGTCAGCTTTTCTGTACTCCCCTACTTGAAATTCACTAATAACAAAAATCACAGACCCTCTGGGCTCTAATAATTAACTCTTCCCTCCTAGTCTACTGGCACCTCCTCTATATTCTCTCAACTCCTGATCTCCTCTCTCGTCTTCGCACTGAAATCGCTCCCTACGCAACAGTAGAAAAACCTCTCTCCATCGGTAAAATCTCAGAGGCACCACGATTATCCATCAACCACGAAGGACTAGCCAAAAACTGCCATCTCTTCAAATCCACATACTTCGAGGCCTTGAGACTTACAGATCAACCTTGGAGTGTAAGGAAGGTTTCTAATGATGTTGTTATCTCTGGGGATGGGGGTGAGGAAGAGGAGAATGGGGAGAATGGGGAGAAATACGTTATGAGAGAAGGAGAGTATATTACTATGCCTCATGATTTGCATATGCGGGATCCGATTTACTTTGTAAATCCGGAAAAGTTTGAACCTGAGAGGTTTTTGGAGAGGGATGAAGAGGGGAATGGTAGGGCTGAGATGGGCAGTATTGTATGTTATTCTCCCTTTCCTTCTTACTTACTAATGCCTTCCACCACCATGTCATATAAACCCATAACTGATCAAGATAGCGGCCCTACGGCGGAGGAGTCTCCCAATGTAAAGGCCGTGGCCTCGCAGAAAGAGAGTGTATCTCTCTCGTTGCTGGTATCATTGCATTTTGGGATATTGAACTGGTGGATAAGAAGAAAGGATGGGTTGTACCGCCTCAGGTTAAGACTACGGCTGTGGCAAGACCGTTGTTTGACACGAGAGTTAGGATCAGGAGGAGGAAGTTTGAGTGGGAGGTTTGATGGAGGGGTAAAAAGAGAGCCGGTGGTTAAAGTGGAAGGCTCGTCAGATCTCAATTTTGATGTAGCCTGTTTCAAGCTTAAGTTTAGACGGAACTATTCTATTCTACATGGAGATGTACACATATCTCAATCGGATTGGATTGCAATATCAGGTTGCATTCCACACATTGTTTACAAGATGCTTTAACCGATGAATATACGCATATCACTTGAATGGAAGTAACGTAAGTATAAACATGTTAGGCAAGAGACGTGGTCGTTACTCTGTATATACTATATAGAAAGTTATGATACCAAACGTCCAGCAAAAGTAAGATATATGTCTTAGGATACCCAGACCAATGAAAAGTACGACTTAAGTGAATATTCCAAACTCTCTATACAACTATCTTAGGGGTGCGAGGCCTTGAAGATAATATGATTCTAGGAGAGGCGTGTATAGAGTAATGACCACGTCCCTTACCTAGAGACTATCTAAAAGTATGGAAAGTTTCGATAACGATAGAAAACCAGAAACTATTCCCATGGCTATTGCCAATTTTATAACAAGCTACCGGCAATTGGAAAGAGTAAGTGCATGCGAATAATAAAGGAAGGAACCGGTTCTAGAATTCCAGGTTTCGTGCAGCTCATCAGTTTTCCAACTATTCTCTAATGATTCAAGATACCAAGTTATTAACTTATTAGATCATTTGTGAAAATAGGAGAAATAGCCGTAAGAGAATTCGGTTACCCAAAGCTAGTGAGCTAGGCAATTGAATCTAGACATTTTAAAAATCAAGTTTGAGTTTAAATGAGGGCTTCAACAAGAAGCAATAAAGGCAGTTTGAACCGAAGCACAATCACAACCAAGAATAATGGCGGCCAAGAGAATGTCAAGTTGTCCAACAAAATGGAGACGAGGCCTTCCTCAAAGTCAATCCCTATCAGACCGCCAAGACCCCCAAAGCCGACACAACGGGATCGATAAGACAAGCTCCCATATCTCCCCCCAAATAAAATTCTATGTCTTCCCCAATCCAACAACAACAATGTCTACTACTCGCCTTACCTTCCTATACCCTCGCCTCTTCCGCTCAATTCGCACCTGCGAGCCGACTGCTCAAACCCTCCTTCGAAGACCCCAATTGCCGTCGCGACAATGCATGAAAGCGAGGGGTTTCGCAAAGGCTACCCGAAGGGAGCAGAGGTTTGTGGAGAGGCATGGGAAAGCGGTTGAGCCTTTCGTGGCAGATGTAGAGACGGCGGATGGGGACAAACTGGCTGGAATCGATAAGGAGGCAAAAGAGGCAAAAGAAGGTGGGATTGAGAAGAGTAAAGCTATGAATCTGGATAAGAAAGGGACGACGAACGAGGGGCAAGAGAAAACCACGCCAATTTCGAATATCGCTGCGGAACCACTTTCAGAGGAAACACAAGCTGCTGGAGAGATACTGAAAGAACATTTTTCATTGCCTTTCGAAAAAGTTGTTAGTAAAGAGGCAAAGACGCCAATTGGACAAAAGACTGATGCTGGGCCTGGGGATATAAAGACACCTACGGAAACGATTCTTGAGATGCCACCACCAAAGACTCATGAGCAGGAAAATGCATTAAAGCCACCACATTTACAGACTCCGCCCTACGTTCACCATTTTGATACATACAGCTTGGTGCAGCAGGTTGAGAAGGGAGGGTTTACGATGGATCAGAGTATTACTGCTATGAAAGCTGTGAGGGCTCTCCTGGCGAAGAATCTGGATGTTGCGAAGGCGGGGTTGGTCAGCAAGAGTGATGTTGAGAATGTGAGTTTTGGAAAAGTTACGCCAATAATGAGTGTGGGTTAATTTTGTTGTAGGAAACCTATCTCTTTCGGGCTGCTTGCTCGGAATTGAAGACGGAGGTTCAAAATAACCGAAAGCAAAACGAGGAGTCCATGCGAAGAGAAAGAACGCTGTTGCAACATGAAGTTGATATCTTGAATCAGAAACTTACTCAGGAACTGCTGGGTCTGAAAGATGATTTGAAAGGTATGTTTGATGACCGAAAGATGGCAGTCAGACAAGAGCAACGCGCAATGGAAAGTGCTGTAAGTGTTTCCCTGACCCTAAGTATGAGCGACTCGCTACAAGCAAACTAACTCAGTAACAGATCCAAGAAATCAATTACAAAATCACCGTCTCACTAAATAGTGACAGCAAGTCTGAAGTAGAAGGCCTTCGCTGGATTCTGACGAGAAGATCCGTGATTGGCATTTTGATCATGGCTTTCATGGTCTTGACATCCTTGCGATATGCGAGCTATAAGTCTCATGAAGCTGAAGAGAGACGAAAGAAACTTAAGAAGGCTCCTAAGAAGGACGACCATGTCCCCCGGGATTTGTCACCTCACAATGTTGCAGAAATTCTGACGGCAAATTAAACCTGGGATACTGATCTCATGGAGGAATAATGGGAGGATAGACAGAGTTCACCCCAATCATCCAAGTGACTTCTTTGCGACCATTAAGGAGGACGAACCGTCATGTTAGGGATGCATATCTATCTTGTTGAGGATCGAAGCGAAAGAGTGGGCGGCCGATGATTAATTACCTTTCAGCCTGGCATAGACAGACGAAAAACCCGTTGTAGCAACTACAGTCGATACATCAAACCCCGAAGACCACAAACTTATAGACTAGCAATGTAAAGATATTTCATAAAGGCCGAGAAAAAAGGCTAAGAATAACGAGACAACGTCTTTCACAAGACCTTTGTGAAACCATTTGATCCCGACACACCATGTGCGAAACTCCCGATTAAGCGATGAATCCCAACTGAAGTGCCACGAGGTTGCTTATGTATGCTACCTGCAGTCATCAATTGCATCACCTTCCCCAACCAACCACTTCACATATTGCCCTTACTCGGATACATGTGCTTTCTTCCCAACGGTGCAACGAAGTTGTTGATTACTATCGCTGTTTATAGTTCTGTTATTTGTGTATTACCAACCATATGTAGAGCGTATTATGTGAGTATTTGTACACACCTAGCTTATGATAATATCATTCTAGAAGCCTTCGCACAACTAAAATAGTTTTATAAATGGTTTAGAATAGCTGTTAAATTTTCTTTTCATTTACCTACGTATTCTAAGACGAGTAAGTCCATGAAACTAGACGCTTAGTATGATAATATTTTATGGTGTGCACAGGGTATCAACCAGGTTTCTTACGAAATGAAAGCACAAGTCTAACGATCCTTCCTAAACCACCACGCCTCACACCTCACTTCTCGATTTAGCACCACCACGCACGCTTGACGCCGGGGTAGCCCGAACAGCCACATTATCTACTGCTCTCTTTCCCTCAGGTGCATCTCGACCCAACCTGTGTTCCACGTACACGTCAAATTGTTTGGAATCATATTTTCTCATCGCGTGGTTTTCGTTATCGCCTTCCTAATTTGATGTGAGGGGCAGAAAATCTGCTTACGGAAGGAGTGCAAATATGAACTCCGAAGCTGGAAATGCTGGTGCTAGTAGACCTGTGAGTATTTGGCAGCGAGCGGGAAGGAAGTTCAAGTTTGTTTCGAGTAACAAGGAGGCGGAAGGACAGGGGGAAGATGGTAATCATTATTTCTACTTTTGGCTGATGGGTGTCTGTCGGCTTCAAGGCTTGAGATTTGAGAATTAAGGGCTGGGATGGTTTGTTGTGGTCTCACACTTTTCAAGCTCATCTCGTACTTTGATTGATTCTGCTGAGATTTTGAATATGTTTTCTCCTTCAGTTTTCATATGCATGATCCTTATAAGCTGTTCTCTCTGGATTTGTTATTCTGTGTTCACTTACTGCTAACTGGCTTCTTCACCTTATGCATTTTTTACTTCTCAATGTCTTGAGCTCAAACACCTAGGCTTATACTCACTAAGAATATCTCAGTAGGAGAGAAAGAAGAAGACATTGCAACAACAGCTTTATCTGCAAAGCAAAAACGAAGAGCCCAAGTCCGGAAGGCTCAAAAGTTCGTCTTCCTCAACTCTTCTTCCCCTTTCTACACCTCATCCTTACACTTCATACTAATTTTGAATATAGAACACAGAGAAATAAAGGCAAACTATGCGTAACCTAGCCACCAGACCCATTCCAAATCATCCTTTACCTCGCCAGACAGAAAGACTAATCATCTACTCAAGTAAACATCTAGAACAAGATATTATCGACCTCCGATCCTTAATTGCAAAGGCAGAAGCAGAGGCTCTCCTCGCTCAACAAGAAAATAACGCTGTCAGAAAAGCCTTGCTACAAGCCCAAATTCCGATCTCGCTTCCTCAACAACCAAGTCAAAACACAGGATTAGACCAACCATTTACATTCAATCCCAAAGGCCCACTAGAACCGCCTCCCCTAAACATCAATGCCGGAGCTATGAAGCCCCCATCAGGCACTCAAGAGATGCAATGGTTTCCTACTGAAGGGAGTATGAAAGTTAGTACTTTCTTTGACCAAGATTTGAGCAAGACGATTTTGAAAGTTAGTCCAAGGGAGAATAAACCAAAGCAGACGGAAGGAGGTCAAGGTCAGGGAACGGCAGAATTCGACGCTTTCCCAGAGAACATTTTGAAGGAGATGGAATCAGAGGGGGAATCAAGATCCCTGGCTACCAGCCTGCCAATTGGGAAACAACCGCCTCCCGAAGAACGACAGCCACAAACAAGCATATTAGCAGAGAAGGAGATGGACTTCCCGGCTACAGCTGTGAATTTCATACTCGCGTCAGTCCCTCGCTTCCCTTAATATTTCTCCAAACTAACACCACCCCCAGCCTCGAACACCCATGCCGCACCCACTTCCACGCCCCAGACCCAATCTTCTCCCCCACAACCCCAGAAACAGGACACCAACTCCTCGCCTCAACTCTCCTCTACACCTCCGCTCCACCCCGCGTTTTCCCAGCCCTCTCAGCAGCCGTCCCCGTCCCCTCCTTCACGCACCCTTCCTCCTCGCTTTCTACCCTGCAAACACTCAAGCAGATGTCTAATTCGCTTCCCAAGGGCGATTGGGAGATCACGCCTGTGCAAGCGTGGTTTAGGTTGGTAGATAAGTATGGGATTAGGTTTTTGATGGAGGAAGGGAGGATTGAGAGGTTGAGGAGGGCGTTGGTTGGGTTGGTGGAGCGTTTTGAGTTTGGGGTTGTGATGGTTGAGAGTGAGTTGTGGGAGGTTGTTAGGAGGTGTTTTTTGGATGTTGCGTTGAGGGAGGAGAGGGAGGGGGTGAGGGAGTGGATTTGATGCACTGAGAGGGGGTGTAATATGGCTATTTCGACTTGAAACTTTAGCTTATAGGTGATGTGTACTTTAAGAAGCCTGGTCATTGCTCTTTATACACTATGAAAACTATCTATACTAACTGTCTAATATAATTAATCAAATTGTCTTAGTACACGTGGGGAAATAGAAGCAAAATTTAATACTTATCCAAACTATTTACACTATTTAAGATGTGCGAAGGTTTCAAAAACAATAATATTATAGGCTAGGTTACACAGAGTAGTTACCACGTCTCTTATCCTAAGTCTCAATATTGGCCTCCCTATACGACTAGCTTTTCTAGAATTCAAAGTATGCCCAAAGTTGGAGGTGATCAATTCTCGCTTACCTACTATTCCACTTCTAAAATCCTAGTACTGATACATTAACCACTGTAAAGAGAATAACCAGAAAGCTGGACTCCTACCTAGAAGAACACACAGGAATACAACCCTTCACTCCACCTCCTAAATAGCGAAAGACACATCTATCTCCAAGACCCATAATCGGAGGAGCGTCAGGCCAACTACATCCCCACGAGAAGGAAATATGTTTCTAAGCTAACAGATAACAAACCCCTCAGTTATCAAGGCGGCGCTGCGACACAACTGGTATCCGCTATCCAATCCATCCACCAATCCTCATCCTCAACCCTCAGCATTCACTCACCTCACCACAATCTCGCTTACCCACCCACCAAACACCGCCACCACCACCACCATCACCACCAGCACATCCAATCTCCCCCTTTCCGCCAAAAAAGATTCCAAAACCAAATTCAAAAACAGCAAAACTCAAGGCCGTACCTTCAATCCTGTTATTTCAAGGAGAAGTGCTAGGCCTATAGAAAATCCCCGGGATAGGGGCAGGGATTTTTAAAGTTAACATGCGATGTCGGGGATGTGTACCGCTCACACCGGTACCCAACTACATTGGCTAATCCTGGGTTCGGTGTGAGATGGTTGGGGGTGTCTTATTTGTCTTGATACAAGTGTTGTGTGGTTTGTGGGTCAGGTGGGGGTCCAGGGGATGGAGGATTATTTGGATTGTTTGGATTATTTTGATTCTTGGAGGGAGGTGGGTGAATTTGTTGTATACCAGACAGTTGAAGGAGTATTCGGCGGAGAAGGTCAAATGGTATGTGGTACTCGGATGTGATATGGTAAGAGTGTACAGTACAACAGGTAGAGATTGAAGACGAGGACCCTCTTCCACCTTTATACATCAGACATCAGATTCTGGTTCTTCTTTGTATGAGCAGAGGAGTTCTTGGATCTTGTTCTTATTGTTTATTATCTATCCAGATATCCATCCCACCTTGGGAGATAATATCGCACATTCTCATACACCAAAAACGTCACCCAAGTAGACGGCAAAACCCTCAGAACATTCGTCCCAAGACCTTTATAGAACCCCCTCCACCCCTCTTCCTGCCAAACTTTAGTCGCCACACCCCTAATCCCCTTTCCAAACTTCTCATCCGCGTGATAGGTTTGGATCCTGCTTCGTATAACTTGATACGGGTAAGTAACCGTCCCAGCAGTGATCTTCGCCAGTCCACTAATAATCAATGTCGCCCTAGTTCCTAGCTTTTCCTCCTCTTCCCCTCCTCCTACTTTGTCTTTAGCGATGAATTTCTTCCACCCATTCTTTAGTGGTTCATAAACAGCGAACTGTACAGCTCCATGAACATTTCCCACCATACTGATACCTATACCCCTATAAAACCCCCTTAACCCCTCTGATTTGTACAAATGCCTCGTGCCATGTACAACCCCTTGATAAGCGCCTTCAGAGCCTTTATCTGAGCTCAGCATTCGCGTTTTGAGGACCCATATTGGATTCGTGGAGAGGGTTATGATGGTTCCTGAGATTCCGGAGGCGAGGAAGTAGTCCAGTGGCGAAAGTCCTACCGTCTCCCTTCCAGTTTGGTTGCCTTTGAGTGGTGTATTGCCTGGGCTGGTAGAAGACGAGGAAGGTCGATTATGAAACTCCCAAAGCTTCCTTTCAACTACACTCTTGAAATAAAAGAAGATAGCCCAAGAACTCGCATTCCCAATTAAGTTCGGCGTCAATCCCCTATACAGACTTTGTACCGGTCGTTCATTCTGCAAAAGCTTTTTTAGAATCCCATATGCGCTGACGGGAGACGAGGAGGTATTGCGTTGGACTGGTACATGGGTTAGGTTAGCAGGGGCACATTGAGGGGTAGGACAGATTATTTACTTTGCAGACGCGTTTTGATTACATCTAGCGGATGGACGGCGAGGGTTGATATTGTGCCCGCCGAGAGGCCTGCTATGGTCTCGACCAGCGCGGGGGAGATACGCGCATGGTCTTGCATCGGGGGTTGTGTGGTGCTTGGGGATTTCCCATGTTGGAGTTGTGGTGGAAAAGTTTGGGGGAGCTTGAGCTTTGAGCTTTGAAATCAGAAAGGAGCCGAGGTTACTTTTCTTTGTGAGAGTAAGTGCTCTTGTATTCACAAATCCTTCAGTTTAAGATAATCAAGAGGATTATCAGATGCTCTCTCTTCTCTTTTTAGTGGTCATACGTTATTTAGTACAATTTTCAAAAGGTATGTGTTTCCAGCAGTAAAGACCGAAGCTCTGAGAGCCATCATCCTGAAATGCAGCATCCTATCACTGTCCTGAATGATACCAAAGAAAGCGCTCATATGAAAGACTTTTCAAAGTGGTGATTGCACTTCATTGCGCTTGATATCTTGGTACAATTATATTGTTACACGGCGTGCCAACCGTCTCATCCCATAGTTTTCGTATCCATTCCCCAGAACAAACGCCTTCCTATGCTACAACCATTTGGCCCTTTCCCAAATGGAAATGGCGCCCAATCGTAAAACTGCTTGACTTCATCCCATATTCCCATCGTGTAGTTTGTGAGAGATTCGTAAATTCGGCATTTCGAAAAGAACGTTTATGCGAGTGGAGAGAAGAGTCTGTTCACATGATTAGGACGATAAAAGTGGTGTATAGAGGAAAGGGTGTTGGTATACCTGATGAGCGATGGTCGAGGCTCGCTGCGTGTATATCCTGTTTTGGTCAGTTATATTGACTTAACAAAGATTCGGTGCGTCATACCAAGGTAGACAATTAGAGGAAGGTAGCCACTGAATTCTTGTTAGCATATGTTCTTTTGCAACGCAAATGCAGATGAACGTACTAATGAATTGCGACACGAGAGAGATCAATGAACTTTCCAATGCGCTCCTGCTTTGAGGTTAGTTGATGGCACAGAGATGGCATCAGAGGAGTATAGACCTTGGTTTCTTCTGAGAGTTGCATATTGGTGGTGGATTTTGTATGAAGCTGAAAGAGAATCAGTAATGCAGCGCATAATGGTTCTAGTAGTTTGTGAAGTACTTACAGAGCTTGGATGTTCTGTTCAATGTTCAGTGGAGATGGAAGTGAAAGTTCAGTTCAATTGAAAAAGTAGAAGACAAGGCTCCATCACATGCCTCAGGCTGCAGGGGTGGACGAAGAATCTCCAGTCAGATGAACTTGCAACTACCTAGTGAAGCTTTGTCAATGTCAATGAGGAGATTCCATATCAATGCAACGTGATTGGATTTTGAAAGAAATCAAGCTTCCAGAATCACTTCAGAAAATCTGTTTGGTAATGGTTTATGGGCCAATATTGTGGATATCAAACCTCCATGTCACGTGCATATCAAGTACCTAAAAATATTCCCAGCCTCGCAGCCTCGTATCGACAACACCAAGTCTTCAATACTCGATCTGCCAAAAGCTTCCTCTTGCGCCCTTAAACTAATATCTCGGTTCTGCTTACTCCAGAGTCATTACGTGCTTTTGACGCGATCCAAAAAGAACATTGACTTTTTCATTTCCAACCTAATTTGCTCAACATGTCTGGAGCGCGACATTGGTATTTCTCGCCTCTCCATCTCTCAAATTCTTTCCAAATACTAACGCATACCACAGGGAGCAAGACAAAGAAGCAACAGTATATATAGGAAACATCGACGAGCGAGTAAGCGATAGCCTAGTATGGGAGCTCATGCTCCAAGCCGGCCGAATAGTCAATGTCCATCTCCCTAAAGACCGCGTTACTCAAACACACCAAGGTTATGGATTCGTGGAATTCATCAGTGAGGAGGATGCCGAGTATGCTGCGAGGATCATGAACCAAGTCAGATTATATGGAAAGCCAATTCGGGTAAATAAGGTATGTTGCGCCCATAATTCCATTTCCCCCCGAGGCATTTATTGATGACAGGAATAGGCTTCGGCAGATAAACAGAAAACAGTCGAAGTTGGCGCAGAACTTTTCATTGGAAATTTGGATCCGATGGTGGATGAGAAGACGCTCTACGACACATTCTCGCGATTTGGCTCACTTATTTCTCCTCCGAAGATTGCGCGCGACGAATCTGGGTTATCGAAGGGCTACGGATTCGTTTCTTATTCCAATTTCGAAGCTTCAGATGATGCGATTGCAAATATGAATGGTCAGTATTTGATGAGTAAGGATATCAGCGTACAATATGCCTACAAGAAGGACGGAAAGGGAGAAAGACATGGCGATGAAGCAGAGAGAATGCTTGCAAGTCAAGCAAAGAAACACAATATCGTTCTCGACGTACCGCAGATGCCGGCCCAACTTCTTCTTAGTGGAAATGTACCCAATGCTCCAGCAGCAATGCTCGATCCCCAAATGGGAGGTCAACAAATGGGAGGACCACCTCCAGGAGCCATGCCACCCGGGTTCGGTGGGCGTCCAAATGGGAATTACAACTCTGTTCCTCCTCCACAGCAGAGACCAAATCAACCACTTCCTCCTCCGCCTTCTGGGCTACCTCAAAGACCGCCTCCTTCTCAAGCTGGTTATGGGGGTCCTCAGGACTTTCATCCGCCTGGATTCGTTCCTGGGCAAATGCCTCCTGGATTTGGACCACCTCCTGGTCAGATGCCAGCTGGGTTTGGACCTCCTGGAGGTATTCCTCCAGGATTCATGCCGCCTCCTGGGTATCCGCCTCAGCAACAGCAACAACAGGGCCCACCTGGATACAATAGAAGGTGATGAAAGCAGACCTAGTTCAAGTAGATTGATTGAGGGATATCAAAGATAAATTGCCAAAATCTAGATATGGCTTTTTATAGTGGGGATGACGCCAAAGACAACCAGCGCCAAATTTGTTGAAGTGGGGCAATAGGGTGGGAATACAGGACTCTTTTATTATAGGGAGACATTAATTCAAGACCCAGCTATTGTGTATAAAAAGAAATGTAAAATAATACCACATTCAGTTTGAGTTTAAAGTAGCCATTTGAGTGTCAAAGGGTACTTCTTTTCGTACATTATGTATCCTTGATTATGATACAATTGGGTAGCTGATAAAAGTGGTTAGGGAAGCTCGTACCCAGTATTAAGAGATGCTGCTGTGACAGTTATTGACTCTTGTCTGAGAGACCAAGAAAAACGTTTCTTTTTTTATGTAAGACCTTTCGTCACTTTTCTTAGTCGCTTGGTGTTATTGCTTTGAGTTATCAGTAGCTTATTGGAGAAAAGGTTTCTTTATATAAACTACCATGGTACAGTACAGTATTGACTAAGTGAGCAATGGACTTACTTCAACTTAAAAAGAGAGCGCTTAATTTACGTACTTTAACAGATTACCTGTGACACTGGATAGTATATAGAGCATTTAATCAAGAAATACCTAAGCTTAATACAATCATGTCACTGGAAGTGAGGAATATCATACAGTTAGTGAGCCTCGTCAACAAGGCTGCGCATAGACCCAATGAGGTACATACTATAGAACCAGATTGCACCCCACTATCTTCAATACATCTACAACTCCCAATACTACCCTCATTCTCAATCCCAATTCTCAATTACAAAAATGGATACACCATAAACGAAATTGAAACTCAACCTTACAACTAGGAAATACAAACGTCTGATTGGACTCCATTTCGGGAATAAACCTCCAAAATGGCAACTACGCTCCTCTCCCCCACCACAACAACCACATCCGCTGAAGCCTTTCTCGCCCCTCTTCCCCAAGTCCGCCAATTCCACCGCCAGCTAACTACCTCCATCGATGAAAAGAATGCCCGTCTCCGCACCCTCGTTGGCGGCTCCTACCGCCAACTCCTCGGCACGGCAGAGACGATCCTCGAAATGCGACGCAATATAGATATCGTAGAGGAAAAACTAGGGCGCGTGGGGAAAGGATGTGGGAGGTCTGTTGTAGGCAAGATGGCAGAGGGATTGGGTGGTTTGGATGAGGAGAGTGGGAACAGAGAAAGGGTACGCTTGGAGTGGGCTGCGAGGATGAAAGTTTTGGGTCAATGTGGACTGGTTGTTGGACGGCTGATTAAAAGGAAGAGTGAGGGGAGGATGGAAAGGGGAGCGAGGTTGGTTAGTGCTGCGAAGATTTTGGTGCTTAATAGATTGTTGGCTAAGAGTACGGGGGATTTGGCGAAGGGGAGGAAGAGAGAGGATAGGGAGGCTGTGGAGGAGGCGAGGAGGAAGTATGGCGTTTCAAGGAGGAGGGTGTTGGGTGCTATTGAGAAGATGTTAGAAAGGACTGATGGGGAGGAGTCGAGAGAGGATCTGTTGCTGGCTCTTTCGGCCTACAGCCTGGCCACGGGTTCTGGGGCCAAAGATGTACTAAGGTACTTTTTGAAGGTTAGGGGTGAGGCTTTGGAGCTTGCGTTTGAGGACGACGAGAAAGCTTCGGGGATTGTCAAAGCACTCGAGCTTTACAGTAAGACGTTACCTGATGTTCAAGCCGTGGTTATAACACGACTGCCCCAGGCATTGGCAGCTTTGAAGTCGAAGCCATTGCTGAAAGACAATCGCGTCAGAGAAATCGAGGCTCTTCGACTTGATGTTTGTGAAAAGTGGTTTGGGGATGATATTTTGTTCTTTACTCCCTACATCAGACATGATGACTTGAGCTCTCAACTGGCAGTGGACACACTCAAAAGCTGGGCGACGAAAGCATCAGAAGTTTTGTTACAAGGATTCGGCAAGTCTTTGCAAAAGATTCATGAATTCAAAGCAGTCGTTGATTTGAGAACGAAAGTTCTTCAAATCTGGATAAAAGATGGTGGGAAAGCAAAACGTTTCGATCCCTCGATCGTTCTAGACGGCCTACGAAAAGTCATCAACGACCGTATGGTCCAAATCCTCGAGTCTCGAATCAAGAAACTCCATCTAGTCGCCACAGAAGTCGAAGGAACATTAGAAACCTGGCACGAAAGCAAGGACGTGGCCCATGGAAGTCTTTGGGACGAAGAAATGCTAGAAATGGACGTCTCCAACGGCGCCTCTCTTTTCCGGGAAGCAATCATCGCCCAAGCCCACGGGCGAAATGACGCCGTATCACGAGTCTACAAAGGATATCAAACCTGGCGAAAACTAGTCGATGAAATCGTCGTAATCATCTCACAACTTAAAAAACAACGCTGGGACGATGATCTCGAGGATATCGAAGATGATGATACTCTAGAAACTAGAAACCACCTCCTCAGTATGGAGGACCCGAATATGCTCCAACAACACCTGAACACTGGTCTTGAAAAGGCCTACAAAGGTCTCCACGAAAAATTAGGGACTCTCCTCATATCATACGAAGACAATGATGAGATAGGTCCTATATCAATCTATATCATCCGTCTTATTCGGGATCTTCGCTCGTCCCTTCCTCCGAACCAAAATCTTCAGGCTTTTGGCCTGGCGCTTATTCCTATGCTACATGAGAGGTTAGCGTCAACGGTTTCCGTCGAGCCATTGAAGGTGTTTGAAAAAAGTCTTAGGAGGAAAAAGGTTGCGGGCAGAGCTTTGTGGGAAGGGAGCCAAGAGTTGCCTGTTCAGCCTTCGCCCGCTTCTTTCAAATTGCTAAACAATTTGACGCTGGCAATGGCGGACGCTGGGAGTGATTTGTGGTCGAAGACTGCGATTGAAGTGCTGAAAGAGCATGTTTGTGAGGAATTGGAGGGTTCTTGGAGTGCGGGTTTAAAGAGAAGGAAGGAGGAGGCTGAGGCTTTGATTGTTGCTACGACATCCAAATCAGAGCCAGAACCAGAACCAGAACCCGAGTCCGAAGCTGAAGTCAAGAAAGAAGAAAAAGAAGTCGAAAAGGAGGGTGATGATCAACCAACATCCCCAATATCCCCAACATCCCCAAAATCCCAAGACCCAAAGTCCCCCTCTCCAGCCCAACAAACCGCATCACCTCTCCCACAAGCCCCAAACCCCCAAACTGAGAAAGACATCCTTATCCAAGCACTCTTCGATACCCTCCTCCTTCAACAAGCCTTTGAAGTTCCAGATTCCATGTCCAATGGGCTGACTACTCTCAGCGAGGAAATCAGGAAGGAAATAGAAGGGGGCATCGATGATAGCTCTAAGAAGAGACTCGGTAACAGTGCGAGGGAGTACTGGAAGAGGACGGGTTTGTTGTTTGGACTTTTAGGGAGTGGGGTGTAGAGTTGATTGGAGTTTGGATAGGGGAAAGGAGGTCCGGTGGGGTGGGTAGAGAGGTAGAGGACGTTGAGTATAATAGAATGGAGTTGTTGTACACTCTTGTTCTTCTTCTTCTAATGATTATGATGACGGAATTTCTACTTATATTACATGTGATTAGCTGACTACCCTTGGTCTTCTTTGTAAGTCTTGATATGCTGTATAATGAGCTTAGGTAAGAACATATCTTTTCCCATTAATTAGTACTCGAGTACTTATATAATATAACTGTAAGAAACTTAATATATACTTAATATAGGGACTCTCGGCTAAGTCTAAGTATATGGTCCGCCCGCTCGAAAGCCGGCTAGTAAGCTAAGGACACTTTAGAATTTTAGGCCGATACTACTTAAGTGATTTATGAGTTTAATTAAATACTTAGCGAGATAAGTTAATTAGCGAAGTTTACTACTCGAGTTAAATAGATTAGGCACTAGCTACTACTTAACCTAACTACTCGAATTTAATACGATAAATCGAATTAATTAAGGGGTATCTTAGGTACTTATAATATATTAAGGGGTATTCTAGTTAATTACCGTTATAATAAACTAAGGGGTATCTCGGTTAATTACCATTTATATTAAAGCTAGGGTTTTACGTGCCGCAGATACAGGGGGATTCGATGGGGTCCTACCCACGTAAACACCGAATTTAGATTTTAAGCGAGAGACGACAATACCGTCATCTTTTCTTCATACCAAAAGATCTTTAATCCAACACGTCTGGACGCGTGTAGACTCGCAGCGTGAACAAACTGCCTGCCACATATTCCGTACTATCGAACGCCATACTCCCGCATAATCTCATTACCATCTACCTCCTCGTGCAACTGAAATAAATACCTATCAAACTCCCCCGCAACCTTAACAACATGCTTCAGATGCCCGTAATTCATCTGCACCTCTTTATACATTGCCAACTGGCGGGCCGTCGTAATCGCGTTCCGGATCTGTCGGCCGTTCATTTCCTCTTTGGCGAGATCGTCGAGGTGTTTCTTTAGATCGGCCGTGTCGGTTCCTAGGTCTCGGTTGGCGGCCTTGGAGGTGGATAGGAAGGAGTCTTGTCGCTTGGGTTTGCTGACGGTTCCTGCTCGATGGGTTGCGGAGAAGCCTTTGAGGCGGTTGATGAAGTTCTTCCAGATTGAATGGCGTTGCCAGAGTTTCAGGTTTTTGTAGTGGAGGGCGAGTTGGATGCGGGATTTGAAGGCTTCGTCGAATGTGCCGACGCGGTTGCTGGTGAGTATCAAGATTCCTATAGGAGAGTAATTAAGTGTCTAGTTATGATACCAGTGAGACAGATGACTTACCGTCATAATACTCAAGTACACGTAGAAACACTACGGAAAACTATTAGTCTTGAAACAAAAGACTTGTAGATTTCTCAATACCAGAGACCAGCGCATTTCTTTGCAAGTCATGCAAACTCCGCTGTTCCAGGAAAACATCTGCTTCGTCGAGAAGAACGACTAATTTCGTTAGTGCCTGCTGTGAAGACTGAATTTGAGCTACTTGCCGCATTGCCAGGTCTTTCCCAGCAGAAGGATTATCTTCAAGTATTATTATTCAGGTGCTTGTTTCAGTAGAATAGCCAAGAGTAAACAGATGGCAGGAACGAGTGTTAATTGCGATAAGGAACTAACTAAGCTACTAAGAAGTAGGTTATTTATACCCTAGCTAGGCTACGCACAGTCCACTAGTAGAGTTGCCTAATTAGGCAACTATAGACTATAACTTAAGAGAGAATGACTTGTAAGTAAATAGTAACTTGTTAGGTAGATTACCTTATAATATACCCCTTTTCTATAACTATAAGTTGCTAAACAACTAAACTACACCTACTAGTAAATAATTAACTAATTAAGCCCTGGGGTAAATCTATTATATTTAATAACTTTATAAACTCTTTATACTTAACCTTATCTAAGACCTTCGTTAATCAATCTTAGTATAAGACCCTCCAGGGAGACTCTTACAGCCGTCGTGCGGGCCAGAACTCGTATCGCTCGTATTGCCGCAAAGCCACACTTAGCCACACGGGGAGCCGCACCGAGAGCCACATGCGCACTTGAGCCTCACCTGTACACTTTGCGCCTACGTAGCCATATACGTATATGTCGGAACAACATATAAATAAGATAGATTTGTAGGGTTAATTAAGTACTAACTTATTCTCGAAGCACATGTCTTTCCAACATGTGGAAGTGCCGCTACGTAGCTAGGAAGAGCCGTATACGTTGCGACGAGTTTTGGTGTTCCTGCACGACCTACTTTTCCTTCCTAAAGTAGTAGGTGCTCCTACGCTTTACCTAAAGTAGTAGGTGCTTAGAGTTTAACGTTCTAGCCCGTACAAAGGATTCTAGAGTCTCTTTTAGGGATCCGAGGAACGAGGGAAAAATCTATATCGAGACGAGAGTATTATACTAGATTGTTCGTTAATCTATTAGATAGGAGCTTCGTGCTCAACTTAGTTATCAATCTTATCATATTAGTTTGACATCTTTGATACAAGTAACGAGTTCACTTCCAAGTGAACAACCCGATAGTCTTCTTCTTATCATAGCATACCAACCAGCGAACACCCAGCCAAGTTTAGTTAGCCAGTTTGAGTATTCGTTACACTTACGCTATAATTAGTAGGTTTAAGGTCTAGTAATAGAATTAACTAAGGGATAGCTCTTATTTTTTAAGCCTTTTAGATATTCTTTTAATTTTAGTAGTAGAATTAGTACTCTTATTCTACTTAATAGAATTATTCTTATTAAAAGTATTATTTAACTTTTATATCTTTTACTTAAAGTTATATCTCTTATTATATACTATAAGTAGAATTACTATATAATATAGGTTAGTTAAAGGATCTAAAACAGCTAGCTTTTAAGCCTTATTATAAGAGTTAAAGAAGGTATCTACCTTACTATATATCTTACCATCTAGTCCTAAAATAAATCCCTCTTTATTAAATCTAATATTAAAGAAGCGAACTATTCGTTCGTATACTTCGAGAGAAGGAACCTAGATATACTAGATTCGATCTCCTTTATATCTAATAAGAATATCTTAATAAGCCTATGATTTAATCTTCTTACTAGCTACTTAGTTTTATAATAGAATATAAATAAAAGTCTTGTACCTAAGTACTCGAAAGTACTTAACTATAGGCTTATTATCTTTATTAGGATTAAATATATTAAAATAAGCTTTATATAAAGTTACTCCTAAAAAAAATAGAATTAGCTAACTTATTAGTTACTTTAATAATAGCCTTACGGATTTTACCCTATAATTTTAAATTAATATCTTAGTTAAGAATTATACTTCTAAGTCTTTTAATAATAGTACAATTTACTCTCTTAGTAAGACTATCTTACTCTAGTAAATATAGTTTTATAATCTTCTTAATAATTCTAAATTCCTTAGTATAAGCCTTAATCTTATTAACCGAGTATTCCTTTCTACTATCTAGACGCTAGCTCTTAATCTTAGTACTATATTATATAGATTAAAGCTTAGTATATCTTAATATAAGTTTATATCTTACTCTTCTTTTCTAATAAATATATAGTATAATACTAAAATACTTTATCTATTATAAGAGTAGTATATTTATAACTCTTATAAGCTGCTAGGCTAATCTTAAATATATTAATATATAACTTTCTATAAACCTTCTTAATTTATAAACTAGGATTAATTAATTTCAGTCTAGAGTATATAGGCTTTCTAGTTTTATAAAGATTATAAATTAACTTTCTTTAAACTAGTACTAGAATAAAGTAAACCTTTATATTCTTAATAATCTTTTAAGTTATATATATAGTATCTATACTTAAATAGACTAGAAAATAATAATATAAGTATAAGGTTAGATAAGCCTTCTAAATTACTATAGGCGTAAGTATAGTAATAATATTCTCTAGTATTAATTTAGGTATAAAATCCGCTAGTAAATAAAGTCTATTATATAGTAGGAAGATATTTAAAGCTTTAATAAGATAGTATTAATTATTAAGCAAACCCTAAGTATTATTAATTAATTAATTTCATAAGTAACTATTTTTAATTACTTTACTATACTAATTAAAGAGGTTTTTAGAAAATAAATTTACTCCTCTATCTAGAATCTAATAGTAGTTATTTAAAACTACCTTATAGTATTCTATAGTACTAATCTTTATATAAAGAACTATAGTACCTTTTCTAAGAATATAAACCTTTCTACCTACTATAGTTATATATCTATATTATTAAATAGTTAACTTACTAAAGTAGGTTTAGTTATAGTAAATATAAGTATTAGTACTAGTATTATAAAGGAACTTAGTACCAATTACTATAGAGGAAGTTATATATCTAAAAAATATTTTATATAATAAGCTAGTATAACTAAACTAATATTTAAGACTATTCTTCTCTTTACTTTTATCTTTTAATAATTCTTTTTATTAGTATTACTAGCGAAGTAATAGGATACAATATAACTTTATTTAGTTATATTACGTATATTATTCTAAAGGAGTATATAGTATTATTACTAATATATAGAGTATATACTATACTATCTAAGATAGTAGTACGTAACCGCCCTCCTTTCTATCTAAGACCTAATTATACCGATACTAGTACTACTTTAAAAATAGTACAAATAGTATAAATAGTATAAAGTACTTTAAATAATAAAAGAAACTTATAGTTCTACCCTTTCCTTAGCCTTTTTAGTCTTTCTAGCCGCTCTTTCTACATATTCGTTGGGCTTGTACTATATCCTGTTCGAATTAATAAGTAACTTTAAGCTACCGTTATACTTCGACTTAGTTATCTCGTCGGCGGGGTTATTAGGTCCTCGAATCTATAGGAAGTTATTAATCTCTCTTCTTTTAAAGGCTTTTCGAATTACTATTAGATTTACTATAAGGCGTTTCTCCTTTGTTATACTAGGCTTTATTACGTAATTATAAAGTAACTTAGAATTAGTATAAACTTCGAGTATTATTAGTAAATCGAGTATTATTAGTAAATCGAGTATTATAAGTAAATCGAGTATTATTAGTAAATCGAGTATTATTAGTAAATCGAGTATATTATTAAGAGTCTCCTTTATAAATATAGCGATATTAAAACTACTACTTAAGGTATATAATTCAAAGGCTAGAATACTCTTTATAACTCTCTTATATTTTATTAAACTCTAATAGAGTAAATCTATACTCTTACTAGTATTTATAAGAACTAAAACGAACCTAAGTTATAATATCAAATCCTTTAAATTTATGAAGGCGCTATTATAAAATAATATAAGTTTTATTATCTTTTCGTCGAGTAGTATATACTTTAGTCCTCGAGCTAAGTTATCCTTTATCTATTTAAGCCTTTTATTTAATTAATCGATATTCTCCTTACTAGACTCCCTTGTTTATATAGCGATAGATAGATCGAATATAGCTTTAGGCTATATAACTATTACTAGATATACTCCGCGAGCTTATTACGATTTATATTATTATTAAGTCATTAGTTATTCTCTAAACTTACCTCGAGTTCTATAAGAATCTTTAGGTTTATTATAGACTTACTTAATCTACTTAGTCTATTTATCCTATATAAATAATAGCGAATTATCGGGTCCTATTAATATAATCCCCCTATTAAACTTAACTAGGTACTTATCCGTTAATTACTCTCTAGGCTTAGTAGTTAAATTCGCGGTTACTAATTCGTTCTATTCGCGTCGAGCTAATTCGGGATTCATAAGTATAAGAGTATCGTTTATTTAGAGCCTAATAACTCCGCGTACTTTTAACTTATTTATGTATAAAAGATAAGTGTTATATATTAAGATTTTATATTTTAACTAGTTAATATAGAATTAAAGGTATATTTTAAACTAGTAGTTACTAGCCTTAGGTATATTATACTATAGCTTCTTTATATATAATACTTTACCCTTTTACTAAGGTTAAAGTAGATTCTTTAAAAGATAAGTATAAAATTAGTGGTTTAGCTTAGTAAATAACTAAGTACATACCTATATAATATTATAAAGAAAGATATCGAATTTACTAAAACCTAAGAGGGTAGTAATTATAAGAATTAGTCTTTAACTTACCCTTTATATAGTAGGTAATTCGGTTAAAACAAGGGACTTTCCTTAGTTACCCTACGCCTAGATAACTAGTCTTGATTTTATATACTCCTTAAAAGTACTTTTGTTTCTAGCTTCTCTAATAAACTTCGAGTTAAATATATATACTCCTAATAGTATACTATTCTTATTAATAATATTAATAGCTTTATAGTTTATAAGTCTATTAACCTTAATCTTATTCGTAGCTTTTATCTTATTTATTAATTTATTATACTATAATAAATAGATATTTTCTTTCTAAGGTCTCCTTAGTTCTTATTTCTTATCCTCTTTTTATAGTCCCCCTAGTCTTCGCTTTAGTAGTACTATAGGAGGTACTATATTAGGTATATTAATAAGTATTTATAGAGCTAGTTTAGGTTAGTAGTAAGATCTTAGATTTCGGGGCTCGGGGATAGTTTAGGGTAGTCTTTTATTAACTTATTACTAAGTATAAGTTACCTTGTAGTTAGCCGATTATAGCGGGAATTATAACGAGTTCTAGGAGTATAAAGGAGGGAGTAAAGTAATTATAAAAGAAGTAGTTATATTAAGTTAAAAGCTTACTTAATTATATAGAAGGGAGTACGAGTTTATATAGTACTAGCGCGTATATCCCTCGGCTAATACCTAAAAGAGCTCTACTATAAAGGAAGTAGAGTACCCCTTATAACCTACTATATAATACTAAGGTACTACTAGATTTTAATAATTATTATCCTTATTATCGTTATTATCTTCTATAAGGTATAGTTATACTAACGTTAATCTAAAGCCCGATTAATTTATATAACTTGTTTAAACTATATATATTTCTCTATTAATCTTAACTAATTCGTATAGACCTCTTTATTCTTCTAACTTTCCTATAGCTCTCTATACCCTAACTAGTTATCCTACTTATAGGTATATATTTAAAGGATTATTTTATAGTCTTAATACTTCTTATACTTAGCGCTTAGTATAAAGGTTTCTAATAGCTTTTATTACTTTTAGTATTACTATAGTATATTAAGTATAATCGAGTAAAGGTAGTTCTTTATCTATTAACCTTAGATATATACTAAATACTAGTAATATTAGTACTAAACTATCTAGTCTAATAAAATTATTAAGAGCTTTTATAGCTATTTATAACTTTATATTATTACTTAAGAATAGAAGCTCTTTATTAATAATTATAAAAGCTTATTAAAGTAGATTATAATATCTTTTAACCTTTTTAACTAAATAGTAAGCTTTTATAGGAATAGTAATTACCTTAGTTTTTATTATCTTTATATATAAGTAGAACTCCTTCTTAGTAAAGTTAGTACCTTAGTTATAGGTAACTATATTAGAAGGTCTAAGATATATATCATTCTATATAGATTAGAATAATGTCTAAGTAGTTTTCGTAGAAGAGTTAGTTAACTATCTTAGTACCTAGAATCTAGTAGCTTTATCTATATAATATAAAACTTACAAGTTATTAACTTAAAAAGCGTTAATAAAAATATTAAAGTTAAACTTCTTATCCTTATAGATATTAAACCTAAATCTACTAAGGGAATTTCTATAAAGCTAGTAATAGTAGTGAAACTTCTAAAGATATTTAAGGAATTCGAAGTCAAGATTATAGCTAGTATACTTAAGTATCCTAGCTAATCTTCTAGCTAATAAATACCTAAAATAGCAATAGAGTCGTTGTATTTTAGTTTTAGTTATTATTCTATCTATAGAGCTATTAATATATATTAAAAGTTCCTTTTCTTTATTAAGTTTTAGGTAGAAGAATAAGTCCTTATATTAATACTTAATAAGAACCTTAGTTCTATCTTCTATAATTAACTTATTTTCGAGGTTATTAAACTTAACACGTAACCTATCTATATTATTAAGGTAAAATAGAAAGGGGGTATTAGTCTGAAGTATATAAAATTAGATAGTACTAATAGCTATTTTAATATTAACTAATCTAATATTTATTAACTTTCTAATCCCGAAGTTAATCTTATATTAACATTTTATAGATATATTAAGTAGAGTCTTATAAAGTTTATTATATACTATATATTACTTATATCTAATAAAAGAAACTTTAGTAATATTAGTATTAACTAATATTCCCTAGTAGCGTTTAGGTCTATAGTTAATTTAACCCGGAAGTATAGCTAGGAATAAATTAGTATTATTACCTAGAGCTATATTAATTATATACAGGTATACTTAATTTTCGAGATTCCGTATAATCTATATAGTAGAATCCTTATTAAGTTTATTAGTATATACTATCTATAAAGTTCCTTTATAAATACTTCCTACTTATCTTCTTTATTACTTATATTATACTAGTCTTCTTATATATTAGTACCTACTACTATAGGCTTAGGATCGTTCCCTTTATATTATTATAGATATTAACTAAACTATTTAGGATCTTTATACATGTTTTACTATAGAGTCTTCTTCTTTTTTACTCGAAACTCCTTTTTAGATTTTCGTCTCTCTCTAAAGGTATATTAATTCAACTAATAACCCTCTTATCTATAGATAAAACATTTCTTAATAAAACCTCTACTTCTAGGTAGTCGATATAAAAGACTAGCCGTAGGTAACTTTCCGTAATATCTTTAATCTATAAAATTAGTAGCGATATACTCTACTATTTTAGTAATAAAGGCTTAATAGTCTTCTTCTTTATTATTATTATTCGAGATAGTATCATAGTTTATTATTCGAGGCTTTAGTATTTATAGAAAAGTTTCGGAACTTACTATATTAATATACTCTTAGTTAACTAGCGAACTCCTAATACTATTAATAAAGTCTAGAACCTAGTATATAGGATTTATATAAGTAGTTTTATAACTAACTATTTAGTAGTAAGTAAGAACTAATTAATTGTAGAATATATTATTATTACAAAGTCTAACTATAAGTTAGTACTAGAAGTCTTTTATTTTATTTAATATAATATTAAAATATTATAAATATAACTTATTAGAATTCTCTCCTTTTACCTTCTCGAGCTTTAGTACGTTCTATTCTATAAGTACGTAAGTTTAATACTCGAATCTTTTAAACTATTTTTATATTATTATAGTGGTTTCTTAAATTATAGGTAGTACCAGTTAGTATTATATATAAGTCTTATAAAAGTTAGTAGCTTATCCTTTTAATATAATTAGTATAGTAATGAGTTGTTCTTTAATAGGTAGTCTATAACTTATGTAAGTATTATAGAACTTTTATAGCTTAAGTAGAAAGTTATTACCGGTTCTACCGAATTTTATATTATTACTATAGTAGCTTTTTTAGATATTTATAATCTCGAAGCTAAAAGTTATAGTTATTAGTAATAAAAATAGTACGTTTATTTTATCCGGAACTTCTACCGGAGCTATAATAGTAGGAGTACCTTGTCTATAATATAGTTAATATAGTAGATATAGATTAAAAGGATTACTAGGAGAAGGAGGTAATAGTAGGTTTATAACTAGTAGATATATTTAGTATATAAGATTTATACCTAGATATTATAGATTTAGGATAAAAGTTATAGTTACTTTAGATCTAGTAAGTAGATTACTAGAAGGAGTAGTTAGGTTAGTCTAAATACTACCTAAATTACCTATATATCCCTGAGTTAGCTAAGGTTATATAAAAGTTAACTAACCTAGAGTTAGTACTCTCTATTATTATTTTTTTATAATCTCTTAATCTATATCCTCGATATATAGGAATATCTCCCTTAACCTTATACCCTAGTTATAAATATACCTTAGTTTATTATTATTATATAGTTTATATTACCCTTAGTATAATAATTTAAATAGTAATACTAATAGTAGAATCTTCGATCCTATATTTATTAATATATGTAACTTAACGCCCTTTTCGAATAACGTTCTCTTTAGGTTCTTAAGGTATACTCTCTTTCTAATTACTTTAAACTAATCTATATTTTACTTTTCGAAGTCCTTCTAATATATATTAAAAAGTTTCTCTTCTTCCTCCCTATAGTAATATTCTTATATCTTATTTAATATAGTTTATTCTAACTTATCTTTTGTTAGTATCTTAGGATTAGGTAAAGGAGCTAGTCTTATCGAAGGTAGTCTTACTAAAGGTAGTATCGAAAGAGAAGGAGGGGGAAGGTTTATTAAAACTAGTGTTTTTCTAGTTGTCGGTATATAATTCTGGTGAATAGCACCTTGTACGAGAGCCTGATAGACCTATATACTTTAGGTCATGTGAGTGGCTTGCTACTCACATACTTAAGTCTGTAGAGTACCACCTCTCTATACCTTTACTCTTCATACACGAATGAATACAAAGAGAGATTATGTTTGTGTATCACCCTTTACGACAATCAGGTCTTACCAACACTAGTATTTAATACTAGTAGTTTACTAGTACTCGAAGGTCCTACCTTTCTACTTATCTTGTCCGTTATCGAGAAGTATATATAGTTATAAATTAAGTATCTAGTTCTTAGTATTCTTAGCTAGGCTAGTAAAGGAAATCTAGAGGCTATTTAGTTAAGGATAATAGTATAGGCTTTACCTTTTAGTAAAGTATTAAATAATATAACGTTTATATATAAAATCCTATTTATATTCTATAGATTCTAATAAAGAATCTTAGAATATAAGTAAGTCTTTTAATCTATACGCGTATAATACTAATTAGTATTAGTATTACTAGCGAAGTAATAGGATACGATATAACTTTATTTAGTTATATTATACATATTATTCTAAAGGAGTATATAGTATTATTACTAATATATAGAGTATATACCGTACTCTAAGATAGTAGTACGTAACCGCCCTTCTTTCTACCTAAGACCTAATTATACTAATACTTTTAGCTTCTACTTTTTATTATTTTACTTCTTCTATTTAATATATTAATCTAGATTCTTCTTAAAATAACGTCTAACTTTAACTCTTAGGTATTTCTTATTATATTATTTATAGCTTTTCTATTTCTTAGAACTCTTACATTTACTACTCTTACCTTCTCTCCCTGCTTTTAGCTTATCCTTATCTTTATCCTTTAACCTAGATCTACTAGTATTTTGTCACGAATCACGTGCAAGCATGTGACAAGTGAAGACCAGGCGGTGTCCTGACAGGTCGAGCACTATCATATCTCTTATAGCAAATAGGGACGCTTAGACTAGCTAAGCGATCCAGGGATTTCATTCCATTCGTATCACGTGACTAGCTGTGCTAGACGGGGCGACCGGTCGCGCGGTCTTGCAGCGACAGGGCGACTGGGCTAGCAAGCTAGCACAGGAACATGAAGGTTCTATATAAGACTGGCACGTCTGCCATTAGATAGGAGCTTCGTGCTCAACTTAGTTATCAATCTTATCATATTAGTTTGACATCTTTGATACAAGTAACGAGTTCACTTCCAAGTGAACAACCCGATAGTCTTCTTCTTATCATAGCATACCAACCAGCGAACACCCAGCCAAGTTTAGTTAGCCAGTTTGAGTATTCGTTACATATTTCTACTATTCTTTTAAAGAGTATCCTTCCCGGAGTATATAATTACTACTATACTAATTATAAACTTCTATTATACCTTATTAAAGAGATCTTACTAAAGCTCTTCTATTATTAGTAGATTAAGATTATTATTCGACTTAGCCTAGTATATAATTATTTAGTAAATATTTACCTAAATTAGAAAGTAATTCTTTAGACTATTAAAGAAGGTAATAAATCAAGTATAATTATTAAGCTAGTATTTTATCTTCTAAATTTATTAATATAAGTTATTATACTTATTAAGAAACTTAGTAAGATTATTATACTTTTTATATATATTAGTCTACTATTTATTAACTAAATTATATAAGGTTATATCCCTTAATCCCTAGTATCTTAAAGCTAAGAGTTCCTAGATCTCTTAAGTATTTAAAGATTCGGAAATAGTATATAAAGTATTACTAATATTGTAAGAGGTATCGGTTATATACAGAGTGTATATAAGACAGTGGAAGTAGGATGGTCAGATGACTGTTAGGTACATCGGGAATCAAAGAGTAAGAATTTGACTTGTGAAAATGACTTGATTTTTCTAACTATAAGGACAGTAAAGGTCTATATATACTCTTTAGATAGATTCTAGGAGGTTCTATAGATTATAAATAGAATAGAAGTGCTTATAAATAGAAAGGGATACTAGAATGTTTCGGTTCACGTGATCGAACGTTCTAGAATAAGCGAGAACAGACTAAGGTTTAAACCTAAAGTCTATTAGTAAGTAAGGTAATTATTACCTAAATGAAACAAATATAATTAGTTTAAATAGCACGAGCTATAGTTATATTATCTACTTTATACTTTATCTAAGCCTTCGTCTCTTCTTTTATATATATAGTATCTACTAGGTACATCTTTAGTACTACCTTAGGTATTTAATATAAAGGGTTAATAACCTTTTTAATGTTTAGCTATTCCAAGAGATATTTGAGTAATAACTTCTATTTAGTATAATTTAATTCCCTCTTAAGCTTTATTACTAAAAATAAAGCTTATATTATTACTATATAATTAAGTAGCTATTATAAGCTTCGATTTAAAATTTAAACCTAGAGAGAATAGTAGAGGAGGATTATTATTACTACTATTACTACTGCTTAAACTATTACTAAAACCTAGATCTAGTAAAAGCAGATATTCCGACTGCTCTTTAAGTTCTATAAAAGCTCTATCTAATTTAGTTAGATTAGACTAGACTACTTTAGTTAAGGGTAGTTAAGGAAGAGATTAGATATTCTTCTAATTATTAAGGAATACTCTAGGTAATATAGGACTCTTTTAAGTAGGAAGTACTATAAGCTTAGTCTAACCTCTATTAGCAATCTCTTTAGTTTTAATTAATTTCGAAACTTTAGTTAATTTTCTAAAACTCTCTTCGCTTTTAGCTTTCTCCTTAGTAATCTACTAATTTAATTTATATTATACTTTAGAGATAAACCTTCCTTTAAAGTCGTAATATTAAACTTCTTTTAACTTTTTATTTAAGTCTATTAATACTAATATATATCTAGTACTACTTACTAAGTAACTATATACCTTAGACTTTTAAAATAGATTAGTCTAATACTATACTAGAATAGACATAGTAAAGCGGTACTATAATTACCCTTTAGATTACGCTTCTAGGCTTATAACCTATTATTTAGGTACTTATTTTAGTAGAATAGCTAAGAGTAAATAGATGTCACGAATCACGTGTTCACGTGATAAGAGAAGACCAGGCGGCGTCCTGAAAGGTCAAGCACTATCAGTACTCTTATAGCAAATAGGGACGCTTGGGCTAGCTAAGCGATCCAGGGATTTCATTCGGTTAGTATCACGTGACAGGGTCACATGATCGTTGGAGCTTGCAGGAGCTTGCGTTGGAGCTTGAGGATCTTGGGCTCCCCGTAGGCTCCACGAGAACGAAGGTTCTATATAAGACTGGCACTTCTGCCTTTAGATAGGAGCTTCGTGCTCAACTTAGTTATCAATCTTATCATATTAGTTTGACATCTTTGATACAAGTAACGAGTTCACTTCCAAGTGAACAACCCGATAGTCTTCTTCTTATCATAGCATACCAACCAGCGAACACCCAGCCAAGTTTAGTTAGCCAGTTTGAGTATTCGTTACAATAGATAGTAGGAATGAGTGTTAATTACGGTAAGGAACTAACCAAGCTACTAAGAAGTAGGTTATTTATACCCTAGCTAAGCTACGCACAGTCTACTAGTAGTTACCTAATTAGGTAACTACGGACTATGACTTAAGAGAGAATGACTCGTAAGTGAATGGTAACTCGTTAGGTAGATCACCTAACAACAAGTATTCTTCCACTTGCTCGGCATTCGTACCAATATCTCCACAGGTGACGCGATAGAGCGGTTTCTCGGCGAATTCAGCTACACTACGAATACTTGTAAGCAAGATGCTTTTGGGTATGACGTGTTTTTCAGCATACCTTTCAGCTGTAAGGGTTTTACCGGTTCTATGTATATACGTTAATTTTAGGAACGTTGAAAAGGCGCGGAAGAATTTACCCGGGTCCACTATGAAATGGCTGTTAGTTGCTTAGTTCGTTAGAAGCAAAGGAAGGACTCCGACGTACCCATGAAGTAAAATAATCACACCTTAGTGATATCTGTTAGCAGGAGTGAACCCAAAAGGAAAATAGCAGCAGTACCTGTCCCCTTTCCCTCCATCAAATCAGTCGCCCTCTCATTAGCCAGCTGGTTAGTAACCAAAGCTGTGATGAGCTTCTTGACAGGAGGGTCTACTACCAAAGATTCGAAGGCGGCTTTGTTCCACTTCACATCAGATATACGACCTACCTGAAGCTCAACTAGAGTATCCGTAAGCCATGGACACCAAGACCATCCCGAAACACTTTACTCACCCCATTGCTTCGCCTGCATATTGAAACCGCTGACTGTCTGCGGCAGAAGGAATATGAAGTTGCCTTCGGGCGGATCTTCGGCATCCATCTCCTCCTGACTTACTTTCTCGTCTCTTGCATATTCGAAGCTTTGTCGTATAGGCTGGCCCTGATGCATTTTTTGGTACGTTCGCAAATCGACCATCTATCTAGAATCCGACTTTTGCTGAAGCTGATATTAGTCTTGTCTATATACCAAGAATAATTGATCAGACGTTACCTTGTGCTCGGCCATATTGTTGTCGGTGTTGTAGCTCACGAACCTCCGCACTCGACAACTCCAGAAAATAGATCCCCTTCTCCGAAGTTCCTCTGCGACTTCAAGCCCAGCGAAACGTAACGGTAGCAGCGCCAGCTCGTTGATCGGCTTCACGTGTTGTTTCGAGTCCCCATAGTCTGCATACAGCTCTTGCCAGTTCATTGAAAACTCTCCATCGAAATGCCAGTTATGGCCTTGAATATAGAGCTGATCTGCAGAAATTTCGACATTGGCCCCCTGCCTGTCATCGATGGCAGATTGGATGGGGTTTCGTTTCGGGCGAGTCTTTCGGCTAGGCCAGTCGACCTGTTCGTAACCCGCGTACGCATCTCCCTTTTTCTCAATCACCACGGTGCCGGGCTCGAAGAGATAGGCGAGATATTGTGCTGTTATGTTTTCTTCTGAAATCAAAGTTTCCACTCGGGCGAACTCATCTCTGAAGCTCGCCTCGATATGTTGTCGGGATAGTCGAACTTGGGACAAGTGCTCGTCTGGCAGGTCATCTAGACTCGATGAATGATCGTTTGCTGAAGTAGAATAGAAACGGCGACGTTATCTGCGAGTTGACCTTGAACTCCGGGAAGTACTTCATCTCGTCGGGATATCTTTTCCTCAAGAAAATGTACGCCTTATGTAACTTCTCCGACGTGACTCGTATAATTTCCTGTACTGCAGGTGTCTCGGGTTCCTTGACAGGCAAATCCTCTTCCAATCGTTTGGGCTTACAACATCGAAGCTCCTTGTAGAACAAGAATGAAAGTGCGCCCCTCTGAAGCTCAATGAAAAGATCAACATCGTTAGGAAACGGTTTCTGGCCGTGAAGATGGAATGTCTGATCCGGATGGTCGTCATATTCCAGTGGTTTGTCCAAGAAATAACTAAAGCTCTTCTTGTCAAGACAGTAGACCTTGTAGATGATTTGCACTCTTGTTGCTTCTTCCTCTTTAACCCGATACTTGGGACCTCGCTCCTTCTCCTGCTGTAATTTGGCAATTCGTTGCTGCAGCCCGCGAATAATCAATAGGTCGGAAGATTGCGAGGATGCCTGCTTCTGTTGATCACGATCCTGACAAAGATCTTCGGCTTGTTCGGAATGAGAAATCGGCGACGACGGTTTGGCTCGCGGCTTAGGATCTACCATAGCAGCTCTATCTTCTCGTAGAATTGGAGGTAGGGTGCTAGAAGTACTTGCGATCTTTCCTCCCATAAGTTGCCCTGTCAACCGAGAGGCCGGTGTTTGAGAGGAGGGTGAGTCTACGTTCGATTTTTTATTGCTTCTGTCGCCGATGGACGTGTTGGAGATTCCTCTGTTGGAGCGTTCCCGTCCGGTATTTTGAAGGAGTTCTGCAGTCAGTGATGGAGATTTCTAAGGATTTCGTTAGTCAAGAGTTAGAATCAAGAGCTTCAATCGTTGAGTGCCTCAATGATTTAAATACGTACCACTTGACGCACAGTCGAGATGGGTAGAGAGCTTCGAGGAGGATTACCCTTCCGGGTACCTCTATTCGGGCTGCCACACTCGGAGGTAGGCTTCATCCGCGGCGACATAGAAATACTTGCAGTGGAGGTGTGGTCAGCTTCGCGAGCCTATTTGGAATTAGGACGAATTCTATTTTGGACGGAGGAATTGATCTCACCTCTGGGTACGATGATGCTTTGGTAGAATTACTCAAACTTCTGGATCGAGTCGTTGACAAGCCAGAAATTCCTGTCCAACTACGCTGTGCAACCTGAAGGTCGTCTTTTCCGCAGAGAGAACTTGAAGGTCCCACGCTTTCCGATATAGGGTTTCTTCCCAATGCAGCTTCCAATATTCAGTTGTTCCTCTGGCGTGAGAAGTGATCTCAAATCTTCCAGCTTCGAAAAGACTGCTTCATCGGACGCTTCCGATGGGCATTTGCCTTTACCTGGATTCTCCAGGTTCTCGGATTTTTTATCTATTGACGGCTGAGTAATCCTGGACTTGACAGCATGTTCAATGCCTTGGGACGGCTGGGCTTTGTCTTTGAGGCAGGCAAAGTAATAGGTGATGGGATCTAGCTCAGATTCGGCCATGTTTGAATTCTCTTCCGACGTCATGTTGGATAAAGCCCTCTGTGCTTTTCTCAGTTCCTCGTCAGTGGCTTTCAAAGCCTGCTCCAGATATTTATTCATTTCCTCTCTCAGAGCTGGCTTCTCGAACTCGTCCTCCACTGTGGTATGGCTCAACAGGGGCGGCTTTTGTCTCTCTGCCATAGCTTCTTTGAGTTCATATTCAGGGATCCACGCCGCAGAATCTCCTTCCGAGTATGCGTCTATCCGATCAAAGGGATCCAGGGGCCTCTGCTTACCAGCCGACGGCATTGGAGGTGAAGAGCTTTGTAGTACAGGAGAATATCGCACTCTAGGAGATCTACCAGTATCCCCATAACTGACTCGGGGTGCTTGATAAGTTGGCCTCCTGGTTGTCCTCTCTACCACTCTCTCTGCCATCACTTGCGACAAGTCTCGCATTGGGTGCCCGCCCCAATCTGGAGAGGACTCTCGCGGCCGCCGAGACATTGCATCCAGATCTCTTCGACCCAGTTTCCGTGAATTCGCACCTTTGAAATCTTCCATCATCCAAGCTGACTTCTCCTCCGTACCCTGTTCTTCGTTCTGCGATGGGGACCCGAACGATATCGCTTGCGGCTTCGAAAGCTTCTGAGCAAGTGCTACAAGAACTGCGTCTTCACTTTGATCCAAGCCGCCGGTATGATCCTGGGATATCGTCGAATTGATAAGTAATTTGATTTCCTGCGAGGATCCCAATTTTTGGAACGAGGATTCTTCCGGATTTGGATTCTTTTCTTCGACTTTTGAGGTACCCGATACGGCGTTTTCCTCGGCCTGTCTTGCTTCCTCTGCTTCTTCAAAGTCGCCAGCGCTAGAGTAGTCTAAAGTCGAGCCGACTGAGGAGTTTGAAGCAGAACCACAGTGTACGACCAAATCTGAAGGTATCTGCTCCCATTTTCTTGCTAATATTGGGAGCAACTCCGGAAAATATTTAGATACGATTGGCACATGGCGCATGGCCTGAAGTACCGCATCAATTTTGAAGCAAGCCGAATGATCTCAATTGGAATGAATTGAGAGAGATTCAGAGGAGAGTAGAGGTCCAATATGTCTCGCAGAATGGCGAAGTGAGGCTGTCGTAAAAGACTGAGGAAGCTATGTAGCGATTGTGGCAGAGGAAATGGCTCACAGCAGGAGGTCTCAAGGGCGTGGATGATTCTTAGTGGACGAAAACCTGCAGGTCGAGCTGAATGACACCCCATAATGTAGTACAAGCAGGGTCAACTGCATGGTGGGAAGGCGCAGCCTTCTGAAATCTGCCTCACAAGTTAAGACAATATACTACTAAGTGAGCGGGATCCGCCGCTGTCTTTGTGGAGCTTTGTAAAGAAAGCTATGGCTTCTGAGAAAGACGAATCTCTCAGCATTAAAGGCCTTGCCGAGCCCTCTGGGCCGTCCGCCTGGAAGCCAGAGAAATATAGGTCTAGGTAGGCGTTCCTAGATTTCACCTGCGTGCATCGTGTGCTGATGATAATAAAGCGAAGCCATTTTGAGTGAAGCTTATGACAATGCTGTCACGCTCTACAAGGAGAAGTTGACGAAGTCCAAAAGGAAACGCATATGGGCGGATGGAAAGGCAGGAATCGTCGATATCCAGCTGGCCCTGAAAGAAGCAAAGGAGAAGTACGATAGCAGGAAAGCCGTTCAATCGACCGTACGGAATTGGCTGTCGATGTTTTCTTCCAGACTCTTGTATTATGGAGGGGTCTTGGAAGTGGTAAGCTCAAATGTGGATGATGATAATTGCACCAGCTGATATGGAGGACCTAGCTTTCCCAGCATCACCTGAATATGTTGCTCTTGCCTGGGGCTCAATCAAGTTCCTTTTTGTAGCCGTCTTGAACCACGAAGAGTCTATTTCTCGTCTTTCAGCGGCCTTTGCCTTTATTGAAGATGCGTTTCCTCACGCGAAATTGAAGCTGGAGCTCTATGGGAATGATGCAATGCTGCAAGCAGTATCTCAGCTGTATGCGCAAATCATGCGGTTTACGCAAAGAGCCATTGGTTGGTATACAGAGAGCAAGCTCAAGCATTTCAACCGTTCCGTCACACAGGTACCATACACGGTTTCTTTCCAGGTAGAGTATGATAGCTGACTAACTTTAAGCCATACTCCCTGTCTTACAAGGACATTGTGGCGGAAGTGAAAACGTGCTCAAAGAGAATCAAGCAGCTGGCTGAGGGTGCAGCACAGGGAGAGCAACGAGCAATCCATGTCAAAATCGAAAGACTAGAACAGCTGATCATAAGTAAGTTCCGTGAAATGGGTATGTGCGTACTGCTAACAAACGTCAAGGCCAGCATGGCAGCATTGTCTCATCCGGGCTTCTCAACACCCCATTTCAACTTCGCAATATCGAAATCTCACAAGTCTTAGCTTATGTGGAAAACACACCTCTACCAAGCCCCGAGATTTCTCTCAAATATCATCTCGCAATGAGAAATCGACGCCTACTCGAGGATCCAGCGTATTTGGATATCTTGAATGGTTGCGAGCAACTTAACAACTGGGCGTCGCAGAGATCGTCGAGTCCTCTTATGATCAAGGGAACTTTTCGGACCCGAAGGAAGGCGAAACATGTAGCAGCTTCTAACATTGCATCAACAAAACAAAGTCAAGTCCCGACGGTGTTGATCCTGGCACCTCGCACAAAAATGTCTCAACAGCTTTCAGGCTTAGATATATTAAAGCAACTTGTGCTCCAAATCCTGCAAAAGAACGATTCTTTACTGGAAGACCGATCACAGCCACTAATTGCGAAGCAATTTCAATGCGCAACGACGGAATTAGAATGGTTCAACCTGTTGGGTTTGGTGCTGACTGGAATACCGGAGATATATATCGTCGTCGACATTGAATTACTTCGCGGAAACTTTGGCGACGGGCAGATGTGGCCTTCGATGTTTGTCGAGTTGTTTCAGAAACTGGTACCTCGAAGTCCTCAAACCATACTGAAGGTCACGATAATCTTCTATCTCACTCAATTGACCCTTGAAGATGACGGAGTTGAAAAAAGTAGGATCATGAAACTTGATCACCGAGGCACGCGGGAAAAGTCCGCGTCGAATAAATGCTCGCCTGTTCGAATACGGGGTAAAGGTCGATGTTTTGCTCAATGAGAGTATCACTGTTCTCATCCACTCAAAGAATGTTGACTTGGCGAACCCAGCACCTTCAAGATCAATAATTAGCATTTGGCGATCAGGCTTGGCCCTAGCAAAGCACCTTTGAGGAGATGTAGTGTTGATCGAGTTCTTATGATGATAAGACCCCAGCCACATGCAAATATTGGAAAGGAGCGAGAAGTCGGGCTTCAAAGTTGACGGGAGACATAATGTTTATATGATACCGCAGCTATTGAATAGGAATCGGTGATATTCGGCCAAAATGAGCTATAGGGCGGTCTTTAAAAAAAAAGGTCTCTCAAGCGGGATGTTGCTAAAATTGAAAAGTCATGTGCTGTTTGAGCGGGTACTGTCTGTTGAGAGAACCACTATAATCCTTCTTAAGGAGCATCTTCAAATTCCGTGCCTTGCTGCTCCCTTTTACCAGTTAGCACAATAAGTCTGAAAGTGTTTCAATCTCACCTCCATATTCCTTAGCATAGCTTCCCACTATCCCAACATAGCACCATTCCAGCACCCCAGACCCCCACCTCATCGTAAGGGTACCAGAAGTGGGGAAAAGTGTAACGGAAGGGTGAAGGACAGTGCTATCCCATTAATTAGAATCTAAAGCCAGGGAGAGAAGAGTTATCTTAGGGGAAACCCCAAGGTCCTTGTACCTGAAATGCCACGCATCTAACATCTCCGCATCCCCTACATTCTGTATAGTGCTAAGATGAGGGGTACGATATGTTGTCGTGTTTGCTTGAAGAGCTTTCCTCTATTGTTTGCTTAGAGCATGTGACATGCATACTCGCTTAGGCAAGCACATATCCCGCAGTGGTGCAGTCATGGTGAAGAGTAACGAAACTTTGACAAGGAGGATCTCCACATGATATTAACGTTGACCCTTCCAATAGTACCTCTCACTCACCTGGAGAACTGGTTCCACAGGAATCAATTGCGCCCAATCCATCCCAGAAGGACAGCGGTAAGAGTAGTTGTTAAACTGCAAACGAAACCATTGATTAGAAACGTCCATATAAGGAATCTATCTTTCTTAGCCTTTCCTTTCCAGGCTTTATAAGCGTAATCTGAATGTCCTGTTAACAAGCCAATGTACACTCCACATGTTGCGAAGAGTAAGGGCTTCAAAATCCGCGAGAGCTCATTGGGCTTTATTGCTACCCTGCAGATAATTTTCAGTCTTGACGAATAATTGGAGACTGACTTGATCATACCAGATACAACGTCCAACGGCTAAGAGAAACATTAGAATTATTATTCCAATGCAAACCCTTTGAGCCACTGTATAGACCTTGGCAAAGAGTTTGCAAAAGAACTCCATCTTACACAGTATATTTCAGGCCAGACACAGGTGAAAAGAACCAGAATGAGACAATTATCATCTAGCCCAGTTAGTTCGAGTACCAAAGGAGGGAAAGTGCGTGCGCGCACTTTGAAATCTTGAAATCATTGCGCAAAGAATGCTCGCACAGGATGCGAAGAAGATATAGCATATCGTTAGTTGCCAGGGCCGAAACTTCTGCGGTGGAAAGCATCCACGAATTTGATTGATTGCAGCTGCCACAGCTACTGAAAAGAGGGAAAGAGCTCAGCGAAAGCTGCGGCTGGCCCGTGCGCGCGCCTTGCCTAATGTGGGGGTGGGGGGTCGTAGTTTCCTCCCTAATATAGACTTGCCGTCTAGTCGTTAACTCTATCTTCAGTGTACGTATTTTTTATATCTGGATATACTAGAATGATAAAGAAATAAACTGTTTATTGAAAATAGAGTAGGTTTTGCAAACTACTAACTAATGAATGTTAATAGCAAGGATTATTATGCGCTAGTACCTACGTTAGCTTAGTTATTTTTCTAGTACTTAGTAAATCTACTATTCCTTTTTTAATATCTTTCTATAGGTGTTACTCTTATTATACCTATCCTACTACTACTAGATATTAACTTAACTTTCGTGTCTTCGAAAGTTCGGTGGTTAAAGAAAGATCCTATAAATATATACTATCCCAGCTTAATTCACCTCTCACCTACTCACGCTATATTCTAGAGACAATACTACAGAACTCTTACACCAACCTCTCAAAGCCAACGCACCAAAAGCCCTAATAAATTAAAAGAAAAACCGCAAAAAAAGAAGTCTAAAGGACCCCGACAAACTCTGCATCTCGAACTCTTCGAGTTTTAAGAAGTTGGTTTATCTCGCAAACTTGAGACAGAGGTAGCTCAACAAACTGGGCCAGGGCACCCAGATGATGTACTTTAATGAACCTTTGTGATTTGCTAGGAATGTGTGTATTATTTGAGTTTATAGATAGATAGTTGGGTACGGCGCGAATTCTTTTGGCCTGCGAGACAGATTAAGTCATTTGAAACGTTATTCAAGTGGGCTTGAATGAAATGAATAGTGCTTGTACCAAATTTCGAAACTCGCTTAACAAGATCTCTTTAAACACAAAATCGTATCGCGGATTCGTAACACCGTCACTTTTTCATTACCGCAACTTTGTCTATTATACATGATCGCTCTGATCATCATGAAGAATTAATATATACGAATGGAGTTTTGAGTACAACTAGGGCGATTGCCCTTGAAATTGGAAGATATAACAAATCAATGCACTGCTACAAGTGGTACGGTCCTGAACGGAAGATGGGTTTTATAACGGTTCACGAGCTCCCGAATTGCCCTTCCCTATTTTATGGCGTTGGTGACTGAGGCGCTATCTGTTTCCTTCCCTCACGCCTAATCAGGAAGTCCTAAAATCTGAATTGCTTGACTTGTACCTTCGAAACCTTTCGGTGCTAGCTATTCCATAGATCTTGATAACCAGTCTAGCAAGCCCCTCATTGTTGGTCATGCCAAAATTTCTATGGCTAGATACCCACACACAGTGTAGATCCTTTTCCTATAACTTCCTCCAGGAATCCATCATAACTTCTGATCGCTTCGTTTCTGACACTATAGTCAATCATTTTCCCGATCCCAGGCTCAATAGCTTGCACATAATCGAATCCCTCTCCGTTCGATATACCAGGAAACCCGCCCATGGACTAGAACTAGCTTCAAACTCCCTGTACTGGCCTTCGGCTAGGAAGTGCTGGATTTGCCTCGACAACCTTGAGGCTGCGCTTCAACTAACATACCGGTCTTGTGGCACATCGCAAGGGATCTTTAATACAGTCCATGAGTTAGCGTCATCATACCCTGGGAAAATACAGACTAGGTGGTGCCCTAGTCACATAGGTATCCTAGGCAATGAAATCGCGGACAGAGCTGCTGGGAAAGCAGCGCGGATACCCCCTTCTAATTCCCTCGCTCCACTTTGTACTGCTACGCTCAAGAGGGGGGTTAAAGAAACAGGGATTGGACTTGCAAAGAAGCTCTGGAGCGCTACACTCCCGGCTGTCTATAAGGATCTGGGGCTTGAAAATTGGTCTTTGAAGCCACGGTCTCTTCAATTACCAAGAGAGGTTCTAGCTCGCTTAATAGCTGCTCGTTCTGGGCATGGAGACTTTGTCGCTTACCACCTTCGCTTCTTTCACTTCGACGCATTACTTACCTCAGGGGATTGTAAGTGTAAGAAGGCTAAGTCTCAATTCCACCTACTCTTTTGTAGGCTAGCAAACAACGTAGCCCCTAGGCTACTAGCAGAAGCTCAGAGGAACCCTCAGCTGCTCTTCGGCCCCGGCTGCGAGGAGCTATTTAATAAGGTCTACTTTAAGACTAGATTCTTCACTAAGATTTGTCTACCTAGATAGGCTGGCCTACTTTTCTTTCTTTCTTTGATTTATGTATTTCATTTGTTGTACCCTGGTTCTCAAAACTAATTAAGGATAAGGGCTGTCCCGAAAGTGGGGCTTCTCTTTAAACTGTCTCTTGTAAATTAGCGTCTCTTCTTTTACACCCCCTGTAACCTAGGGCACCCCCCTAGCGTCATTTGCCCATATTGGGACTCTTCTAGGACCTAGCCCACGCGAGCTAGACTCCGCTTGACGTTAAATAGCAATAAATAAATAAATAAATAGTATCTTTCGACATAACTTTAACCGTTTGTTCTTAGTGAGTAAGAGGTCTAACTAACGTATCTCAATAAAAGGACACCCGATAATTATATTTATTTATTATAAGTTAAATTTTAGCGTAACTTTACTTGAAAATCTCAATTTCCCGAAAAGATCTACGTAAATAAAATTTAGAAGTTAAATTGCACTAGTACAATTGTGACTTATATTTCTTTCTTAACTTCTTTGAGCGTAAATTCAGTTATTACATTCTATTTCCTATATACATGTTCACAAGAAATTAGCAGCTTAGTACTATTACTAAGCCTCTCTGCCCTCTATAAAGTTCAACAACTTCTAAACTTTAACCGCCTTAAACACCTAAACATCAAGCTTTTGAATGTCAACATGGACTACGATCTTATTACTCCGCTTAAGCGCCTTCTAGCTCGTTGAGCACTCGAGACCCTTACCCTTGAATCCTGAGTTGTGCCCTCCCTCCCTCTCCTCCCTTAGCCAGACTCCCTAAGCCAGACAAGAGTATCCTTTCCAGAAGCCTAGTTCTACTTAGTTCTGGAAAGCCGAGATTAGTACCAGGAGTAGTCCTTTAAGCCGTGGTAGAATTCGGATCCTTGAAAGGATGAAAGAACACGCTTGAACTTGTTTTATACAGGTGGTCTTTTCCGTCTGGATATCGAATTTGCCTGCAAATGACAGGGGGAAAGAATGTAAATTACCGTGCGTGTTTATTTGCTCAAGGGAACAGCCAAATTTTGAGTTGGTTTCCTTACATGGTTTCAACGAATGGACAGCTCGGAGCGACCGAAAGATTTAGATTTAGCAAGTGGGATGCGAGAGGAATGGTCGTTCATGGCGGTAGTTCCCTCCATTGCTGTGAAATGTATTCTCGATCCCAATAACCAATGTTTTGCTGCTTTGGAAGATCTAGAAGGAATCGTAAAATAAAATGGCAATAGTTATTGTAAATGTCGTTGAACAATACTGTTGATTTTCTATCATGTGGTAAGACTATTTTTTCCTGTGATTTTTGAAAGCAAATGGGAAAAACGTGGTGAGCTACTTCTCTTGCATTTCTATTAAATAGCCGAAGTGATCATACCTACCTTGAAGCACTTGAGTGAGTGGCGAGTGGAATTCTTGGAACCCTTTTCTTCTCTCTAAGAGACAATATCAGAAGTCTGGCTTCGATCGGGTCCCGGAAGTACGATCACGAATTCTACAAAGTCATATGACGTGCAAATAAACTCCATTGCTGAACCGATATGTACAATCTCCAACGTCTATCATACCTTTACCAACCCCCAAAATCATTGTCTAGCCGCAGCAACCGGGTTCCAAGCAGAAAGTTTTGGCTTAACACTAAAGTTCAATTAGTCCCTCCCAATCTTCCGCAATTGATAAGTATTTCACATACGTATTGTAAGGCTTGTAAGCAGCGCGACTCATAGTCAGATTAGGACGATGTTCCTTCAACTCCCAAGGACGAACCCCAGTCTGCAAGAGCGGATCTTGAGTAGGTGGCTTATCCACTGAGTAAGAAATCCAGGCGTGCCATCCAGGCTCGATTTGTGATCTGGTTGGTTTATGAGTCCCCCTTCCAGGAATGCGCATGGATGGAGGGTCCTTACGGCTCGAACATGTATTCCTTGTAATCAACCCATCTTGTTCGCACTGTATATTTTATGAGCGTTTGTTTGGGAAGGGCGAGAGGAAGACCGACGTGGTAACTCGTCTTGCAAGTTCTCAAAGTACTTGTTGCCGAATCTATCTTGGCCAATCAAGGTACCCCATTTGGTGTCACCTATTCCATCTGTAAGTCCCATCCGTGTCCGCGAGCCGCATTATAGAAATACCTTGGTGCTAGAAGAAAGAGGCGATGTTCAGCGAGGCGGTTCGTTCGATGTTGTGGAGGGGCGTTATAAACGTACCTGCATTTGATGAAGGGCATCCTACACAAAACACGTTAGTAAAACTCTCTAGACTTTGAAATTACTTCGCATACCTTGATGCCAGTTTTGCGCAAATTGCGCAGAGTTCTGGAAAGTGTAGACATCTTGGGTGGTATTCAATGGCTTCTGGAGTTGCTTGGGATAGCAGTTGAGGTTGGAATATCGGAGCCGGGTTCTGCCGATTCCGGCCTAGCGTCGACAGGCTTGCTGGAGAAGGTCCGCAAGCTTCTTGACGACATCATTTCCACAAAACCACAACCTCAAATGCGCTGCTAACAACCAGAAGCTGACATGATAGTCCGGAAATTCACAAGATGCAGCTTACCCCTTCGAAGACTTCAAGTCTGTCGACCGCGTTTAACTCAATCTAAAGCTCGACGTTTCTCAACATCCAGTTCCTCGTTCGCAAATACCCCTAGTAATACCCCCCCACCCGCTTCAATGCTTGGTGCTTTTACCAATGAGCTCGATAAGCTCGCGCCATCATTCGAAATTCAAGGTTCCCAAATACAAATAATACGTTCTCCAGCCGAATTCTACGATACTCTAAAGGTCGGATAAACATGTCTGAAAATAAAATTGGAAGGAGAGCAGATTTGCTGATGACATTCATGGAAAGGAATAGACCAAGATACTGTCAGCAGAAAAACGGATTTTCCTAAGCACTTTGTATATAGGCAAAACAGAACATGAACTTGTAATACCAATTCCAAAATACTTGAGTGACCAAATGTTGATTCCCTTGTTCAGATTTCCACACTTCAACAAGCTCTGAGAGCAAAGCCGGATTTGAAAATTAGCATTTTGACGGATGCTCTAAGAGGAACGAGGGAATCGCCCAATGCTTCTTGTGCTTCTTTGTTGGCGCCTTTGGTGTCGGAATTTGGATGGGAAAGGGTGGAGATTCGGATGTACCATACACCCAATTTGACGGGATTGAGGAAGAAGTATATCCCCAAGAGGATTAATGAGGGATGGGGATTGCAGCATATGAAACTTTATGGAATGGATGATGAGATTATCATTTCAGGGTAATCAATTACCTCCCCAAAGAGAATGAGAACTTCAAGAACTGATGATATATTTTAGAGCAAACTTGTCAGAAGACTACTTCACAAATCGACAGGATAGATATCAAGTCTTCTCATCCAAAGAAATCACCCAATACTTCTCCACCATACACGACACAGTTTCCAAACTCAGTTTCCTCGTAACACCAGACAAACAAAACCCCTCAGGCTACACCCTAGAATGGCCATCTTCAAACCTCGCACCCTCCCCTCTCCTCTCACCTGAGAAATACATCAACAGCGCCACAAAATCCCTAACACCCCTCCTTCTCCCTCTCCCAAAAAGTCCCACCAGTACACAATCAACAAATACAAAAGTCTACCCCCTAGCCCAATTTACACCCCTTCTCCAACCCGACACCTCCACTGAGCTCCCCCTCATAAGATCCCTTCTGAAAACCCTTTCATTGCCCACCTTCAAGGAAAGCAGTTGGACCTTCACAGCGGGATATTTCAATCCTTCACCACTACTCAGTAACCTCCTCCTCTCAACTTCCTCCGACAAGAACGTCGTGATCACAGCTTCTCCATGGGCAAACGGATTCTACGGTTCAAAAGGCGTTTCTGGTCTCTTGCCAGCAGCTTATACCCTGCTCTCTAGACGCTTTCTCGAATCTGCAGCGAAACATACACCCTCCCGATCCCAAGCTATAACTCTGAAAGAGTGGCGACGGGGAACGGTGGGTGAGGAGGGGGGGTGGACGTATCATGCCAAAGGGCTGTGGATTTCTCTTCCTTCGTCCCCTGAGCCGAGTATCACTATAGTTGGGTCATCGAATTACACGAAGAGATCTTATGGATTGGATCTTGAGGTTGGGACTTGTATTGTTACTTCTGACCCTGGATTGAAGGGGAGACTGAGAGAGGAGAGAGATGGGCTTCAGGAGTTTGCTAGCGAGATGAAAATGGATGATTTTACGAGACCTGAGAGACGGGTGGGAATTAAGGTTAGGGTTGCGATGTGGATTGTCAAGATGGTAGGAGGAGCATTGTGAGTTTGTGAGAGAAATTCTTGATAGACATTGAAGCAGTGGGTTGTATGATTAGAAGGAGTGTGTAAGAATTCGGTTGTTCAGATAGATTTAGAAGGCGCCTCGTATGAACATAATAGACTCCACCATACTGCAGGACTGAAGTAACGTTTGAGGAGCTTACAAAACGTTTTTCCATCGAAGCCGGGGAATACTGTCCGGGTCTGTCATGGCATTCGTACTATCCAGAAGCAAGCGAGCGACACTTGATTACATTTGAGTTTCTGTTCCGAGTCCTGAAAAGACAACCGATCGAAAAACAAAGAGTTCGGAAAAGGTCCGAAAATACATGAGACTTTGTATTAATCGAACAGGTGTCAGAACTAAATAGGATGTGTGTTAGACATTATTGTTGGCAGAACAGACTCGGTGTATGGACTCGGTACTTTGATCGCCAAGATCCAGGGGTTGATCTTGTAGCAGTGTGCCAGTGCCGCCTTTGCCGCCCCCTGGTGCCCCCGCCATGGCTTCAAAGCGAGCTACGAGTACTACAAGCTGTTGGACCAGGGTAGAATACGAGTACGGCAAGGATAAACAATTGCAACGAGTCCATCAGTTTCTGAAAGAAATCTTTTCTCGAATGATTTCCTCGAGCATTTCATTCTGTTTAGTAGTTGTATGAGTATCGAAGTTTCTGGTCAATCTTCGTTCTGCTGTTCTGCGTGAGGAGACATGGAAATAGAAGATTCTCGAAGCTTCTCCCCTCAGTGCAGCCGCAGTTGAACCCCGCTCCCCGCCAAACGTCACCGCCTCCAAAAACCTGTCTAGAAGTACGACTGAAAGAATTGAGAGCTCAAACCTTGAACCTTCCATTTCCTCGAACACCTTCAATTGCCAGCTACGAGTCCCATACAAATACTTGTACCAAACCTTTCCACTGCAAAAATTATACCCGCATGGTAAAGAAGCTTCATTCATTGGACAATTGAACAGAACAAAGACATTGTCCTGGTTTTCTTCCGCAAGCAACTATACTATCCTACCGACAGCTGATCGCAGGAGGCGTGATTGGACTACACCTGTGAACATTCCCAACTTACCTCGCCTGGACTTGCAATAAAGCCTTCCACAGCCTTCGACAAATTCACCTGCGAGATTACCTCGACTACAAATACCTTGAGTGGAAAAGGCTATTGCCACTGACAAAATTATACACTCGCTGTGACGACAGTGTAACATCACAGTATACCACGACCGACTGGTGGATCACAACATATACAACAACTGTCCGATCTACCACACAACACGACCGACCGATAACCACCACACACACAGAGCACCCCTCAACTCCTACAAACAATCACTATCATGGTGAAAGAAACCAAACTCTACGATGTCCTAGGCATCAAGCCTGATGTCGCTCATGAGGGCATCAAAAAAGCCTACCAGTAAGCTGAACCGATCTTGCCCTTCATCTCATTTTTCCCATCCCCTCTCCGACCTATTCAACACAGTGCCTTTACTGACGCGCCGATCTAGCAAAATGGCCCTGAAATACCACCCTGACAAGAACAAAAATAAGCCCGACTCCGCCGACAAATTCAAAGAAGTATCCCAAGCCTACGAAATCCTCTCCGACCCCTCCAAGCGCAAAATCTACGATCTCTACGGTCTGGAATACCTGCTCCGCGGCCATGCAGAGCCCGATCCCAGTTCGGGTGGTGGTAACCCTTACGCAGGACAAGCTGGTGCTGGTGGTATGCCAGGCGGCTTTGAGGGTTTTGGTGGAATGCCAGGTGGTGGTGTGCCAGGTGGAGGACAAAGTTTCCATTTCTCGACTGATGGTTCGGGTGGGGGGTTCAGCTTCAGTAATCCAGAAAGTATCTTCTCTGAATTCTTACGAGGACAAGCAGGGGTGGGGGGTGGTGGAGGATTTGAGGATTTGTTTGAGCAGATGCCTAAGTCCAGAGGTGGTGGACGATCAAGAGCCCAACAATTCGGTGCGGCTGAGGCGGCCTCCAGACATCGTGCTGCGACTCCTGATGTATCGACTGTGGAAAGAAACTTACCATTGACGTTGGAGGAGCTGTTTAAGGGTGTCCATAAGAAGATGAAGATTAAGCGAAAGGCGTTTGACGATCTGACGGGCAAGAGGACGGTGCAGGATAAGATTCTTGAGATGGATATCAAGCCTGGATTGAAGAAGGGTAGCAAGATCAAGTTCAAGGGTGTAGGAGACCAAGAAGAAGGTGGACAACAAGATCTTCATTTCATCGTTGAAGAGGTAAGCTCCTCCCCGCTCCCCTCTCCCCTCTTTTTTATAGCTCCCTACTAACATAATTAGAAAAAACACCCACTCTACACCCGCAACGGCGACGACCTCCACCAAACCATTGATCTCGACCTGAAAGAAGCCCTGACTGGTTGGAAACGCACAGTAACCACCATTGACGGCAAACAAATCCAAATTGAGAAAGCTGGTCCCACACAACCTGGTTCCAAAGACAACTATCCTGGTTGGGGCATGCCAATTTCCAAGAACCCAGGTCAGAGAGGGGAGTTCATTATCAATTATAATGTCAAATTTCCTGCTACTCTTACGTTTGAGCAGAAGAGAAAGTTGAAGGAGATCTTGTGATGGGGAGGGGTGAGGTGGCATGGGGGCTGGGCTGCGATTATGAGGTATTATGGTAGTGGGGAGGGTAGTGTGAAAGAATATGGGGAGAGAGATGTGGATTTGGATGGAAATGGAGGGTAAAATAGGACTTCTGATTTCCAGAGGGGAGGGGAGGGGTTGATAATTGGTACCATCACTTTCCCTTTTCGTCCAGTGGGAGACGGGGCGAAGGGGAAGGTGGAGGAACGATCCAGATGGTTCTTTGGCATGCATGCATTTTTTGTTTGATCTGTTTGGTTTTTGAGCAGAGCAAGCTACAGAAATCCCAGGCGTTACATGGGCGTTTTTGAGTGTGGGTGGAGCGAAAGGGATGGATGGATATGGGGTTTACGAACTACCTACTAGGTTTTACTAGCTTCTTTGTTGTATCGTTTTTTGATGAATGATAAATATGATGAGATGAAATGAAATGGAGATTTCTATATCCCTTTACCTTTACTTTTTCTTTGCATTTGTGATTTTTGGTTTCTTGTTCTTACTTTTTGTGGGGGTTTATCCAGATGGGTGATGTGGGTTTGTTTTATTGCGTGTTTAAGGGGGAGGAGAGTTTGTGTGAGGGTTTGTGTAGGGATGTAGGTGGTTACCTACACTATCCTTGGATAATTGGATTGGATTTTTTTTTTCGTGGGTTTGATTATAGATTGATATACGGAGGTTTATAGTCTGGTGTATCTAGCCTTTTCCTTTTTCCTTTTTGAAAATTGAATGGTAGACACCTCCTATATTAATTTATTATTTCCAACACCTAGTAGGTGGATCAGACCTGGACTTTGAAGGTACCGAGCCGAGTACTTTGTAGTCTAATAAGTCAGCGGCATGTGTCCTTCGAGATTAGCTAGCTTCGCGGAGCGAGCAATATGAAATAATACCCATCATTTCTCTCACCTGCTTTCTCTCTTTCTTGCGTCAAGGATCGGTAGATGGGACTATTGTTCCATGGAATTGTTTTATTTTATTCCATCCCACATGGAATATAGTACTTGCAGAGGACCTTTATTCGTGTATGAGAGCTATTCTATTCTATTGATTAGTCTTTGGAATCCAGATGGGGGGTTTCTGAGTAATTTGAATGTGGGATTCGTATAGGTAGGTCCTGGTAGGATTGGAGGGCGTAAAGGGGGAACTATTAGGAAAGAACTGTGATTTTTTTTAAGTAGTGTGAGAATGAGGAGAGTGGAATAGAGCAGAGTAGACTAGAGTGGTAGCAGTCTACTCTAGGCTACTCAAGTAGGTTTTAAGCCTACTGCTCTACTCTACTCGAGTAGTTGAGTAGTCAAATTCCGTACTCATCCCTCAATTAGTAGAATCTGCTACTGTACTCTACTCTCCTCGAGTACAACTCAAGTAGTTGAGTAGTTCTTTCGTACGCTGTTTATAGAATCAAACGAACAGGATTGGATACGTGTGGTGATCTTGGTAGGAAGCTGGAGGATAAGTATATTTTAATGTTTTTGAGGAGAGGGTAAGAGGGATCTTGGGCGGGTTGGGATGGAGGCTCAGGATGTTGCGGTTCATCTGAATGGTAAGGAGTCATGACTATCCATCATCTGATGTCTTTCATCACGGGGACCTGCTCCTTTTCAATGCACTTTCATTTCCACTATCGCAAGTCAAGTTCGCATCTTCGTTCCCGAGAATCCAGGAAGCGGTGGGAGATGAGGATGAGAATTACCAAGTTCTCAACAACCCCTTTAGGCTATCGTAGATGATGGTCTTTGCTTTGTAAGGCTTCAATCGCTAGTAGAGGGATATGGAGTCCGTCCTCCCTGAGTACGTGCGTCCTCAGGCTTGAGGCAAAGATGCGATGAAAAGGGGAGGACTCTTGGGCATCAAGAAGATCCATGAAATGGATGCATCTCTGCTCAACACGTGTTGGATCTTTGGAGATTCGCATTGGCAATGCCACCCTTTACGTGTGTCAAAGCTGTTGCAATGATGACCAGCTGGTCGACCGCGTGGGAAAATACGAAGCTGGTATGTCATAGTGAGTGAGGAGTAAGCGGTGAAAGGAAAGGCGTAGGGAGGAGAAGAAGAGAAGCTTCGCGGATGGAAGGCATGTGGATGCGGACTAGGGCGCCCAGCAAGAATGAAACGGAGTGTCAAGTTGAGGAGAATCCGGGGTAAAATGGGACCAAGAAGTGTTGGCTTTGGGGAGTGTGGAGAAGTTGACAAAGTGGTGGATGTGTGGTGGATGGATGGGACAGAGACTATTTGCAATTGAAATTGGGGATGGGGTAATAGGATGCAAGTATGTGTCATGCAATGTTGCCATTGCAGAGGAAACTTCGCAACATGGAAGACTCGAGCATGCTAGAATTCAAGGCAGGTAATTGACTGGAAGCGTCCAGGAGTCCGTGTGAGTGTTGGGAGTTTTGAGGGGGTAATGAAATTGCAATGGAATGGATGAGAAGACGTCGTATTGGTTCGACCTTAGTCATGGAGTCATGGGACTTGGACTGCTTGTGACACCATGAGGCTCGTGGGTCGTCTGGCGAAGTTTTGGTTTTGCGTGGATGAAGAATTTCTTTGCTTTTCACGGGACCGTGGACCGTGATTGCCAATAGCTGGGGAGACCCGCTGAGGATGGAAATCTGGGGGAGAGCATGTTCGTGGTTCGGGTGAAATTAGGTGTTGGTCGTTGTTGTTTGGATTCGACCGTTGAATAGAGGTACGGACTGTACGGGTACCGTATTGTACTACACCGGAAGGGACACGACCTTAGAGGCGGGGAAGGGAAAGGGAAACGGGGAGAAAATGTGCTTTTGGGTAACTGTCACCAGAGACGTTGGTAAGAATTCATGCAGCTGATCTGAGATTGGGTAAGGACTAAGTGACGACTTGGTCATTTCGGAAGGATTATTCCATCTGGACAGATCTGAGGATGAAGAGTGACTAAGATGAAATGATGAGACAATTTTCTGTGAAATTTTCATCAGCAACGGAAAAAGTCTGATGTCGAGTACGAGGATGGAAATAGAAAACAACCTGGAAGGCCCATCCACTCAGCTGTGTTTTTTGTGTTGCACGGTATTTTCTTGCGATGAAAGTCTCTGGAGGGCGACCCCTACTTTGCTAGACCCGAAGCGGCTAGTGGGGCAAAGCCTAGAATAAGCGCACTGGGATTTTGCCAGTGGTGGACCGTGGGCGGTCCGGAGTGGGGCACATGTTATCGCGCAAGCTGCAGCTGCAAGAGCCGGAGCAGGGCAGGCGCGCTCACAGGCACAACCAGATAGCATCCATGGATTGGAATGATGGTCAGGTCCAGGAACGAGAAGAGCAAAGAAAAGGCCGCGACCTCCTAGCTGCCCACTGCCCACTGCCCACTGCCCATCATTCACTGGCCCGTCACTGGCCCGTCACTGGCCCTATTGCAACCGCCGCCAGCACGGTCAAGTGTTCTGCGGCACGAGAAAAGCGGAAAAGTTAGTTAGCTATGCTGGTGCTTCCGGCGCTGGGTGCCCCTCCTTTTGCCATGGATACGGTATGGAGACGGCGAGCTGGAGACCACGATGTGAGGGAGTGCGAGTGGGAGTGGGAGTGAGTATTAATACCTCAATCTGCCCGCGGGAAGGGAAGAATGCTGTGAGAGTGCCTGAGAGTACTCTGACTTCATTATTGACACGCTCACTCCTCGACATCCTCACCTCAGGTCCTCAACACTGCATTGGCAGCAACGGCCCCTATCTAGGATTTCTTATCTCTTTGTCTCTGGCTCCCGTCCCTCGTCAGATAGCCAGCTCCAGGAGTCCAGGTACGTACCTCACGGTGGAGGAGTAGGAGTAGTTGTAAGTGTAGGTGTAGCCTCCGAAGTAGATCATATTATTCCTGGTTATGGTAGGCTTCCAGTTGGGCTCCCAGTGCCAGTGCCAGTGCCAGCCAAGGTTGTGTTCGTGTCCCGAAACAATGAGGGCACCTACTCCGTACTTCCTAGTTGAGGGCAGCCACTGGCATTGAAACGGAAAACATTGACGTCTTTCTTTCACATTTTTCCCTCTCTATATCTTGATATCAAGGTTCAATTGCTGACCCACCCCCTCAGCTCTCCGAGGACTAAGCCAAGCTGAGACGTCACACCGCACCATCATCTATATACCCACTTGCCTCCCGCTCTCCGCGTACACTACATACACTACACACACCACACAAACTACAGAGTGTCTCCTGTAGCTTGTACAAACCTGCGTAGCCAGCGTAACCTTAGCCTAAAGCAAGGGCCCCAGCAGAGATCGGGTACCACGACCTCGTTCCTCCCCCCGGAATCTGAATCCCAGACCGCCGCATACCAACTTCACATTGCCATTATCGTGCTAGGACCAGCTGCTGTCTCTTTCCTAGCTGCCGCTTATCACTCCTATCACTCAATTGAAAGCAAGGGGTCAATTGCCTCACCGTCTCTCGAGAAACGGAAACGGTCAGACTGCATAAACTACTCATAGATAGGAAATCTTGTGTAACGCCCATTTCCAACGCAGATCTCGATTGGGTATTGGATAGTAGTGGGAGAGTAGGAGTAGCTCTGGCTAATAGCCTTGTCTCGGTAAGTAAAATAGAGTTTCGAGCTTGATAGTGGCTGTGTCTGGCTTGCCGTCTTATCAATTGGGCATATCAGTAAACAAGGCTGCTTTGTTGATATCATGGCCTCCCCTCCCCCTCCCTCTCCGCTTCCCTTAGTCTTCCCATTCTCCTCCTCTTCTTCCCCCCTTCACCTCTCGCGGGTGACTCAGTTAACTGCCCTCGCGGCTTCACGCAAAACCGCGACTGCAATCATACATTCACACCACATTCGTTGCCCATCATGGCCAAAACACTTACACTAAACACTGCTGACCTGATGGGCTCACCAGTCGCCTTCCCTGAATACCACGAACCAATTGACTATTTCTGTCCACCAAACGACCTTTGCGAATCTTACGAACCCATCGACAACATGTCAGATTCCGATAGTACTCTTCCCATACTGGGAGTCCAGGTCTCCAGAAAACCATCTCCTCAACCTGCACACTTCGGCATACCATATAAAAACCTTAGTGGCAATGGTAATGGACATCGTACTTTGCGTTCCGCCACCGTTGGTTATATTGCACCCGAGTTCGCGGGCAAGCAGGCACAGATGGTCGAAGGTGAGAAGTGCAGCGAGTTGCATGTCAAATAATGACTAACACTTCATAGTTAAGGATCTGATCCTAGCAGGTCATTGGATTCCAGCAGACCTCATCGACTCCCAAATCGACTGGTTCTACAATGATCTCGGTATTGATGATGTATACTTCCAGACCGAAAATGTCAAGGCCATCGTCTCCAACATTACTTCCCTCTACGCTGCCAAAATCTCGGCTTATGCTAGAGAAGACAAGGTTCAGGAAATCAGATTGGACATGGAGGCAGTAGACCATGCAATCTATATTGATACAAGTGAGCCTGGTGTTAGCAGAATCGACGGCCCACGTTACGAACACAGAATCGAAAGCAAGTATCTCGATGCATCGGCTTCGGGCAACAATGTCTATCGTGTTGAGACATTCAGATCTCCATCCAACCTCAAAGGCACTGAGAAATCAAAGACCACGATGCGATGTTATTTCGTATATCAATGTCTCTTTGTTGATTCAAGCCCCTCAGATACAGAGACGCGCTTAGAGTTCATCTCAGACAGAACGTTCCTCGCTAAAGCCACAAGCAACACCAAACAGATCTACCAGGAGATTGTTGAACTTGCAGTTGCCAGAACTGGTCCTGTGATTGAGTATTTTGATATTGAAGATTCTAAAGAGGTCCGTCTGGTGGTTGCATTCCGCCGAAGAACTGCGGTTGGATTGTTTAGTGCCCTTTCCGATCTTTATCATTCTTATGGTTGGTTACCCCGCTTACCCCGCTATTTTTTTTGTTTTTCCTAATCACAAGTTACAGGGGTCACAAGCTCAAGAAAATATGTGGAACAATTCTCCAATGGCATTACGGTCATCTGTCTCTACTTGAAGCCTGCGCCAGTTGCAGAGAACTCCAACAGATTCCCTCCTCTCCGCCAATCCATCCACCAAATTACAAAGGAAATATCTTTACTCTACTGCATTCCCCAAAACAAATTCCAGTCGCTTTTTGCTAGTGGTAGACTGAGTTTGCAGGAAACGGTCTATGCACATTGTCTTTGGGTTTTTGTTCAACATTTCTTGAATCGTCTTGGTATGTCTACCCATTAAGTGAACACAAATCGGTTTACGCCTGATTTGGGAACTCTTAACCACACTTCACCTAGATCTTCAAGCTAATACCAATTAGGTTCTGAATACTCTTCCCTTGTCTCTGCGTTGGATGCCTCAAACAGTCTTCACATTGAGATTCTATCAAAAATCAAGCGCCGATTGAGAACTGAAACCTTCACAGCCGCCTACATTGCTGAGATTATCCACTCACAACCAGGCCTTGTTAAATCGTTATATGCATCCTTCGCTAATGCTCATCTTGCATATTCCCCAGGCCATGAAGATGATTTCATCCCTCCGACACCATCTGCTGAGGTCTTGACCGACAACCAACTCAAGGAAGCTATCACTCGATCAGTTGCCAACGAGCACGAGGAAATGGTCCTGACTGCATTCCGCATTTTCAATAGTCACCTTCTCAAGAGCAACTTTTATACCCCAACAAAGGTCGCACTTAGTTTCCGTCTTAATCCCTCGTTCCTTCCCGAACTCGAATATCCACAACCATTATATGGCATGTTCCTGGTCATCAGTTCTGAATCGCGTGGTTTCCATCTTCGATTCCGAGATATTGCCAGAGGTGGTATCCGTATCGTCAAGTCAAGAAACAAGGAGGCCTACTCCATCAACGCTCGACGAATGTTTGATGAGAATTATGGTCTTGCCAACACACAACAACGTAAGAACAAGGACATTCCTGAAGGTGGCTCGAAGGGTGTCATTCTCCTTGATGCTGCGCACCAAGACAAGGGTTCAGTCGCTTTTCAAAAGTACATTGACAGTATCATGGATCTTCTTCTACCAGCCACCTCTCCCGGTATCAAGAATCCGATTGTTGATTTGTACGGAAAGCAAGAAATCCTTTTCATGGGTCCTGATGAGAATACTGCGGATCTTGTTGACTGGGCTACTGAGCATGCACGAAAGCGTTCCGCACCATGGTGGAAGTCATTCTTTACTGGAAAGTCACCAAAACTCGGAGGTATTCCTCACGACGAGTATGGCATGACCACTTTGTCTGTTCGCGAATACATTAAGGGTATCTACCGAAAGCTAGAGTTGGATCCTAGCAAAATCCGAAAGATGCAGACTGGAGGCCCAGATGGTGATCTTGGAAGTAACGAGATCTTGCTCAGCAATGAAAAGTACACTTCGATTGTTGACGGATCAGGTGTTCTTGTTGACCCCAAAGGAATCGACCATGAGGAACTCATTCGTCTGGCCAAGAAGCGTGTCATGATTTCCGATTTTGACATCAGCAAGTTATCAAGTGATGGATACCGAGTCCTTGTTGATGAGATGAACGTCACACTTCCTTCAGGAGAGGTTGTCACCAATGGCACCAACTTCCGCAATACCTTCCATCTTCGTGAGACTGGATTCACCGATTCCTTTGTTCCATGTGGTGGTCGTCCTGAATCGATTGACCTTGCTAGCGTTGGCAAACTCATCAAGAACGGCAAATCTATCGTCCCATACATCGTTGAGGGAGCCAACCTCTTCATCACACAAGATGCGAAACTTCGTCTTGAGGCAGCAGGCTGTATCCTCTTCAAGGATGCCAGTGCCAACAAGGGAGGAGTTACCTCATCATCTCTCGAGGTCCTGGCCAGTTTGTCATTCGACGACGCCGGCTTCGTAGAAAACATGTGCGTCAGTTCCAGCGGCCAGATTCCCGAATTCTACAAAGCCTACGTCCAAGGTGTCCAAGAAATCATCAAGGAGAATGCGAGACTTGAATTCGAAGCCATCTGGCGTGAACACAAGGCGAGCAAGATCCCACGTTCTACACTTAGTGACACATTGTCCATCGCAATCACGAAGCTCGACGAGGAATTGCAGAAGACGGATCTTTGGAACAACGAGCCGCTTCGCCGATCGGTTCTTGAGGATGCCCTACCTAAACTTCTTTTGGAGAAGATTGGTCTGGATTTGATTGTTGAGCGAGTTCCCGATAATTATCTGAGAGCTATCTTTGGTAGTTACCTCGCTAGTCGGTTTGTGTATGAGGTTGGGAGTTCGCCGAGTCAGTTTGCGTTCTTTGACTTGTAAGTTTTCCCCTCGTTCCCTCCCTTCTTAGGTGGCGTGTGTGAGTGTTTTTGGGAATGATAGACTGACTTGATGATAGCATGTCCAAACGCATGGCGAAACTTCAATAAACGAATGATGAATGGGACATGACATGACACTTTTCCCTACCTTTCTTGTCTCTTCTCTAGAACGGGTTTGGAAAACAAAAAAAAGAGTTTCTTGCTTTTTGCTGTTAGGCTAAATTAGACTGGTTTGGTGCTTTGGGTGCGCGGGCATAATGTGGCTTTAGAATTGGCTGGCGTTTACTACTTGGTTGGACCTTGAGTGGTTTGGCTAGTTTGCTGGCTGACTACTTGATGGATCAGAGGGTTTGGTGGAGTCGTTTCTTTTGATCTCTTTTAATGTAGATTTGTTCTTTTGCATTGGGTGGGTGAGTGAGCATGAGTATGAGAGACATGATTGATAGAGCAAAAGTTCACTTTTTTTGAGTTGAGAGTGTGTGTGCTTGGGATTCCTTTTGTCCTATTGCGATTTGCGACTTGCAACTTACAATAGCTCAAGGGTTGACTGTTTCATGCTGGGATGGATTGGTGAAGGGTGTTTTGTTGGTTTTGTAGGTGTTGGTGTTGGTAGATAGATACGTACAATGCATGGTATAACAGAATTCAACCATCTCTTAATAGAATAAAGTAGAGCGGAGTAGAATATAAAACACTATCTTAAATTCTTAGTCTAATAAACCAAAACACCATGAGAAAATAGACCAATATATAAACACACCTAAAACCAGGGGGAGTTCCATACACATACATACATCCACATATACATACATATATGATAAATCTTTTCCTCACTATTACCACTTTTCCCACTTTTTCTTTATTTTATTTTGTAGATTATCCTTGTTGTTTATGGTTATGGTTATGGTATTTTTTAGGGGGTGGGTGGGTGAGGGGGGGTGTTGATGGTAGATGGTAGCAAGTAGCAAGTAGCAAGTAGCTTATCTGGAGTACTCGAGTACTCGAGTGTATTTGATGTATATACCGAGAAGTCGGTATCGGAGTTGGAGTTGGAGAAGGTGGGGGTGAGAGGGGGGAGGGGTGAGGGGAGATGGTGTTTGTAATTGTATTGGGTAGGGTGGTAGGTAGGGTGGTAGGGTGGTGAGTATGTAAGTAAGTAATATGTTGAGTTTTAGGGTTTAGGATTTAGCTAACGCGACAATTTTGTAGGTTTATAGGTTTTTTTGTTTAATTCTGTTTGATTGTTTGTGATGAATGGGTTCTGGAAGAAGGAAGAAGGAAGTCTGGAAGAAGGAAGTGGTTCTTTAAGCTAGTGGCTTGTGGGTTGTGGGATAAGTTTTTTTGGGTTAGGGTTGGGATTGATGTGGAGGATGGATGGATGGATGGATGGGAATTTGTGGTGATATTGGATATTGAAATTTAATGATTTTAGTTTTAAGTTAGGTTAAGATAGGATGATTAAGGGTGTTATTTTAGAGGGGGTTTTATAGTATTTTAGACTCTTTCTTTATAGGGTTTAGATGGGGTTCTAGTCATATTTGGACAATTTGTAGATGTGGCAGTGGTAGTGGCAGTGGTAGTGGGAGAAACCGGAATTATGGTTATTGCCCAAGCTATCACACTTGAAAGGGTTGTCGAAGATTCGAAGGGCTTGGAAGGAGGATTAAGTAATCTTACTTTCACTCCCTCGTAAAGGAGTCGATATGGTAGTATCATATATACATATAAAATTATCTTGAACCCTCAAGGTTCATTCAAATTAAATCATAAAGTTCTACCGTCGAATCATCTTTTACTGTCGTTTTCTTTACATCTTCCGTGATACAGATAGAGGAATATTATAGTCTTATACTATATCTGATATCTGACGTACGAGAGAGATAGTTTGACTAGTCTTCTTAAAAATCACTCCCTACCCTAAATAAGATCCTCTATTCTACCATTAGCCGGTCCATAGATGCTTCTTGGAGTGGTGTTCCGACTCATTGTAATCATTCATTCCTCTACTCGCATCCATCGGACCATCTCATCTACACATCCCTGTGTTAATTCGTTTCTCATCAAAGTTCATATGTGAAATTGTGAATATTGACGTTGGCTTTAACACGGACCAGCTGTTAAGGTTTTTGATATGGTTAGTGTTTGGTATGGCTTTTTATTTGATTGTATAGTTGCATCCTTTTTACATAAGGTATATTTGGAGGCAGATAGAAATTTTAAGAGGCTAAGAGGAGATATATGTTTTACGGATGTGGGTTGTTTGAGGTTTGTGATGTGGGTAATTGACGAGTTTTTAATTCCCAAAAGATTATAGTTACCAGAAGGTAGAAAGAAAGAAACTCCCACAAAACCCCAACATCCACCACAAACCTGGCACCCTTTAATGTCCCATCAGCTAAATTTATAAGAACTTTGTTTATACTATAGTACACCATAGTACTTACTTCAGCATCCACACTACTCTTAAAAACCCATACAACACACACCTAGTCACAAACCCCCCACTTGTATAACCAGAACTTTCTTGGAGTTAGTAAACGACCTAATAAATCATTCCTGAGCCTCAAGGATATCCGACAGTGTCCTGCCCTATAATGAGCAAGACTTCGATGGCGGTGCTTTTTCTAAGATTGTGGATAAATAAGTGAGATACGAGTACCGTATGACGGAAGGTAGATGGAGGGAGGGGGTCGGTATGCTCATTCTAGTGTAGAAGTTTTGATTCATGTGGAAGAAAGAATAAGTAGGATTTGCTGTCGGATATGAAAGTACTGTCGAAAGAAAGAAAGAAAGATCGATATGAAATATTACAAGCATGGCAAGGATACAGGATAAGGAAATTGAGTGCAGGGTAGAAAAGAGCTTTACAGTTGGTAACAGAGTTGGACAAACCCAGTGAGTAGCTTCCTTTCTACCAACAAGACCATCAATCCTAATCTTTTTAAACTCGAATTTTTGAGAGGTAACGGATAGATAGCTCTGTTCTTCCACAGGCTGTATAAATAGAAGAGGAGCTAGCAGCACATCTTGAAGACGTAGCTCAGGATCTTCGGAATGAAGTGGAATAGCTGTTTAAAAAGATTTTAATAGCAGAATAGTGAAGGAAGGAAGGTAAAACAGAGGAACTACCTCAACCCAACCCCCTCCTCCAATCCATCTCTCGAAGAATCACAAATCAAGAACCCCAAAATCAAATAAAAATCATAGATTCCATTCAAACCCCTACCACCCCCCCAAAAAGCACCGCAATCTAGCCAACCATCCTCACCCTAATCAAAAACCCAATGAAGAAACACGAAAAAAAGACCTCCATTCATCGCATTAAAAAACCACCCCCAATCCCCATATACCACAACAACCCAAAAGGAACCGGAAAAGAAAGGCGCTTTTTCATCCCGGGGTATAAGTCCTTTCCTCCCTTTCCTTTCCTCTCACAGCTCACCACACCGTGTGTATGCATTACCCATGTCTAATTGTCGTCTTCGTTGTCATGTGCGTTCGTACTTCATGCTCGTACTCGAGTACGTTCAATATGTAGCATTTGGCGGGGTGTTTAACAGCAGCAATCGAGACACTCGAAGCAAGCGAGTCCTGCGCATCTGTAGCCGGTGTGTTAGTACTGTATCTTACATACTTCTTCCTATCCTGATCCTTCTATCTTGCGAAAGAGATTTGAGGGAAAGGAAGGGGAGAAGAGAGGGTGAATTATCTTACAGGCCACAGCAGATACCCGCTCCACCACCACCACGCATGCTTACGGGCTCAGCAGTCATCTTCTCTGTAGCAGTCTGGGAGAATGTTAGTTATTTTCCTTCCCTGGGTTTGTGGAGAGGAGAAGGGAAACGAACGGGTTGTTGTGTCTCAACCGCAGCTCCGTTCTCCATGGTTGGGAGCTCCATCTGTTGGACTTGAGGTTGGTGGGTTTCTTGGGCGGGCATTTTGATATCCGTAGGCTTGGATATTTGGTTTCGTACTTGATGGAGGAAGTTGGAACTGAGTGACTCGAGGAGGGGATAGAGGGATTTGATGACGCGGTTGCGATGTTCAAGAGGTCAGGTAGAGTTTCCTAGGTAAACTTTGTTCGCAGGAAAGGAGTTGTGTATGGAAGTAGTGAATCAAGAGCTATGAACAGGACACCCCGAGGTCTTTATGCATCCGATCGAGTCTTAGTCAAAGTCACTCACAGACACTTACTCAACACCCTCCATCCATCCTATCCACACCTCCATCCATCCTATCCACACCTCCACCCCAGCCTATCTCGACCTACCATCCACTCCCTTACAAAAGCAGCCAAACAACCAACCACATCCACCCAAAGCAACACAAGCACGCCCCGGGCCCTACACCAGCAATCGGGTTCACAGGCACAACCCTCGACGAGGCCTCGTGTGACTGACGGGGGTTTACACGGGGCTGGCCAAACGGGTGTACAGGATTGGCCCTGTCAGAGTGTTGTGTGCAAAGCGAACCCCATCCACGTCCACGGCGTCCTGGTCGTCATCCTCATGCTTTGTCCTCACCTGCCCTCATCATCGTATGATTACACCTCTCCCGGGCCACCTGTACTGCTCCGCTAGGGTTACATAACATCTACCTGTACTTCTAAATTTATCATTCCCTAACCTATCCCGCCTTCCCCAAAGAATCTGAATTCCGTTGCCCAGAATGAGGCTGTTCACATAAGGTTACCCGTCCACCAAAAAGAAAGACAAGTCCACGTAACTCCATAAGGCTGTGTATTGTATTATCCCTCTCCCCCCACATGGCACTTTAGAGTATCGCGGGTTGTTTGTTTGGTCATGACCTATCAGAAGCTGAGCTGGGCCTCGGATATGCAATTTTTAGAATGGTATCCACTTATCCCGTGGTTTCTGGAATCTGGCGATCTCTCTTTTCAGCCTTTCAGGGTCTTTGCTACTGTAGAGTGGGAAGATACGGAAATATGAAGGGGGGTAGAGATTTAGTGATCTCCTGCGCGGCGTTGACTCGTCGAAGATACAAATCTGCAGCCATCCCGTAGAAGCCGTCGTATATCTACAAACTAAAGTCCAACCCCTCAAGCAAAAGATCTTCCAAACATCCCCAATCAACCTACATCTCCTCTTAGAACAAAATATCTCTCAAACCCGCACCCTCTCCTAAACAGCGCTATCTACTTCTAGGTATAGACATCCACATCCACATCCACAGCCACATCCACATCAACAAATCTCAACCCCCCAAGCTAGGACATCCCCGAAACCCAAACTCGCAATCATATTTACGAAGTATACCCATCTCCCCCACAACGATACACCCAGTTCCCATCAAGCTTCTAGAGCATTCCGAAACAGGACAAGGCAAAAACGCACTCGTAATGCGAGACCCTAGCTGCCATTTCCGAAAGGGAGACAGGATAGGACTGGACGCTAGAAGAAATGATATCATTTGGTTATGGGTTGATTGTGAGTTTTATGTGGAACCTTCAATTATAGAATATAATGAGATGGAATGCGAGGTAGAGGGAACATGATCAATTTTGAGGTCCTGGTCACTGGACGACGACGGAGAGATTATGAAAATCTGCAAAACATAAGCCGAAATGGAATGAATTCAGAAGGAAAATGAAAAGCCTGGAGGTTTTGGTAAACTCAAAGGGTATTATTTCTCGTGTCTTGACAAAATTCTAGTCATCTACACCAACAACCGACTACTTCCTAGCAAACGACATTGTAGGAAAGACAAGAGGCAACCTCAACTTCGCCATCTTACGCTGTGCAGCAACAACCTTGGAGAGACCCAATCTTTTCTGCTCCGCAACCGGCAAGGCGACAGTCTTTGCTCCAACCTCTCTAAAATACGTCTCTATCTTCTTCGCATCTAACTTCAAATCCTCCTGCAAGTCATACATGTAGACATCGAAGGCGTCCAATATACAAGATAACGCACAAATGTGTGTGACGATGAGATCGTATTGGAACCTACTTATCATATTGGCAGTCGTGAATCTGGATTTGAAGTCTTCCCATACGGATCGTGGCATATCGTCAAGGATTGATGTAACCTCATCATTTCGTGGAAGTTTCTTTTCTGCTCTTTTGGATGTCGATTTGTCCAGTACTTCTAGCAGGAAGAGTATGTATCGGAGGGCCTTGAGCTTGACGGTATCCACTCCTACCGGAACAAATTTCGAGGCAACATATCGAGAATTGCATTCCAAATCCTGCTTCGCCTTCTTTTTCTCGAGCCATTGCTTCACAGGAATAAGTGCCAGGATATTCTCGCCAATGAGCCCTTCAATGGTATAAACGTCCTTGACATCCTTGGCTTCGAGATTGGCCTTTGGCCGTGGTTTGTGACCCTCGATTTCTGCTGCAAGTTGCTCTTTGGTAGCCATGGTAGATGTAATGGTTCCGATAGTTTCAAGAATGGCCTTATCGCCACTTCCAATCTTCGTAGGTACCCCATCGGCGGCTCTCGAGTGTCCAGGATTGATGGCATTTTCTGTGAACGAGGCGATCGATTTTTTCGACTTCTTCGTACCGAAGGTTTGTCCAAGTTGACTTCTCTGGTCTCTGGATTTCTGGAGTCATGTATTAGCCTTGATGATGTAGATTCTTATTGGGTGTCACTTACCAATTCAACTTCAAGGTCTTCAATTGCAACCTGGTGTGCCCTTACTGTCCCGCGTACTGCCATCTTACGTGCCTCCATCACCTCCATCTTGCCTGTCTCCGGATCGTAGATCCCCACATAATGCTTCAACAGGGCGTCTGGTCCATCCGAACTCTCTTCTCGTGCTGTATAATCAAGTTTGTGGTGCGCGGAAGACTGCAGGAGGAGTTCGGTGTTTGCTATTGTAGTTCTTCGCGGATCCGATGCTACTACATTCTTGCGCTTCTGCGTAAATGGTTGCAGAGAAATTGATTCAGGAATGGCGAGCCCGCGAGAAGAAGCTGCACATATCAGCAGAAGTCCTTATTGCAAGCTTTCACAGATCGTAGGTAAATAGCTCCAAACTTACCGACTACAGGTGCCCATTTTTCTGCTTCTTGGAAAGCAATTTTTACTTGCTTATCCCCCTCAATTGCAACCCTTTTACTGGGCTTCGACGATCCATCTACCTGCCTCTTGCGCTTCTTCGCTTTTTCTGTTTTGTCTGTCATGGTTGTTGATGTTGGTGGATCTTGAAGTTGTGGTAGAAGCGCTGATTAGAAAAAAATGTCAGGCTACTTTTCTGCCGGGGCTGTGGCCTGAATGGGGCTGGTGGGGAACTGCACGCACGCCAAGATAACCATGCCAAGACCATCACCGCACAGTAAGCTCAGAGCTAGATTTGGTGTGTTTGCGACGACACCAAAAAGAATGGTGCAAAGAGCAATTGATTAATAAATGCTGGCACAGACTAGACTATCAAATATTCAAGTACAATAAATTGAATGCTGCAACCGTCAGCAGTTCACAGATAGACTTGGATTGCGCAGCCCTGTGTATCTGTGCACAGTACCCCGCACAATTCACCTTTACAGCTATGTAGAACTTCACAATCACAGTCAATTTAAAAGAGCGAATTTGTTTTTATGGTTTCTTTTCATTTCGGTTTGAAGACAACGATGACTAGCATCAGCGGCAGCTTTCTTTCCTTGGCTTCTTTGTAGGCAAACCCTAACTTGACAATCCGAAATACGTCTTAACTGGTTCCTGCTTCCAAAAATTCCAAACCATCAAAGGCCAACGACTGCGCGTCATCAGTCTGCTCCATCCTTTAACACCGGCGACCGTTGTACCGAGTGGTAGTCCCAAACTGTGCTGGAAACCGAATGCTGAAAAAGGCGTGAACGTTTATGATGCGGGAGATGGCGTAGTGTTGGAGGTTACATTGTCATGATGCGAATGTTGTGAGAGGTATCGAGTACCATTGATCGGGTTGTGGTGAGGTGTTTACTTGCTACGAGGGGGTTAGCAACTGTGTTGATGGCCAAAATTCAATGGAGGGGGAAAGCTTACGATCTGGCACGAGTCTTGCGGCGCTTTCTCTTGAGGCGCCTAACGCGCTTCTTTCTCCACTTCGCTCTCATCCTGATAACAGTTGCTGTGATGTGTGAGTAAACGATCAGGACATTGTAGGGTAGGAGCGACTTACTTGTCAAAGTTGAGTGTTGTGATGAAGATGAAGAAGAAAGGAAAAGTTGAAGCTCTCGATCGCGCCTTGTGTAGGTACGATTTTGCGCTAGATCGAATCAGGAATGGTGGCTCGCTTAGGGTGGCAAGCCCTACTATATCACGTGCCCAGCACATATTTTCCCCATCACATGACAGCCATCCGGCGGGTGCCATGCTAGTGGCCCTGAGAAAGTCTGGACGGCCATGGAAGACCACAGATTTCTTGGTGGGTGAATGACGGGCAGGAGAGAAGTCTCCGAAGTAATAGCTGTCTCAAAACTCGACCTCTGTGGATCCGTGGAGGATGGAATTTTGAAAGCATCAAAATTTGCTCTAGAGGATATACCTTGACCATTCATGAAAACCAGGAACTCTTCCTCAAAAGATGACCTTGAAGAGATCTACTTCTTACCCAAGAAGGCTCTCGATATTATTTTCTTCATAAATCTTCTTGAATCATACTTGAAGAACGGTGGTTAGGGCTTCAAAATTCCGTTGGTTTCACGAGGTTCAGCTCCCACAGTGTCCTTCGCTTGTCCTTCGCTCCTCAAAGACTTTGAGATCTCTCATGGCGGCTGAACAGCTTTCATGTCTCATGATTTCTCGTCATAAAAATCCATTGTATACGAAATCAATGTCTCATACCTATATTTTCTTTTGTTTTGTCTTTTGAAAAGTGTACCTAAGCAGCTTATGGCACCTTTCCATCTTGACTTCAACACAAAACCTAGCTGAATTGGAATAACATCCAACAATGGTAGGCGAAAACTTGCAGTGTGAGGTGTGTTGAAGCTCGATACAATCTTTGGTCTTGGTAACACCAGACGATCTTGGCACTTGAAGTTTTTGAAGAGCAGTCTCCTTGGATGACAGGTGAGAACAACCTCTCCTCCTGTAACTCAATACATCTGTCCCATTGTTGGTATAAATGTCATTATGTCGGAGAGTCACGCAAGTATACACAAGTGACTCCATTTTATTTTAAAGTAAGTACATCAAGTATGTGAAAAAATTCCACAAGTTATCGAGAAACAGGTCAAATGGGCATCAGAGCCTTGAGGGCTAACCCAAGTTTCCGTGCTACACCCAAACATTTATATCTTCGTACAATCACAGGTGTGTGATTTGCAAGCTCAATGGACGCTCAAAACACCTCAATTTGGTAACTTTGACCACTTTTCCTTCTCTTAATAACGTCCGTGGCAAATCGAATTTCTAAAAATATCACATCTGCACTTGCCAGGTGCTCAGCAAAATTGCAAGTGGGTCACTGAGCTCGCTTAATATCATACTTTGTCACGCCAGAATGAAAGACGCAACATAAATCTTGAACCATTCCCAAATATGTGAGCGAATGTATGATACAATAACTATTTTTGTGTAAGATTACTCAATCAGGTATAAAATGGATTAATCAATAACTTATCAAGTAGATTGAATGTAAATCAAAAGACGAGCAAGGAAAATACGTGATGATCAACTATCTAAATGGGGACAAGGTAATTCATTACATGAGGAAAAAGGGTTACTTTATTTAGGAGTGCAGAGACTGAATGAGAGGGACCTCTCCAGGAGGTGGGTTCAGCCCAATGAAGGGGAGTTACAGAAAAACAGACAAGTCAACAGGAAGAGCTTGAAAAAAAAGCGGGGGAAGGGAAATGGCTGTAAAGACATGTAAGAGTAGGAAGCATCAAACCAAGTCTACGCAATCTCAAATCCTGGTTTACACATTCCCCTTCCTCTCCTCCACCACCTTCCTCCCAAGACCATCCTTCAAAGCCCCCCTAACCCTCTCTACCTCCCCCTCCGGGATAGGGAACCCAAACCCCGCACCCTCTTTCTTCAACTCAAGCAGTTCCTTCACCCTCCCTCCCACCATCCCTTCCTCCAACCCAACACACTCCCACCCCTCATCCTCTTTCAAAACACGTTCACCCTCCCTCCTCTCCACAGAATGCGCAACACAGAAGCCCTCACTCGTAACAAGACACCTCTTACAACACCTCCTCTCTGGGGTCTTTTCTTTCTTCTCTTCCTCTTTGGTTTGGGACTGTTGAGGCTCCTCACTTTTCTCCTCAGTCTTCAAAGACGAACTTTGTTCCTCCCGTTTCGGCCGGTATTTAAAAGGAGCTAACTTCCTCTTTACTCTCCTCAAAATCAAGTGCTCTCCCCCAAATGAACACCGTAACCCCTTGACCTGACATTGCAAGCAAGAATTTCGCTGTCGAAGCAGTTTCTGGTATTCGAAATGGGCCTTGGCTTTCTCCTCTCGCATCTGCGTGAGTGGTGAGATGTCAGGGTTACCAGGATTATCAGGAGATGGGTCGTGGATGGGTTCTATTGTTAGAGCCATCTGGGGAGGGAAATTTGTTTGCTGGGGAAAAGAACTTGAGCTTTTGGTTGTCGTTGGATTGGATGTGGTGATGACTTTAATTGGTAGTGTGCTTCTGGTTGAGACGTTTGATTTGGAAGTTTGATAGTATCACTTGTAAAGCTATGTTTGGCTTGATCTCGTGGTGGTAAGGATGGATACTGTATGCCAGTCTTTAGGTCATATGGTTAGAACCTTTCCCTAAGAAGGATATTAAGTCAAACAATAAAAGTTGTTCATCCACACCCCACTAACCATCACACAAAGGAAAGGGCAACAGCGAACAAAGATGAGTGGTCACAGAAGCACATGAATTGTAGTGTCTTTCTATTGCGAAAACAAAGTCTTTGTCATGCTACTCGGCTAACGAAGGCCTAGCACGGCAACTTCCACTAAATTCTGCAAATCTCTTCATCTAAACCATCCATCTTCTATCAGATTCCTGTGTCTAGCGAAAATGCGAATGGGTATCTCTTAAAAAACAAGCAATGAAAGCAAAGAAAACATGCGAAGATCAAAGCCTAGATCGTTCCTTCATTTCCTCACATACATACTCCGTCGAATCAAAGCAGTCCACCATACTCGTATCTTCTTCATCATCTAGTCTCCGAGTATAATCTTCATGTAGGTGACAACTCTGATAGGTGTCTTGCCGACTTTCTTTCTGGCTCAAATCGAATACCTGCGTCTCAGATGTCTTGGCCTCAATTGTCTTCTGAGCCATAGCTTCCTTATATCTGCCAACTTGCATTCCAAAGATATCTTTACCACTAACCCTCTTTTCTTTGGCGAAGAATTTGCTTTGCGTCTCCTCGTGCGGCAAGAAATACGTTCCCGAGCTGTTGATCTTTTCTAAGAGCGCCAACCTTCCTCCAGGTGCCTCTTGAGTTTGTAGATGACGTTCCAAACCAAAATATTGATTTGCAGATGCGTCGGGAAACTTTCTGCGAGACTTAAGTCCATTTCGTGCTGCAACCTGGGGTTCAGGTTCAGGTTCAGATTCTGGTTCTGGTTCAGGCTCAGGTAGTCTCTCAAGAACCTTCGGATCATTGCGCTCCTTCCAGAACCTAATGATCTTGTGATACCGTTCTTCCATTTTGGCAGCCTCAGCCCTAGGCTTTCTGAACCATGCGTGATTTCGTGCTTCCGTGGCTGACAGCCGTTCCTCCGGTGCGAGAATCAATATCTCTCGCAAAAATCTCTTAGCTGTCACTGTCAGCTCGATCTCCTCGCCTTCTGTGAAGTCGCTGTCGATTTTGGCGTTAATTTCGACTTGGCTAAGATCCGATAGCTCTTCTTGGAAACCGGTAAGAATGCAAGCCGTAAGAACACCTAGCGACCACAAATCTGCCGCCATAGTATAGCCTCTGTCTAGCCCAACCTCCCTATCTGGATTAGTTTGGAGGGGATGAAGTGTTTATGGTGTAAACTTACGGTGCTTGGTAGCCAACTGTTCCTACGTTGGACATCATACGACCAGTTTTGCGCTTGCCCGCGTCTTGTTCTAGATGTACTGCAAAACCAAAGTCCGTCAACACGACACGTCCTCCAAACTCCGTATTGGTAACAAGAATATTTTCTGGCTTGATGTCTCTATGTGCTATCCCTTTGGAATGCAGGTACTCGATTGCTAAAACAATTTGTAATGCAATCACTCTGGCGTGTATATCTATAAGGCGCATACCATTGGCGCACAAATAGGAGTAGAGGTCACCTCCACTCGCGAGCTCCATAAAAATGTACCTACTTGATCATTAAAACCTCTAGCCCAGACCTGGAAAGAGTACATACATTTTGGTAGAAGAGTAAAAGGCTTTGGTAATATTGATAATATGCGGCTAACAATCGTTAGAACCCAATATAGCTTGGCGTAAAGAAAGACAGTCACTTACATGGCTCAAGTTTGCAAGAATCTTGATCTCACGCATAGCTTTCTCTCGCTCTTTTTCAGATATCTGGCTTTCCAAATGACTTCCCTCGTCAGGAGTCTCAGGGTCCGTTTTGAAACTTCTCACAATTTTGCAAGCTAACTGCTTCCTCTCTTGAATATCTTCTGCCAAGTAAACTGGCGCATAACATCCTTTGCCAAGGACACGCTCGGAAACGACAAACTGCTTCTGGAACCACTAGCCAAAGATAAGCGTACTGCCTTGAGCGAAGCAGATCATATATTACCTCCATGTCCTCCTTCTCCTTTTCAAGTACAACTGTATCTTCCGTGCGTGTGGCATTGTACTGAGAAAAGGTAAATTGCCAATAGGGCCGAATGTTGATTATGTCACCATCCTTTATGAGCCAGCCCATGGACTCTCGGCATTGTATAGCAATATTGTTTCCATTGACATACGTTCCATTGGAAGAATTAAGATCTTCGCAATAAAACAATGGGGCTATTTCAGAGTCCAATTCAGTATTGTAGATGACGGAATATATGCGAAAGTGAAGCTTGGAGACATGGATATCTGGTATGGACCACTTGCTGTTAAACTTATTAGGAATGTGATTCAGTTGAGACGCGAGGAGTATTGAACATACAGAATGTGAGACTGGGGCTTTGAGAGATGTTTTGGGGGTAGGGTGTAGTTCCTAGAAAAATTATTAGAAACGTGATCAACTGAGGACGAGAGGATCCTTCAACGTACGGGATGCGGCCTTCTAATACATCCTCAACTGCTCTTCCTACCAGCAATTCGTCTGTAGGATACATGATAATAGCTAAATAGGAATCAGAACGGTTTGCGAAATTGAAAGCGACAGCGATGCGAACTGATAACTTACTTTCAGTGCGCTTTCCCCTCGAATCAGTAATTTGGAACTGCGCGATGGGAGTTTTGTTGAAAGCGTCTCTCTCTATGCTGAGAGCAGTGCTGCCATCTCGAGCCGCAGCCCCCGCCGAAAGAGCAGACATTTTGTATGTTGAGACAGCACTCAATGGTGGCAGACGCGAACAGTGGCACTCAGAGATAGTCGGTGGTAATAATGGAGAAGTTACGAATATGGTGGTGGGAAGGACGGGTGATGTTTGGCGGAAGAGAGGATGGACAGAAGCCTGCAATGGAGGAGTCGTGATGTGGTCTCTGTGGTGTTGTGGGCTCTCCGGCGGAGGGGGAGGGATGGGGGGAAGGTCGCTCCTTCCCAGTTTGAAAACGCAACTCCCTTCCTACCAAGGTAAGTACCCAACCATCTTGAACAGCCAACACCTGTCCAATTCCTCTCTCCATTATATTTGCATTCTAACCACTCCGAATCCCATACCTAGTCTGCAATGCTACACGGTCCAAATCCGACCTTCTTGAGGCCGTTCGTTATCGTTATACGCTCTCCTCTACTACCATGCCATAGGAGCACCGTACCTTACTACCTTGAAGTCATTGAATTATCCACCCAGGAATAGCAATTCTGTCTTTCTTCCAATCCGTTTTTTTTAAACTTCAATATCTGTTCGAAGTATATAGACTTCCTAAATCGGGCAATATTTCTAGGAGAAGCTCGTGTCAGGAGGTGGTAGTTAGACGTCGGGAAGTTCAAACAATCGTGCTAAATATAAAGGTTGCCCATCATTCAAGAAGCAGTGACGCCAATGAATTTCAAATCATTCACGAGTGAGCCGGGAATTACGTTCTATTGACTACTATAGTAAAGAATACCTATATAGTCGTCATTATATTGGATTGCTGATGTCTTCTTGCTGAAAACTACGTAATACATCCTATAAGAAAAGCATCGAGGTTCTTTATAAAGATAAAATATATAGTAAGCTAGATACAGACTAGATTCATAGGGACTTTTTACTACATTCCATGGACCTAATTTCAGCATCTTTGGCTGGAAATCTCACTTCCCAGAACAATTTTTGTTTTAACCTTTCTCGCTAGGCTCACCAACTCCTGCATGGACAGCGACGTCGTGTTTCTCGTGAAGCCTATCCGTCTCTATTGTAACAAGCGAGAAAGTCCCAATTTTAAGTTATTATTCAAATGTTTTGAATGATCTGACGGCATCCCTTACACCGGTATGTATATACAACGAAGCTATTACACATCTATGAAATAACTCGTAGCTATGCGGTAATGAACATTTGGTCTATAAAGCTTCTAACAAATAGCTGGAAATCAACTAAATTGGATGTTTAAGCGAAGGTAGAGCAGGAAGGTGGGGCAGGGCCCGTCCCTCGCAAACCCGTCCAGTTTCTCGCTTGTACCAAAAGGATTGCCAAAACGACAAAAGTTGTCAACAATCTCCACATCCCAAAAGATTGTCCGGAAAAGGCTCAGACACCATTTCTCGTCTTTTCGTGCCGGACAGACCGATGCATCTCTCCCATTTCTAATTGGGCAATCAGGGGTTACTAATCGAGGGTTCTGTCGCACCTATATGCTTAGAAACTAGCGATGACATGATACCACTACACCACTGTAGGAATGAACTATACTGCTCCTTGATGGTATAGGTTGTTTTGTTGTAAAAACATACAATTCTGATTCAGTGGCTCACAGACCCCTCGCTTGCAACTTGGCAAGAAAAGGTTTTCGAATTCCATCCATATAAAGCTTGCACCTGCTCTATGCAAAAGACCACAAGAACAAGCACTACAGACCCAGAAAAAACATATATACTCTCATGCCACATTCAATGTAGGTGAAGTCGTTTGAAGGTGACTATCCTTGCAATGAAAACTTCGCTAAAAACCAGGCGCTTGAAATATTGCTATCTGACATGATCTCGCTTCCTAACACATTTCCCCTTATTTATTGTTCAACAGGCGGCGCTGGTAGTGCCTTTTTTCTTCTTATGAGTCGTGTTCTTCTTTTAAGCACTCGATGAATCTGGTTCTTCTACTTCGTACGCTTTGGAGTGAGTATTACTCATCCTCGTCGAGTTCTAGTTCCTTTGCGGTCCTCTCAAGGACATCCAGTATTTTATCATTGTTTGCGTCTTCCGAAATACCCTTTTCTATCGTCTCTTTCCGTAAGTTCAAGATCAATTTGAAGCAAGATCTTAATTTCGCACGCATTCTATCCGCCTCTTTCTCTCCGAACGAAAACCCAGGCGATTCATCCCGCAATATTCTTGCAATCATTTCCGCAGGATCCTGTAGAAACCCCTCGATGTATTCAGAGTATAAAGACCACAATTAAAGCCATCCAGCCGCTCAGGCAAGTTTTTGGCGACCTTGGAACGAATCCATGATAGATCAACGTCTTTGCCCTTGAACTTCTTGACCGTCCTGACTAGCCAGGATCTAAAGTCTGTAGACGGCACGTCTACGTGGGTACTGAAATGAATCCATGAGGATGATCCAAGGATGGGCTGGGTCACTGTCTTCACGTTTGTTTACTTCCTCCAAGTTGTCGTTCAGGAGGTCATGGGGGTTGCATATGATTGCAACATAGAAGTGATCGCCATCGTGAATTGGTACAATGATATAGTCTTTGAGGAGGATGGATTCGCCTGGTTCTCTTTTAGTTTTGCGTTGGCCAGGGATGCCGACGGGCACAGTCCAGCTTTCTTTGAGGACGATGTCTTTAAGTTGATCAACGGGACTCGCGTAAAGAAATGTGTCGAGTGCGTGGATATAACCAGCCAATTTTTGATCTCTTTGTATGAGCCGGTCGACCAAGAGTCCAATCCAAAAATTAACAGGCTCGTCGTTCAGCCATTCACCATCCCCAAGGACTTTTAGAACTGGATAATTAAGCGTCCCGTTCGTCCACGGTATGATTTCTTTGCCAATGTTGGTTGCCTGTTCCAACTCCAAGCCAGTTAGGCCAAGTCGAGATTTATCCTTTCTGCTTTCAGTGCTCACATCGCCGCTGCTGCGAACCGGTGGCTTAGTATTCTCGACAACTTGAGATTTATCCTTTTCACTTATAATGTCTCCGTCGTTCTCAGTGAGATCTATGGCCGCCGCCTTGGTAGTCTTGATACGTTTAGTAGTCGGCGGCGCGTCGTTGTCGTCGTTGTCGTCATCATCATCGTCGTTGTTCTTGTCTTCTAAAAATTTCGGTTTTCTTTTCGAATCTTTATCTTCAATGCCGAATCCAACCCCCTCTAAATAACCCGGAATTTTTGATGGGCTGTTCTCAAGTAGAAAATAACGATGCTCACGCATTATGCATCTATGTCGCATCTCAGGTGCAATGGCTCTTGCCCTCGCTTTCGTTAGAGCACCAATCTCCTCTCAATTTCGTTGGAGACTTTCTGACCAGGTTGTCACGCCATAAGATTGGTCTATTATACGGTGCTCACGGCAAGAACATCGTTGCCGTATCATCGTTGCTTGACAGAGATTGCCTTCAAAAGCAATGTCAGCGGGCAGTGACAAGCTGAAGCCTTCTTGGGTGCATGGAAGATGCAGGAGAGGACAAAAGTGAAAGTGAAGTCGGAACTTAGAAGTTGAGGCTCTGAGTGAGAAAAGAAGTAAGTGGTTGGATTCCCTCAGTACCAATTGTAAAATCACTCCTTTGTTACATACCAGATGTTCTTGTACACAATTCTTGATATGATCAAAGAGCTAACGTGGACAACAAGTGTGGCTGAGGAATACAGTATCTTTGTTGGCCCGCAGAAAGTTGTTTGCAGTGGGTATCTTTGGTCAAAGAGGATGAGTTCCACGGCTTGATTTGCACACAATTAGCCAAGAATACCATATTCAACACACCCAACAATAGCAAAGCATTGTCCCATTACATAGTCAGTGCCCTCTAGCTATGAACCTCAATATTGCGTTGTCGTAAAAGCGATGATTGATATTCCACCTGAACTCCTCCTCCCAACTTTTTGCGAACAATCCTTTCCCAATGTTTATACAGATCTATCTATACACATACATGTCCCATACCACATATTCATACATTATAGAAACCAGAGTGCTCTTGCGCCTTCTGATTTGTATTATCTTCATTATTGGGTGCCTTCGAACCACAAGCCTCATCCATAAACTCTCGGGGACCCCCGAGACTCTTCAGCATTCAATCTTTCCCTGTACTCTTTGCCTCGCATTGTGTATCTCTTGATTTCATCCCTAAAGGAATCGTTGAATTTGTTATCATCGGCATACTTATCCCGATTGTGAACTATGTTGCGTCGTTTTTTGCTGGCATCGTAGAGAGTGCGGACCCTTTGTGGATCCTTAATCTCAGCCAAAGAGTACTCGAGTGTCCATTCGTCCATGGATTTGAGAGGTTTAGGGCGTGGTACTGACTGGCCATTGACTTCGCTGCGTACGGTGAGACGAAACGCCATGATTGTTGGTGGGGATTCATCGCCTGAAGCAGGGTGTTTATTATTCTCTGGTTGACCAAGATCTTCCTTGCTTTCTCCGGTATCAACAGGCTGCGCAGATCCTGCCGTCATCTCCGGACCTTCAGTGTCAAGGTCCCAAGCGAGAGATGACGAATTCTGAGCATTTTCAGCTTCATCCAAATCTCCCGACTCGTTCTTGTCAATAGCCTCTCCGGAACTGGTGTCGTCTCCAGTCTCCTCGCCTAGTCCAAGTACCTCCTTCTCGAAGGCAAGAACTTTGGCTTTGTTGGTAGACTGAATCTCCTCAATCTTATTTTCGTCCATCGGTTCTGCAAAGATGTACATGAAAGGATTTGTACTCTCGCTGCTCCGAGGCCTAGTCTCGATGAGAAGTCGTAAGGATTGGTTCGGGAATCTGGCAGTCGCCTGGTCAAGCGCACGATTGAAAAGATTTAAACTCAGCTTAAATTCTGAATCACCAAGCGTTGTGTCCTCTGTCCCATGTAAAGCGGCATCCATTTCTGGAAGACTGATATACTGGAACCCAAAGATTCTTTCAGTGTTATGGAAAGCAACAAATATTCCATCCATACGCCCGATTCTAACCTGCAATGAATATTTTAGGAAGGCAGATCGAATCATGTCATAGTACTCCCGTTCAAAAGATTCCCACTCTCCATGACGTGAGCGAATTTCATAACCACTGCCTTCTTCATATCCAGAAGTATCCATGCGTATGGAGATGACTGCTCTTGTCTTCAGATCAAACATGCCAGTCCCTGGGATTCGCGGATCATAAGCATCGAGTTGTGATCTCAGAAGAAAATCGCCCATTGTTGTGTAGTGATAAGCTTCGGATTCCTTGCGAGTTTCCTCGGAGATAGGATCAGAACTGCTTTTTCTGTACCTCTCGAATTCCTTGTTTGGAAGCGTGAGCAACTTCTCCATCGACTGACCCAACATACTCAGAACGTTGGAGGTGTCAAATTCCTTATCGGCATCAATGGCATAAACTCCGTCTCGCCATCTAAGATAAAATGCCGCTGGACATCGTTGAAATGCTGTGAATGTGTCAAAAGGATCTGGAAAGCTCTTGGACAAAATGCCGGCGTTAATAGGCCGCCAGTTGGATAAAAGATAATGAAACTGCGACAAGGCGGCTGTCATGCTTGACGTGGATCCGGTATATTTTTTCCCTTCCCGTTTTGTAATTTGTAGGAGGGTCTCATCCTTGGATGAAGTGGTAAACTTCTTCAATAACGAAAAATCGAATTCCTTGACAGGCATGATAGTTTGCAAATAAGGATCGAAATTGAATACTCGCGAACGGGGATCCTGCAACTGGTAAACACCAGGGTTGAAGAGAACTCTGTCCAAGCCGTATGACAAGGAAGGAACCGAGGGTTGCGGTACGTTGATTGGTACAAGATCTAACCCCTTAGATGTCATGGTCTCGACACTTCCAACCATGCCTTTGGCGATTTTGATTTGACGTACTGAGATCCCATCCTCCTCAGCTTTGGAGGATTGGGAGTATTTGGAGGTTTTGGAGTATCTGAAGGATTTGGAGGATTTAGAGGATATGGAAGATGCGTGCTTCGATGCTCGTGGGGCTTTCATTCGACGCCTCTTACGGCGGTCTGAAGGGCGCATCGTGTCCTCTATACTCGGTCCTTTCAATTCACTACCCGATACTGATGGGGCGGCTGCAAGTACATTTGATTCGAAGCTTGTCTCAAATGCAAGCTGTAACGCGTTTTGTAGATCGATATCAGAGGAATTCTCCTCCTGAGACTTCATAGTCTTCAGTTTGCTTTGTTCCTGGCTTAGAAGGACTTGCGCTCGTAAAGTTTCTCTTGAAGAACGTGGGGTACGTTTCGAAATTCCACTTGGGGGTACAGGTAGGAGTTCTTTTCTTGCCAATTTAGTCTCGGAACTATCAACCTTTGTGGCATCGGATGTCGCTGTAGCAGCAGCTTCGCTTATGGGATGTGAATTTGCAGATTCGGAGGTGCTCGTCAAAAAGCTTGATTTCAAGTTCTCGATATGCCTCATCCATTCTGGGGATATGGCCGTCGTATCAGGAGTCTTTTCTGCTTTGATTATCGTTTCGGTTGCCGGTCGCTCTGAGCCCTTCAAAAAGGTATCTTTGAGTTGTATTATTCGCAACTGCCACGAAGACTGAGAGAACGAACTCATTTCACTTGTAGACGAGGGAAGCACCAAAGAATCAACGGGATTTGGGGGGGTTGCGGAGACACCCTGAGGCGTTGCTGTGGTGGGAACTTCTCCACTGGCCTTGGATTTTGTGGCAGTACTCGCTGTTGAAAGACCCGCCGCCTCTGCGAAAATCGTTCGCAACCGCTCTACGTTGAGAAGCGATTCAGGACCACCAAGTTTCCGTGGCTCCCCTTCTGTCTGTGGCCTCTTTCTTTCACTCCCTCCAGATTCCGCGTCTGAACCTGTCTGCTCATTTTGGCCCGCAGAAATTTCCAATCCATTATGCGAGGTCTCTTGGACACTTTTGCTCGTCTCTTCATCGTTGCGTGTGGCGCGAGAAGTCGAAAAAGAGGCAGCTTGGACTTGCGAGGTGCGATTTCCACCCGTCTTAAAAGTGTGGGGAGGCGAATGGGGAGGTAGAGGAAGAGGAAGGCGGCTGCGGGAGAAACATTGGGAGCGGATGTAGGCAGTATGAGTTCTGTTTCTCCCGCGGAATAATGATGAAATCATGGAGAGCGTGGCGTAAAGGGTGCCGGTTATTGAGGATGCTCCAGTTGCCAACGAACAAAATCTCCATCACCAAAAAATGAAGTGGAAGTGGAAGCTTGGACGGAAGAAGCTCGGAGCCGGAGCCAGGGCCGGGTTGGTCGGCCTATAACCTCTGACCCCCTCGAGCCCCTCCAGCTGGTCTCGAGATTCTCGATACACGTACTCGTAAATAGGTACGGAGTAGTCACCCGCTGCTGTATCACAATGATCTAACTCCACAACCACAATAAATTCGTCTGTAGTCAAAGGCATACCTAATTGGGCAAGATGAAAATCATCAAATTCATCTTAGCTCTACCTGCAATGATCGAGGGCAGGATGTTGATGTATCTAACTGGGTATGACTTTTCCAACCCCGACTTGTACTAACCTCCCTTCCAACAATCTAGCCAGCCGCAGGTATGACCTATCAAAGAGCGAAGCAAACGAATGTCGTATATATTCAAATTCGACAAAACTGACCCCTCGTTGATAACAGGCAACATCAAAATACTCCATCTCATCCACAACTGGTCTCGGATATAAGCCATGTTGCATTGGCCTTCATGCGGTCTTCAGTCTTCAACAGGCCCACGAACTCTGAAGCATTGGCGGGAGTTGACGAATGGCCATTATTTACAACAGTTTCGGAAACGAGAAAGAAATTTGAAGAAGGAACGAAGATTCTGGTTGCAATTGGTGGATGGGGTGACACTGATGGGTTTGAAGAAGCAGCTAGTACCGACGAAACGAGAGAATTATGGGCTTCAAATGTAGCAAGAATGGTGGAAAATACGGGGGCTGACGGTAAATTCATTTCTTCTGTTCTCGTATTCCTGTCCGATATTCTGGTTGAGGTTTGAACCAATCGATTGGATACTCATGAAGACTGTATACTGATATCTTGAAAAAAATAAGGTGTAGACATCGATTGGGAGTATCCAGGGTAAGCCAATTCTCCGTCTACCGAAGAACAATCTAACAGCCTTAGTGGAAACGGAGAACACTACCTCCAACCAAACCAAACAAACCCCACAAAAGCCTGGCAAATAACTGCCTACCCCCTCCTCCTCGCTGCCATCCGCCAGAGACTACCACCCCCAAAACTCATCACAGCAGCAGTCCCTGGTCTCCCAAGAGACATGCTAGCCTTCACAAAATCCACAATTCCTCTCATTCTCCCTTCTCTAGATTTTCTAAACATCATGACATATGACCTCATGAACCGTCGTGATAATGCTACTAAACACCATGCTGGGATCGAAGCCTCCCTTACTTCCCTTGAAGCTTATTCATCATTTGGTATACCCCCAGAGAAAATGAATGGTGGGTTTGCATTCTATGTCAAGGGCTTCAGGACCGAAACTACTGAAATTGGAAGAGCCAAATGTAAAAGGGCTTGGAAGGAAAATTCTGGAATTGGGTGTCCGACAGGTTTAATGGAAGATCCAGCTACTGGTGGCGATCTGGGAAAGACTACCGCGTTCTCTTGGCACGATACCATTCCTTCTGAATTTCAAGTGTCCTTTGGAAGAGCGAAGGAGGGCAGAAAGTGGGATGAGGTCGGAGGAGGAACTGGTTTCTGGGATGAAGTTGAAGATATGTGGTGGACATGGGAAGACGAAAAAGCCATCGAGGACAAAGTGAAAAAGGTAGTGGGAGGCAGAAAAATCGGCGGGGTGTTCGCTTGGGGACTTGGTGAGGATGGCGATGAGTACAGTCATCTTCAGGCGTTGAGTAGGAGTTATTGGGATTTGCCAAATGCCAGGAAGGAATCCAGGGACGAGTTGTAATAACAGATTTTCACTTGCCCAAATCTTTTCCCACGCAACCTGTAGCAACGTCAAAACCCCATACATCTCGGATTTCAAAATATCTCTTTCAAATATTCGAGCCCGTAAGACACTCATAAATCAAAAATTCTTGAAATCAAAAGAATAGTCATCACTCATACGCACACCGCCCCCTCAATCACCTGACGACCCGAGCTCGATATGCAACAAAACACTTGCTGAAAATCCTTCAAGCTTCAATAGTCAGCTCCTCTCGGATTGTATGAAGGAAACAAGTACGATCATGTAATCCTCACTCTTACTTAAGCATAGAAAATGGAAAGGATTAGAAGACTCAGAATAGAGGCGTGCTTACTAGTATATGTGGTGAGATGCTGTAAGATCTTTGAAAGAGAAAGATCATTGCGATAATTTTTTATAACAAATTATATCACTTGATGTAGTCGTAAAATAAATTCTAAAGTTGTTGGACAATAGTTAAAGTTAGATACAAGATAGAGGTACAAACGAGTAGAATAAATAGCAGTAAGAGTAACAAGTGCTACTTAATTATGCTCTCAATGATTGTAAAAATACTTCCACACCATGTACGCCTGGTTTTGGTCTTGGCACGACTAAATTCATGTAATACTCCACAGATGCTCTGTCGGTATCATGGAGGGTAAGATCAAACCTTCGGAATATTGATGCAGTTCCCATGGTCACCTCAGCGTATACAAGTTGCAGGCCAACGCATGCACGAGGTCCTTTACTGAATGATACTTGGCTAGATTACTGATAAGCGATTGGAGCTTAGTGGATTGGCGATTTTGGGAAAGGAGACTTAAACTTACTACGTCGATAACTTCTTTCCATCTGGTGCGACAGCATCACCCAACCAGCGTTCAGGTCTAAACTCTCCGGGGTCTGGGAATATTGCATTATCTGTCAAGACATCATGGTCATCCATTGAAACAGGGAACCCGGTTGGAAGTACCCAGTCTCCATATGGTAAAGGAGAGCCGCTGATAATTCTTGGCAATCGCTCAACGACTCCATAAGCTAAGCGGAGTCCTGTAATTTTTAATCAGCAGGGTTCTCTCTTCACAATTTACACATCCAGCGAACCTTCTTCGATAACAGCACTCAAATATGGGAGCTTCGCGAGCTCATCGTATGATACCATATCTGCTGGATCCGGCATGCTATGGTCGAGTTCTTCCTGAAGCTTCTGCAACACCGAAGGGTTTGAGAGAAGGTAGAAGCATGTCGTACTCAGAGTTTTCGCTGTAGTATCGAGTCCTGCACCGACGAGGCTAACTGCTTCATTCTGAATTCGATGGAGGGATAACTCTTCCGGGGGCAGGTCGGAATCTAAGAGAGCTTTGAATACTGTGTTCTTGCCATCTGACTTTCCGTCTCGCGCTCTAGAATCGATAATCTGCTGAACTTGGTCTATCATGTCCTGCGGAAACGAAATTTGTCAACTCTGAATTTCATGTCTGCAGAAAAAAAGTAAGTAAAAGAGGATTTACATTGTTGAATTTGTGAACCGAAAACATCTGAGGCGACAACCAGCGTACCAGGCTATCGGGGAGTATCTGAGCAAGGGTTGCCAAAGAAGAAAACTGTGCCAAACAATGAACAGGTTCGATCAGGGCTACGATTGCTTGTGTAATTCAGCTTTAAAGTCGGGTGTTTCGGTGAAATTGTAAGTGTTTCCGAAGCAGTATTCCACAATAACATCAGACGTCAGGCATCCCCACATCTCATTCAGTCCCAAAACTCTCGAAACGCCCATGGAATCATTTTGCAACCTTTCGCACATACGATCCACCTTTTTCTGAACCGCGTGTGAATGTTCCATAATCTTGCGTCTTGAGAAGAAAGGATTTATTGCCCCACGACGTAGACGGTGGTGGTTGTAGTTGGAGGTGGCGAAAGAAGAGAGAGGTAGTCCAAAGCGATATTGAGTATGGGCGACTTTAACGTAATGTTTGGTTATTGAATAGAGAGTGTTATAAAACGTTGAATCTTGAATATGTAGCTCATTGGGACTGATTCGAATGATTGGGCCTATAGTATTCCATCAGTAATCCAACTTCAACGTCCTACAGGAATTCATTGCCATATTTCTTATGCCAGTCTGTATAGGCAAAATAAAATTGACCACCCTCCTTGTTAAAGAGTTCGTAATATGTTTCTACCCATTGCGTCAAAGCTGCAAGACGAGGATCTGGAAATTTGGCCTACTCAAGATTAGAATCAACAAAACTTCCTCTCGTTTACTACATTTTGTTTATACAGTTCAACTTACCAAGGGATGAAAATATAGTCGATATATTGCTAGTCCTGTAAGATAAACCACAGTGCTAGCGAAAGCAAAAAGGGAGATATGATAAATGTTCAAATCTTTACTATGGAGAATAAGGTTATTCATGGCGAGAAAAGCGCAAGTTGATCTGCAACAGAGTTGTAAAAGAACAAGAGAGGCGGAATTTTGTATTAAAAAAAAGGTTGTCTTCAACGTTAGGAGAGGTTCGGCCGCTTTGCCGGGCGGAATGTTTAATAATTATAGATTGCGAAACTTTACACTGCACCGGAACTCCTGGAAGCGCGATCTAGTCGCTATCTAGTCCTCTAATACAAAATTCCGTATAAGAGACATGTGGCTCAGGCTATACAGATAAACCTGGATACATCACAAATCACGTGTTAGCACGTGAAGAGTGAAGACCAGGCGGCGTCCTGACAGGTCGAGCACATCCGTAGACTTATAGCAAATAGGGATCGATTAGACTAGCTAAGCGATCCAGGGATTTCACTTGGTTATAGTCACGTGATGGACCCCTTTGGATCCCTTGGGGATCCAAAGGGGTCCTGGTATCCTCTGGGATCCGGAGAACGAAGGTTCTATATAACGCTGGCACATCTGCCATTAGATAGGAGCTTCGTGCTCAACTTAGTTTACATTGCATTCAATACCTTTGCTGTCTTGACTACTTTGTACAAGTGACGAGTTTACCTTTGAGTAAACACACGACCTGATAGTTGTCTTCTTTCCCGCATAGCAACAGTCGAACTCGATACCTTTAGTTAGTTAGATACCGGTTTCGTCACAGGATATAAGGATATTCGTAGGGGCAAGTTTCGTAATGATATAACCGAGGTTATCCTTATAACGAGGGTCTTAGCATAGGCGACGACATGATTATTTATTTAAGTGTTAAGAATATATAATATAGTACTTACTAATTCATATATAAGGCTAGTAATCTACTAATTCTTATTACTAGGTACTAGTTTTATACTTAAAATAATAGAGAATTTATATAGAATTACTAAATTTCCGAGGACTAAAAAACTTTTAAGAATATAAGTAAGGGTATTTTAGAACCTAAAATACTAAGGATTATTCTTATATAGATGTATTTTTAGTATATTTACCTAAAAAAATCGGGACCTAAACTTTAAGAATATAACCGAGGTTATTCTTATATCTAGTATTCTTATACTAGGTTTATTTATAATGTTTTTTAATTTCGCTATAATACTTTTTAATCCCCTATTACTACCTTTAGTAAGTTAGTGTTTCCCTTTTATTAGTATTTTAGATATAAATAAAAGAAATATATTTATACCTTAAGATATATTTACTTTTACTATTATTATATCCTTACTAGTATATACTCGCTATTATATTCTAATTACCCTAACGGGTTAGGGTTAGGGTTAGGGCTACGGGTTAGGGTTAGTAGAATATAAATTACCTTATTATTATATTACTTTCTTTTTTTAAAAATACTAAACTTTTTATATATATTTTATAAATAAGTATTAAGGTACTTATAAATATTAACGTTATAAGTAGTAAAGTATAAGTATAAAGCTATAGTATAATTTATAATAAAGCTACTTTTAGATTTTTAGCCGAGGTATAGCTAATATAGTTTAATATTCTCTTATTTTAATATAGATTTATTCTTTATTTCTCGAAAGGTTTTTCTAGAAACTCTTATACTAAGATTAGAATATAGCGAACTGTCACGAATCACGTGCACACGTGACAAGTGAAGACCAGACGGCGTCATGACAAGCCGAGCACATATGGGCCTGGGAGCTTTATGTGTTCTGGGAAACCAAAGGGAGTTTTCTTATGTAAGCAGGAGCCGTTAATTGGTTGGATAATGTATATGGATGTATACCTTTACCAACATGTTGGTCACGTGATAGTCGACTGGTCGACTCGTCGACCTGTCGACCAACATTCCTTAAGTAGTAGTATTCTGAGAACGAAGGTTCTATATAAGACTGGCACGTCTGCCATTCAGATAGGAGCTTCGTGCTCAACTTAGTTATCAATCTTATCATATTAGTTTGACATCTTTGATACAAGTAACGAGTTCACTTCCAAGTGAACAACCCGATAGTCTTCTTCTTATCATAGCATACCAACCAGCGAACACCCAGCCAAGTTTAGTTAGCCAGTTTGAGTATTCGTTACAAACAGAAAGATCATGAAATCTGCTATGGAACGCTGCATCTAAGACCTAGTATAAGTTAATACTAAGCAAAGTAAGGTTAGAGAAATCCCTCTTTGGAAGTATCGAAGAAGATGTCTTATTTCGTCTGATAAATCATTCCTGGTGGAGTGTTTGAAGCAATCTGAACTATCATAAAACGTAACGATAATATTTGCCCTTGTATTCGAAACCCCTTATCCCTTCCAGACAATAAAGTGCCAAAAAAAAAAACGTGCACTCAAAGTGGATGGTTAACTGGGTCAAAGTAAGGCTCAAATACTTGGTAACGTGTTTTGGTTGGCTAAACGACTTTGTTTTGCGGAGAAGATGTTGGAAAAATGTGTATACTCCACTTTTACTCCACTTTTGGTGTACGGTTTTTTTTGGCACTTTATTGTCTGGAAGGGATAGAATATTTACTATCTTCAAAACCAAGAAAATCTCGTCTTAGAGCTAAAGTTCGCAAGACACTAGAAAAAACCTCATCTACTTTCAAACAGAATCCATTATTTACACATTCAGGGCAAATAAATCGCAAGTGGATTTACAAAACATACAAAGACCAAAGTCTCGCCGCTCCTGATTCAATCTATAGACTTAATAACTAATGGTTGAGTTCCTTCAAAGGACCCCAGAACTTTCATCCTCGAAATGGAGAGAGATAAATCGTGAAAAGCCCATCAATATCCATCTAACCTCAACGAATAAAGTTTCAATATAAACAAGAACCAATAATACATACCCCCAATTATCCACAATCAAAAACAACCAAAGCCCTCCTTCCCATCCCACTCCATCCCCACAAACCCGAACCCAACCCCCAAAACTCCCTTTCCCACAAAACCCCAAAACTCCCAAATCCCACTCACACACCAACCTAAGCCCTCGAACCAACAGCAGTCTCATACCCCGGCGGCGGCCCCTCCTTCACATCAGCCCATCCCTCATTCCCCCTCACCCGTCCTTCTTCCACTGCTCCAAGCTCATAGCTACGAGTCTCCTGTCGTCCATCCTGAACATATCTCTCGGCACTATCATTCAAAGTCTTCACGCTAGCTTGTCGCACCGCCTTCTTCTCCTCATATTTAGCGACCAGGTATTCTACCAGTGCTAGAACGAGGGTACGACATGGACGAAAGTGGCACATTTTTGTTTAGATGGTTTGATGTGGGTGTTTCGATGTGAGGTGTGAGGTAGGTGGGTTGGTTGGAGTTTTATCTGGTTTGTTTTGATATGGTGTTTTGTAGTGTTGTTTTGTTTGACAGTATGGTCAAGATACTGTAAAGATATCCCACAAATATATGTTTTTAAGCGAACCTCCGAATCAGTCTCTCAGAATACAAGTAAGAATCCTCCAGTACTCTAATACTCCAAACAAGACCATAAGAATGATACCCAACTCCAACTCCCAACCCCAGGTCTCCACCTCTACTTATACCTCCCCTCTCCCATCTTCACAACATTGCATAGTCTCTTAGCCTCCCCAAACCAAACCTCGCAAGCCAAGCCTCCACAAACTATACCACCAGATACCAAAACGCGACGCACCCAAAAACCTAAAGAAAGGACGAACAATCCCCCCGACTCTCCATCCCACCACCCCTTTAAACTATGAAACCCCCCAATTTCATGCCACATACACACTTGTCGGCCGTAACACTAGCTATCGCAGCGATGGCTTTTTATGGCTGGTGCTGGTGCGTGGACTCTCACGGCCGTAAGAATCGGTTGCGCCACTGAATCGACTGAATTTAGGCTTTCGTTATGGCATTCATCACCTGGTGTCACGTTTCCCCGCGATTAGCGGGGACGGGAAGGATTAGCGAATGCGAAAGGAGAAATAGAAGGTCAATATACTTTGATGGGGAGAGGAGTAGAACATGTTACAGTATTCGGATCGGAGAAGGGGACTTGTACTTGAGTAGATTTGTCATAGACCAGTAATATTAAAGATGAAAAATATAGTTACCTTTCTTTGACTCAACCTCTCACCTACATCACGTGAACAAACACCTATTCTACCCGACCCGTGGATCTCGCAGTAGACAAAATAAGCGGGATTTTTTGTTCGTGTACCCTTACATACCGCTATACTGCCCAAAAACAGGAAAAGAAAATCGTACTTCGTACTTCTTATAATGCTTAATACCTAATTCATGATGCATACCTACTCCAAATACCCAACCCACCAACCACAAAGCAATCAAGCACGCAAGCTAAGCGCAAGTCCCCAGTTCCGATTCCCTAACTTTCCATTTGCAGAGAAAGAAAATCACCCAGATCCATCCCAAGAAAACTCCATATCCCATCCATCCATCAATTCTGAAATTAGGGGTCAGTAAAATAGACATTAATATCTAAGTATAAATCGACCTGCAATAACATCATCAGCATATCTCTCTAGTTGCGATACTTGAAGGGATTTGTCGGGAATACTCACTCAGTAACTTTATTAACCTGCAACCCCGTCTCTGCCATTGGCGCATCCTTCAAAAAGTCCAAGGGCATCCAAACTAGATGTCCCTTAATCTGATCAAGCTTGGCACGGATCTCATCCGGAGGAATCATCCTATCATAGATATGTCCAGATTTTGTTCCTTTGGGTGGTAGGAATTTGTCGTAATCCTCGAAGTTTTTGACTACGGAACACAAGTTAGTAATCTACGATTAGAGAGGAATGTTTTCCATACCATAATCATCAGGATCAGCGTGAAAAAGTTGGCGGAAGATTTCGGTATTCTTGGTAGCTCTGGTGGTCCACATATCCCAGACCTCATCGCTGAGTGGATCCTCGACGAATTCGTAGGTTTCGTTTTCTTGGGGGTCGTTGGGAACATCTGGAGGTTGAGCATTCGGGTCTTTGGAGGCGTCGAGTTCCTGGGGAGGTAAGAGTCCGAGGTGTTCTCTCCATAAATATCTTCGAAGAGTCGCAGCATGGCACCCAGCCTCGTATTCTTGTCCTCCCATCTTCGTCTTAATCATTTTTGTATCGGTCATGACGATAGACAATTCGCTATCATGAACGCCCAATTGGGATCGATCGTTCAGGTTCGAACTTCCACAAACAACAGTTCTGTCATCAACGATCAAAACCTTGCCATGGATGTAAAGCTCCTCTTGAATCCAACTATCGACCTCACTATCCTGTGGTCCTTCCCACTTCTCAGCAAGTAGACTGGGTTGTTGGTGCATAGCATTCTTTGCAACGCTGTCCGAACTTTCCGGTACTCTGTTTCCACCAGATTCTTCGCCTGCAGCCTCAAATCTGCGTTTTGCGTCCGTGTCCGCTTCTTTCTTTTCGTTGTTAGTGTCATCTTTGAAAGGTAGCTTCTGCTTAATGTTTCCTGGTTGGCCCATATGTGTATCTTGGCCATCATTTGGATCATTTGTGCCATGAATACCCGAGTCCATGATCTCTTCCGCTTCCGCTCTTTGGACATCTTGGTATTTGACTCCAGACTTTTCTTCCTGCTTTTTAATAGCCGGAGTAACATTCAATCGGTCGTAAGATCTGAGGTTGAAAAAGAAGATGTGCTTGGTAGGATCAACTCCTTGTGATCTGATCTGTTCAAATATTGAATGCTCGCCTCTGCAAATAGACTTATACTGGTAATCCATAATTGCTCTGGTTCCCATTGCTGCATCCTCTCGTAGATCGCCAGCGAAGCCTGGGACCGAGGGGATCAGAATGATTATTCGGAACTTTCTATTCTCCTTTCCGGCCCCCACAACCGCGTCAACAATAGCTCTTCCGATAGTATTTTTGATTGGTGCTTGCTCCTCTCCGGTCGCAGTGATGAAAAATTGATTCTCAATGTAGACATAATGTTGGGCGTTTCGGATCAGTTCGCTGTAAGCGTTTTGGATACTATGCTCTGTAAGAATTCCACTTGACCAATCCGCACTGCTTCGAACGACCTGGGCGTGAACAGTTCCTTGTTCACCGAGAGTTTTCCCACTTAAGGGAGATAGAGGATGATGTATGTAGTCGCCCACGGGATGTTTAGGTCTTTGTACTCCAACAAGATCCTCGTCCGGCCCTTCTCTACCTTCCATGGTCAACCAGTCATATCGACCATCACGCTTGTATTTGTCACGCTTCACAAAGTTCCAACGAAGAACGAAATGCTCGGCAATGTCGTACACGCAGTCTCCGACTACTGCCATCGCAACATCGTGCCACGGCATGCGGCCATATTCCGCCTTGGACAACTCATTTGACTTCCAATCATTCACGCTTTGGAAATCCATGACTCGGTTGTTGTTGAAATCTTGACCTGGCCATACTTCGGTAGAAACACCCTCTGGGTGGACATCAGCAAGTGGATGTTGATGACTGTCCCATCTTCCAAAGCAGAGATCTAAACCACCGATGAAAGCCAGATTATAATCAATAACAATAAATTTCTCGTGATGGGCCCAGTAGAAGGTCATATCTGCAGCATTCTCAAGGACATTGTGATCTGGATGTCGCATGACTACAATATTACCGTGTCCTGGTGTCCCTTTGGGGCAGAGAGCTTGTAGTGCATGTTTTGTGTGAGCTGAGTTGCAAGTAAGAGCGGCCTAGGAAATTGTAAGCGAATTCCTTCCGATGCAACGATGTTGGGCAGCCATACCTCTACTTCACGGTACACAATCACAAAGATCTTCACGCCAGATTCTGCCTTACGCTTTAGAATTTGATCCAAACGCCATTCCTGGTTGAAATAAGGTGGTCGGCGCAAGAATAACTCTGGAGAAAGCCACCAATCACAAATATAGATGGTTTCTGTTGCTCGTTCAAGGGCAACGGAAACAGCCTGTGTTGTTAGTTTAGCTTAGGTGAGATTTGCTAGATGCACATACCCAAAAGTAATCCCTTCCATCCACATACCACTTAATATTGTTACCTGGTCGTTCTGGGGCGAAAGACTTGAATCGATGAGCCTCTCCGATTTTAGTTCTCTTGTCATCAGTGATTTTCTCATGCTCCTCGTCATGTCGATGATTTGGATTGATCTAGAATCTGGATGAGTGACCATTGAGTATATTTTGTAGAAGAGTACTCACCAGATTTCCAAACTTCCCAATGGTGTGTCTACCACGTTTCATTAGTTTTATGTATCTTTACATGGCTGTGATTATGGTACTTTTTGTGAATGAGACCAACTTTCAAGTCATAAAGCTTTGAGTCTCTGAACTTCTCTCGCATGTTATCAAAAGGATGCTTGAGCTTGTCCTTCAGGCCCTCATGATCACCACCTTCTGTAGGTCCTGCCGACATGATGACGAAAATCCCTACTAGCGGTAGTATTGCTGTTTTATAAAGCTACTTGTATCGCAGCAAAACCTAAATTGTGGGCGGGGTGAATCTGGAATGATTGCTCTCGACGAATTCATATAGAACTAGCGTAGAAGTGGAGACCTGGAGGGCAATGGCTATGATGAGGGAGAGCTGTAGGTGTGAGGTCGGTAGAAAGAAGAAGGGGAGTGGTAAGACTTTATCAGTGGTCAGTGGTTGGTGGTTCCTGTCGGGTCTCATGCAGTAGAAGTCGGGTCTCACGCAGTAGCAGTGTAGATGTAGTGCAGCTGGGGCGAGAAGGCTGGATCGCTGGTTACTGGCTGGGAAGTAATTTTGTTTTGGCGGGGTGTAGGGGTGCCACAGTGCTCAAGCAAGGAAGCGCTCCAGATGAGGGGTGACTTCTACGCGGTCAGACCCTTCCAAGGACCAAGGCTGAAGTTTGCGAGCTCTGTAGCGATGACGACTGCCAAGACAAGATAATATTATAAGCTTAACTGTGTATCTGTTATTCACATCTTGTGCATTTTTGTGCAACAATTCACTTTGCCCAAGTGTGAGTACCAGTAGTTGAGGTTATTCAGAGCCAATTGTTACGTTGTGAATGTCTCGCTGAGGGATGTTTCCAGGTTCTTATTTGGGTAACAATGCAACAGTAACAGTAACAGAAGCATTCAGCAGCCCTTCAGCGTCTTTCTAGCATTATCAACTCCCCTTTTGCGATCCCTATCCTACCTATACGCAGAAGCTGGGCTAAGCATCTCGCACGTGCAGGTGTTCCACTGATCGGGCACGGACGGTCGGACTCAATATCGGACTGGCACAGACTAGCACAGCCCGAGATAGCCAAGCTCCAAGGCCAACGGCGATTGGAATTCCGATGGCACGCCAGGTGGAAGGCCACCGAAGCCTTTCTGCTGAAGACCTACGAGAGTAGAACTCCCAAGTCACTTCTTTTACCAGCCAGACTGACGCGCATCTCGAGTATAGAAATGCGCAATGGCGCCTCTGGTCGATAATCCGTTTATTGCTTCTGCCTCGTTGCACAATCCCCGTATGTTCTTTTGTTTCCTCGGAACCTCAACCTGAATCTATAATTCTGAAGCTTAAATGGATACCTGTCTAATCCTTCATAGTGCCGCTCTTCCTACATACTTACATCTGGCCCTTTGCAATCATCTGGCCCGTCTTCTTCCGCTACTACCTCTCACAGGAACTCTACGATAAGCACATCAATGGGCAAGAATGGACGTTTGTGTGGTGCGGTACCATCATTACCCTCCAAAGTCTGGTGTGGCTGAGTACCAACTGGAGCGTAAATCTCAAGGCCATCTTCACCTCGACCAGCGTCAAGACCGTTTCGGATGCCAAATTAATCAAGGTTCTTCCCATTGTGAATGCCGGATCTCCCGAGATATGCTCCATTGTTCGAGATAATGTAGGTCGAGTCCTTTTGCCGTAGCCAAACTACTAGTTACTAAAAAATCATCAGGCCGGAGGCAAAAACAACGTCTCCTTCTTATTCCAAAAACGCCGTTTTCTCTACGATGCCACCAAAAACTCTTTCTCCCCTCTTACCTACGCCATCGACGCGGAGCCGAAACCAAACCTCGAACATTTCCAGAAGTCGAGAGGAATCGCTTCTGCCTCCGAATTATCGAGAATCCAGCAACATTACGGAGATAATACCTTCGATATTCCTGTCCCGGGTTTCGTCGAGTTGTTCAAAGAACATGCTGTCGCACCCTTTTTCGTATTTCAAATTTTCTGCGTGGGATTATGGATGTTGGACGAATACTGGTATTATTCTCTCTTTACTCTCTTCATGCTTGTAGCATTCGAGAGCACAGTAGTATGGCAACGCCAGAGGACTTTGAACGAATTCCGGGGTATGAGCATCAAGCCTCACGACATTTACGTCTACCGACAAAACAAATGGGAGGAGACTCAAAGTGATAAATTGCTTCCTGGCGACTTGGTTTCAGTAGGCCGTACGAAAGAGGATAGCGGTGTAGCTTGTGATATGGTTCTTGTGGAAGGAAGCGCTATCGTGAACGAGGCCATGTTGTCTGGAGAAAGTACCCCACTACTCAAGGACTCGATTCAACTCAGACCTGCGGATGCCCTACTTGAACCAGAAGGCTTGGATAAGAATGCGTTCCTTTATGGCGGTACCAAAGTTCTTCAAATTACCCATGGTAATAGCGACGAAGAACGTCCAAAGGTGGCCTCTGGAGTGCCGTCGCCCCCCGATAATGGTGCTATGGCTATTGTTGTCAAAACAGGATTCGAAACCTCGCAAGGAAGCTTGGTTAGAACCATGATTTACTCAACTGAACGAGTGTCCGCCAACAATGCCGAAGCACTCCTCTTCATTTTGTTCCTCTTAATTTTCGCGATCGCCGCCTCTTGGTATGTCTGGGATGAGGGTGTCAAGAAGGACAGAAAAAGATCCAAGCTCCTTCTGGACTGTGTTCTCATTGTAACAAGTGTTGTGCCACCTGAACTTCCTATGGAGTTGAGTCTTGCTGTCAATACCAGTCTTGCAGCCCTCAGTCGCTACGCCATCTATTGTACCGAGCCTTTCCGTATTCCTTTCGCTGGCCGAGTTGATGTCGCTTGTTTTGACAAGACTGGTACTTTGACTGGCGAGGACCTCGTTGTTGAAGGAATCGCCGGCATCGCTCAAAAGGCTGGTGATCTCAGCCATATTACCCCTGTTCTGGAGGTCCCGTTGGAGACAACTCTTGTACTTGCAACTGCTCATGCCTTGGTTAAGCTAGACGAGGGAGATGTTGTCGGAGATCCTATGGAGAAAGCCACTCTTACCTCACTCGGCTGGACTCTTGGTAAAAACGATACTCTTACGAGCAAACATACAACTACTGTCAAAGGATCCTCATTCAGCACACCTTCTAATGTTGTTCAAGTTAAGCGTCGCTTCCAATTCTCTTCGGCTTTGAAACGCCAGAGCTCAGTTGCAACCGTGACCATTCTCCACCCTGAAACGCAAAAGAAGATTCGCAGCACTTTCGTAGGTGTCAAGGGCGCCCCAGAAACTATCATGAAAATGCTGGTAAAGGTCCCTGAACATTACGAGGATACTTTCAAGTATTTTACAAGAAAAGGATCACGAGTTCTTGCGTTGGCTTACAAGCATCTCTCTTCGGACGGGGAACTTGGTAGCGGAAAGATAAATGAGCTCAAGCGAGAAAAGGTTGAGGCAGATTTGCACTTTGCTGGTTTCCTCGTACTTCATTGTCCACTCAAAGATGATGCAAAAGCGTCGGTTCGACAGCTCAACGAGAGCAGTCATCGTGTAGTTATGATTACCGGCGATAATCCTCTCACCGCGGTTCACGTTGCTCATGAAGTTGAAATTGTGGACAGAGACGTCTTGATTTTAGATGCCCCAGAGCATGACGACTCCGGAGAGAAGCTTGTCTGGAGAAGCGTAGATGATGAAATTTCTATCCCCGTCGATCCTACCAAACCAATCGACCCCAAGATTCTGGAATCGAAAGATCTTTGTGTTACGGGATACGCTTTGGCTAAATTCAAGGGCCAAGCTGCGTTACCTACGATTTATCGTTACACTTGGGTTTATGCCCGAGTTTCTCCAAAACAAAAGGAAGAAATCCTTACCGGTCTTAAAGACCTTGGTTACTACACTCTCATGGCTGGAGATGGTACCAATGATGTTGGTGCCCTTAAGCAGGCTCATATCGGTGTCGCGCTCTTGAACGGATCTCAGGACGATTTGAACAAGATCTCGGAGCATTATAGAAACACCAAGATGAAGGAGTTGTATGAAAAACAAGTTCAGATGATGCAACGATTCAATCAGCCAAGCCCACCTGTTCCTATTCTGATTGCGCACCTTTATCCTCCAGGACCAACTAATCCACATTATGAGAAAGCAATGCTCAGAGAAATGGAGCGAAAGGGAAATACGCAGGCATTGGCCGAGATTGCTGCCGCACCAGCGACACCGGCGGCACCAGCCAACAGCCAAGTTGCCGTCCCTAACGGACAACAAAAGGTAGCAAATCTGGCCGAGAAATTCACACAGAGCATGATGGAGGCTGAAATGGACGACGAACCACCAACTATCAAGCTCGGTGATGCGTCGGTAGCTGCCCCTTTCACAAGCAAGCTCAGTAACGTTATCGCCATTCCAAACATCATTCGTCAAGGTCGATGCACTTTGGTTGCAACGATCCAAATGTACAAGATTCTTGCACTCAACTGTCTTATTAGCGCATACAGTCTTAGTGTTCTTTACCTTGAAGGTATCAAGTTTGGAGATGGCCAAGTTACCATCAGCGGTATGCTTATGAGTGTTTGCTTTTTATCCATTTCGAGAGCAAAGTCTGTTGAAGGACTTTCCAAAGAACGTCCTCAGCCCAATATCTTCAACTTTTACATCATCGGATCTATTCTCGGGCAATTTGCTATCCATATTGTCACTCTCATCTACATTGCTCGGTTCTGCGATAAGATTGCCCCGTAAGCTACCCCCTGAACATATGTAGAACATAGCTAACCTTGGTTTCAGTCGAGATGCCGAGATTGACCTCGAGGGAGAGTTCGCACCTTCTCTCTTGAACAGTGCTGTCTATCTCCTGCAACTCATCCAGCAAATCTCGACGTTTGCCATCAACTATCAGGGCCGACCCTTCCGTGAGGCACTATCAGGTGAGTTTATTTCCATCAGCTTACCGTGGATTTCGGCTAACTATGGCCCCCTAGAAAACCGTGGTATGTACTGGGGTATTTTGGGAGTTTCGGGTATTGCATTCTCCTGCTCTACGGAGTTCATACCCGAGATCAACGAGAAGATGCGCCTTGTCCCGTTCACCTCTGAATTCCGATGGACGATGACGACGGTTATGATTGTTGATTACGTGGGTTGCTTTGTGATTGAAAAGGTCCTCAAGGCTTTATTCAGTGACTACAAACCAAAGGATATTGCCATTCGAAGACCTGATCAAATCGCCAAAGAGGAGAAGAGAGCTGCGGATAAGCTCGCGGAAGTGATGCGTCAGGAAGAAGAGAAGGCAGCCAAGGCCATTGCGGACTTAGAGGAGAAGCTGCGTGGTGTTAAACGTCGCGCGTAATTGATGGTATCTGGTGTACGATAGTTAATACATAGAAAACAGAATAGATTTGGTTTGTGTCTTATGAACTGTCGAGTTTTGGTGTAGGGAAAGCTCTAGTTGTTGATATTGATGCTTGTCTGCCGGAATGTGCACAGTGAATCTGGGTGTATACTATCAGCTACAATTTTAATGATTCATCCGATGTTCTACAATTATTAACGTCAATTTCTGGGTCATGACTTCGTACTTCATACTTGAACTAAATATTCACTCTGTACTCAAGCTCGACTCGGTACCTTCGAACCGATTTTCCTCACTGCCAACCCCTGTCTGTATTCACCAACCCACGTCATCCATCGATGCCAAGGCCGCGATAACCAAGCTCAATCTCTTGGATGTGGGGTATTCATATGTGAGACAAAGCGTGTTGTTCCTGGACTCATCTCCGCTTCTTCGTTCATGATCGATCGTACCAAGATGGTTCAATGGAAGAGGTTGTTTGGCCTCGATGGCACGTAAGTCATGTCCCGATCACAAGCTACCCCACCCGGATTAGCTTCTGTGCTGCTTCGTCTTTGCCGTTGTAAAAAGACCTCTCGCTGATTATTTATTTCTTACGGCTTTTAGGGAAGATCGGCATTTTTGGTCTCAGGAGGCTGCGAGACGTATGTACAATCTTGGTTCTTGCTGCTTTGAGTTCCTCTCAACGGTTGGCTAATTGTTGCTCCCAATAGTATTGCCAGTCCACCACGATGAGAGCATTCCGTCCGCGATGCCGGCTGCCGAAGTCACGAAGGTTGCGCTCCGACTGAGATACCTGATTGAGGAGAGTGTGCCGTGTGAATTGGATGAGAACTTGATTACACGTCCGCACAGCAGAATCATTACACCCAAGGTTATCAAGGCAGCCAAGGAGGCCGGTGGTCCGCAATACGGAGCATGTGTTGTCTACGCATTGCTGGTTAACAAGAGATGGTTCAAGAAACAAGCTACCTTGGAGCTTTGGGATGCCGATTTACACAATGTTCGAGCGACGGCTTGCGAAGTGATTGCGAAGGCGCTGTGAGTAGCTCGCTGTTCGGGTTAAGGATGGAAACTGATAGGATATTGTAGTATCGAGAACGAAGATAGCACCGATTACCTACTCCAAGATATCCTTCTCAAGCGATACTCCATCATTGTGGATGGCGAGCAGACACACCCAACGAATGTGATTGAGCGAGCCGTGGATCTACATGCGCTCAGGGTTACCGGTTCATCAGGATACCAAAAATGTGTCAACTACCTTTGGAGAGGCTGGCTCGTCCAAGACGAAAACGACCCTTCTCGATTCGTAGACTACAAAAAGAAAGATAATACCAACTACTGGACTCACGTACACCCCGATCGAATGCGCGCACCACTCTACCAGAATGCCACTCAAATCGTCATTTCTCTCATCTACCTCGGTCTCTACACCGGAGCCATCAACACCGTCAATCCTACGGGAGACTTGGACATTGTCGAGGTCTTTCTGTATATTTTCACCCTGGGCTTCTTGTGCGATGAGTTCTCTAAGGTGTATAAGGTGGGACGGTTTTATATTGGGTTTTGGAATGTGTTCAATTTGATTCTCTATGGACTGCTTACTACGAGTTTGGTTACGAGGATTATTGCTCTCGGTCATCCGGTTGGGGAGGATAAGAGAGGACATTTTAACGAGCTTAGTTATAATTTCTTGGGTAAGTCGGACGTTTTTGCGATATAAGCACTCCTATCTCGACTATTGACTTGATGGATGTAATCTTTACTAATTTTGACAGCCTTCTCTGCTCCAATGTTCTGGATGAGATTATTGCTCTATCTCGACTCAATCCGCTTCTTCGGAGCAATGCTGGTAGTGTTGAAAGTCATGATGAAAGAGTCACTCATATTCTTTGCCCTCCTCTTCGTCATTGTCATAGGATTCTTACAAGCGTTTGTCGGAATGGACAACGTTGATAACAATGCCGATGTAAGCCTTTTACATCCTCTTCTATTAACCAACTAACAAGAACTAGGCAACAATGTTCATCCTTCAATCCATGGCCAACGCTTTAATGGGTTCCCCTGACTTCAGCGGCTTCGACAACTTCGCTCCGCCCTTCGGAATAATCCTCTACTACATTTTTACCTTCCTTATCATGGTAATTCTCCTCAACGTCCTGATCGCACTCTACAACTCGGCCTACGAAGACATAACCACCAACGCAATCGACGAATACATGGCGCTCTTCGCCCAAAAAACCATGCAATTCGTCCGCGCACCCGACGAAAACGTCTTCATCGCCCCCCTCAACCTCATCGAAATCTTCTGTCTCATCCTCCCCTTCGAATGGTGGATGTCCCGCAAGGTCTACGCAAAACTCAACGATTGCGTGATGGCTATCATATATAGTCCCTTGCTGTTCATCGCGGCCTACTTCGAGACCCGCAGTGCGATTAGTGTCCGGGGCAATCGCAAGCGAGGCGAGGAGGACGATGATACGATTGAGGAGTGGGAGCAGATGGCTGATTCGTGTGACTTTGAGGGAGAAGGGTGGTTGAAGACGGTTGCGGATGTGAAGCCGGATGTGGAGAGGGATGCGGCTACGATTGAGGTTCGGAAGTTGAGGAGTGAGGTGGGGGAGTTGAAGGAGTTGCTTGAGAAGCTTTTGAAGAGGGGGGAGGGGGAGAATGGATCTTAAGGGTTTTTGGATTTGGGCTAGGTCGATTGATTCGTTGATTGGCTTAGCGAGAAAAGTGTATGTGAGATGGGGGGGACAGGAAGGGGGAAAATTGTGTTTGTATATGAATGAGGGAGGATCTGGTAAATCTGGGCATTTATCATCAGTGATTCAGCGGCGTTTTTCTTAGGGATTTCTTTGATTAGTTACGGGCGGTGGAGTCTTGGAAATGCGAAGCTTATTTCTTTCTCCTTTCTTTTTGTCAACGTGGTTATGTTCATGATGCCGAGACTACTTGCCTTGCTTATCTACAGGTTATGTATACTATACCATACAAAAACACTATACCAATTTATCAACCCCCAGGACAACTCCTCAATAACCCGAAAGACGAAAAGAAAAATGAAAGGTAAAAAGGTGGTCCACAACAACAACAACAACCTCTCATTCAACCTACCTACCTATCTAATGTACAAAAAAAAGAAAGGGGACCTCATATTGCCCCCCCTCCCGCCTTCCCCAAACTCTTTCCCATCACCGTACCCATTCTATACCCAGTTTCAATGAAGAACACACAAAAAAAGGGAACAGACGAAAAAAAAGAACCTCGTCTTCCATCAAAAAGAACGCCAGAGGTTGGTACAGCCCTTCCCAGAAAAACAAAAGATGGAGAAAAAGGAGTCAACAAGAACAAGAAGGGAAAGAGAGAAAGTGAGGCTGTCTGTCCTAGATGCATCGCTCAAAAGAACAAGATCGGAAAGGTGGAAAAAGGTTTAAAAGAAGAAGAAGAAAAGAGAAGGCAATGCTAAACACACATCCGTACGTACATGCGCCAAGTCAAGCTGAGAAAGCGAAGAAGCGTCACACTCATTCTCTTTGACTTGACCTCCTACTCCTAAACGGATACGAAGAATGCGTACTCGTTGGACTCCCCAACGGTCTTGATTCCGGCAGTCCCAACTTGATCTCGCCCACCCGTCTCAACATAGCCTGCAACGCAATCCGGATCTCGTTCCCCAGATCCCGATTCAGGAGATCCACACAGAGGGGATAGAAAACTTCAATATACTTCTCGAACCCATCACGTGGGAAGTTCGTATACCCCTCCATGACATCGACCACCACGGGTCTCCAAGCGATGATGTTTCTTTGCTGAGATTCCTCTTCGAGTTCGACGAAGCCACGGATGATGTCTGCGCATAGTGGGACCAGGGCTGCTTCCGTATCGTCGCGGTTACGTTTTCGCTCCTCGCCTTCGTCGTGGTACATGCGGAGGAGGATGCTAATGTAGGTCGCTGCGCTACCACTCTCTTGCTTTAGAAGATTGGGTGGTTGCTTCATGAATCCTTCTCGCCAGAGACGCATACGAAGCTCTTTATTCTCGTTGAATTTCTTGGCGAAGGAGAAACTCTTCTTGAGTAGTCCCATCAGACGAAGGAGTTCTGGACTGGGTATTTGGGCATATACCGCCTCATTGGAGAAAAGCTCATTGACGGTCTCAATCATGAGCAATTGAAGTACACATCGAGTGATGATCTTGTTGAAGAAACGTCGGCGAGCAGCAGTAACAACAACTGGCTGTTGTTGTAGCCCAGATTGTGGCTTATAGTCTTCCAAGTCTGCCGGAGTTCCTGTTGGGGTTTTTACCTCGTCTTCATTTAGGCTATCTGTGTCTGAAGCAGCAATGCCGTTTGACCCATTTATCCTGAGGGACGACGTCTCGTCTTGGTCAACCTCCTCGAGAGGCGAGGAAATTTCTGCTGTGGTGCCGGATGCAGTAGCAGCAGAAAAGAGCTGGTAAGCAGTTGTTCTCTCGAACAACTGCACGAAGGCTCCCACTATCTTGGACCAGTGCTCGGGTTGGAATTTCGTTACATTCTGCAGAATGAGCTGTTGCAAGCAATTACTCCCAATTCGAGCAATCGTATCATTTTCTTGACATATACATAATGCCAAAAGATCCAAGAATCTATCGAGCATGTATTCCAAAGAGTCAAAATAATGAGTGAAAAGCGTGATCATGTTTCGTAGCGCTTGAATCATGGTGGTAGATAACCAAACTGACAATTCTTCATGATTCAAAACGTTTGACATCTCAGACTTCGACTTCAGAACCATGAATATTGGGTAAAGAAGCTGCCGCCAAAGAATGTCCCAGAAGTCCGACGGAAAGTCACCACCATATCTGATGATGGACTCGAAGAGATAATTAAGAGCGTTAGATCGCACTTCCAAATCCTCGCCAGTCATCAAAACGTCATGGAATGCAAAAAGTACCGGGAACCAGAAAGCTTCTTCTTGAGTTGTCCGACTAGGTTGCTTAATCTCTGAGGTTCTTGTCGACCCGTCCGAGTTCGCAATGGACTTTTGAGATAACGGACATTCTGGTGTCTTGAGCATCTTTGGAATGATGGATTTGAGTGTCTCCATAGCCTGAAGTCCCTTCTTCTGGAAACGCATATTTTTGGAAAACTCCGTCAAGCACACAATCAAGTCGGCAAATGCGCCCTGAGATATCACCACACCAAATCTTGTCTTGTATACCTGGTTGACGTTTTCAAAGGCCAAGTTGACAATACTCTCATACGGCTCCCTAGCGGCAATTGTGAAAACACCAAACATAGTCCTCCAACCAGAACGAATGTTCTCACCACGAGCTTGAATCATCTGAATCAAGCATCGCAAAGTCATATCCTTAACAGCAACAACGTTACTGTTCGACATGACATACTCAAAGGGCTTCAGAAAATCTTTCTGAAATTTGAAACCCGGGAGTTCCTCGATCTCCATAAAGCGCATGGATAATTGTCTGAGAGAATCCAAGGCGAAGAAGACAACGGCCGTGTTGTTGTGACATCCAACGCGATTGAAATGTTCTCCTAGAACACTCCAAATATTCGTCCACTCAAATCTGACACGAGTCATATTGTAGTAACTGATCTCGACGAGCTTCTGAAGACTGTACGTGCGTGGTGACTCATTTGAGCCGGAGCTCTTGATTTCTTCCCAACTCACTTCTGTCAAGGCTCTCACGAAGTGAACAATTGCCTCTCCAGAAAGATGCGCAGTATTAGTAAAGATTCGATCGACTGCCTTGATGACTTCGTCGGAGCGGCTTTCCATTGCGATTTCCATGGAATAACCTGTACCAGTAGGAGCTGGGCGTGGTTTTGGGCGGACGGATCTTGTGGATTGGCTTGATTTCCTTGATGCATTTGTATCCTGTCTTGCAGGCACAATCCGAGCTTTCGATACATCAGGAATTGAACCCTCGTCGACACCATCAGAGATCAGCTGCAATCGGTCCAACTGACTTACACACATAAGTATGTCTCGCCATGACCCTTTCAGAAGATTGCCCTCGGTCTGCGCAATCTCTAGGATAATTTTGAGTGCCTCAACATTCTTGGACATCATATCGTTTGGATTATTGAGGTTCGTAGCATTCTTCAGTGCGGAGACAAAAGCCTCGCGAGCAGTTCCTAGATCGAAAAGACACGAGATACGGATTGCAAGCTTCATTCCTTCCATACACATCTTGATTATCTCAATATTGTGTGCATTCTGCATTTGACCGGACAGTCCAGAAAAGAAGGACATCCACGTCACATCAAACATAGGGCCGACGTGTTTGAAAGAAGTGGCCGGGATGAACTTGCTAGAGCCAGATTTCGCAGCGTTCTTTCGTTCTTTGCGGTATAAACTTTTGAAAAGTTGCTCTGATCTCAGAGAGATTTCCTCCGCATGTTTAGTATATGCTTCACGTTGTAGATCGCGCCCGACTGTAGACAAGGCTTGACCTATACCAGCTGCAATACCAGCAGAAGGAGGCACGCCCATCAAAGCTGCGGCCTCTCGCTCACTTTTTAGAACGATTTCATCGTTAAGGATTTCGTCGTAAATTGCAATGAGATATTCGTCGGGAAGACTGGCACCATCGTTGATGCCTCTGTTGTTCTTGATGAACTCCTCCTGGGTCATCTTATGCTTGAAGTTTTTGTTATGCAAATCTGTATTCAGCATAATGACGGAGTAAGAGAGAACATATGCAGTATCTGCGTTGGCAAAAGCATTTGGATTGCCAGCAGCGTAATGATTGGCAAATTTCAACATGAATCTATCGATCTTTTGGGACTCTCCAGGCAACCGGAAAGACTGTAGGAATTGCCTCAGCGCCTCTGTGAAGCGCCGTTTTGTAAAATCCATGGCATCAACAAAGGCATGCATAATGGCTATATTTTTGTCGTCTCCTTCACCGAGGAATTCTCCTAGTTGAGCTTTATCTAGACGCTCTTCCCTCAATAAAAACTGAGCGATGTCCTCGGGACTGTCACTGGGAATAATCTTCTCCGCGAGCAAAGCTTTCAAACCCCGCTTTGGTCTGAAGTTGAACAACTTAACGGCATTACTCACAGCGGTCTTTTTTTGCTTCTCTTTTTCGAGATGTTCGGGATCATCATCAATGACTGGCGTTGTAGGTAAAGGGGTGTCCCCATTAACTATTCTTGACGAGCTGTCGTTTCGTGAAGGGTCCAGTGAATCTCGGTTATCTTCGGATGCGCGGTTGTTGGAATCAGAATTGGTAACCTCGGCAATACCTTGCTGTGACCAATTGACTAGAGACCTCAGAGTTTCTACAAGGCAATCCAAGGCTTGTCGTTTAATGATGTACTCCTTCGGTATTTCGCCATCGGCGCTTTCGTTATGTGAACTCATATGAGCAGTTGATAACGATGGGGGCAAGATCCCCCTTGCTTGCCAATCCGCGCCATTCATGTTCCCTTTCGCCGCCTTTTCTTCATACTGTTGCTGGTGCAATGGGCTGACCATGACTGCTTGGCTCGAAGCCTTTGATAAATCTTCAATCAATGTTTGAAATATGTTGCTGTCAACATTACCGTCACAGTCGTAATTCAGATAGGTCTCTACTAATGCACGAGGATCTGCACATAGTCTTTGAAGAATACCCATGAAGTATGCTTTTTGGCCAACAGTGGCCGTCCGCCTTTCTAACAAGGCTAGATAGATTTCGTTCAGAAACACCTCGATTTCTTTCTACAGTTTGATTAGCATTAGAATTGAAAAGATTGCTTGCATCACCAACCTTAAAAGGGGCTCGCATAAATTTCAACATGAGCCAGAATATTTCGCAACAAACTTCAAAAACTCGATCTACTGAACTTGCTCCGTTTCGAGTAATGCTGAGGCACAGGTAAAACTTAATTGCCTGCAAAAAGTTGGTGGGCTCATTGCTTTTGCTGTTGGTAATGGTACATAAAGGAGATGTGAAGACGAGGATGTTATTATTGAGTAAAGTGTGAATGAGGTGAAGAGAAATGAGTTTCGATCGCATAGCCTGGCCTTTAAGATCGTATAGTTGCTCCCCCGCCAGAACTTTAGTACTCAGATTACAGAATGATCTGAAAACCAGGTAAGCATCTCTGATGTATACTTCATCCTCGGCTTCCTCCGAATCCATCCCATCCTCGACAGTACTTTCCGGTGGAGTTTGCCCAGATCCTGATCGAGGCGATGAGAGTGCTGGCTTGACCTGAGTAACCATTGTGGGCCCTTCCCCCATCTGAGAGTCGTCAAAATCCTTCCGGTGCTCCAAATCTTTCAGTGTGAGTTTAGGCCCGTCGCCGTTAGGTGAGCCCGATAGGGGTGTTTCCTGTACCGATTCATCCACTTCATTAATAGTTGAGGCGTCGTTGATCGATTCCGAAGCATCCACTGTATATGAACTTCCATTGCGAGTGTTCTTCCCGAGTTTCGATAAGCTCTGCCTAGCTTCCTTCATATGAATCCTGGTCTTGACTCGCTCGAAGACCGTCCCTACCATCTGCGTCAAGGTACCTTGCGCCACTTGCTGATTGGCACTACTTTTCGAGAGGAGGAAGACATTGTAGACTTGTCGAACCGCTTTCAAAAGCCCAGCACCATGAACCACAATTTTATCGTTCAGCACGGCTGCGAGCAATGACTTGACAATTTGTAGTTGTATTTCCACCGGCGTGGTCTCTCCCTGAAAACAGTCGCATATCGTATCGATCGCTCGTTCGATTAGAGGGTCTCGAGAAGCCTCCTTATCCGCATTTGGCGACGACGGAACTGAAAAGTACGAGTAACTTATCAGCTTACCAATACAGTCGAGCGCGGTTGTCGTCAAAGGTATGCTGCCGGATTTCGTAGCAGATTGTAAAGGGGTAAAAATGACTTCGGGATCTGGGAGGTTCGGTTCCTGCTCTTTGATTTCCTTCAAAGCCTGTTGTACGGATTGCCCCAGCTCTTGCCTTTTCTGGGCCTCCTTTGAAGCTGCGATAGCTTCCAGCGCCGATACCACGAATACAATGGAGCTCATGGTGGCCGATATCTGGCACCGGATCCCATTCGTGGTGTTCTTTACCGGCCGTTGTAATTGTTGTTCTGTGCAAATGGGATTGCCGCCAGCGCCGTAGCCTTTAGCCTGTCTTGACTTTCTGAGTGAGGCTAAGATGTGTAGCTCCACGTCGCAAGAAAGGGTGTCAGCATTCGGGGTTCAGCCGCAGATATTCCGGGAAGGCGCAGGGATATCCTGCCGGCCAAGCCTCAAATAACTTTCGGCTGACTTTCAGCCTTGTGCAAAACACCATCCGATTCATGGGAACTTGCAAACATACCCTGTACGGTAAACCTCGATCCTCTCCTTGCCGCAACGAGATTGTCAGACTTTGGGGTCAACGGATTTCAATAATCAATCAAAAAATTGGACATGGCCTCGGACGATGAGGAAGCCAATGCCATGGCCCTGGCGATGGGATTCTCAACTTTTGGCACAAAACCTTCTGCGAAAAAGAGGAGGTTCAATCCCTCTACGGATGCATTTGTTGAAGGACAAGACCTCGAAAAGCTGGATCGCGGAGGTAAGAAGGGAAAAGGCACTGGCGGCAATATGATTCCAGTTGGAGTTCGAAAGACAAGGATACCTTCATATGGCGGGGCAGCTTCCATGCAAGGAGGAAGCATGGGCAAAGAGTCAATTGGGAAGACTGTACAAGCAGAAGATAATATGAGGCGACCAATTCCCAGTGCTCGAATATCTCCAGAGAGGTCGCTGTCTGATACTGAGGATGCTCCCAACTATATGGACACAAGTCGACCTCCTCCAATCACTCGAAAGTCCCCCGAAAGATCGGACGAGGAGGAAGAAGACGGACCAAGGTATATGGATACTAGCGAAGCTGCTCCTATTACACAAAAGTCTGAGCCCATAAGCAGAGGAGGCTACATCTCGACGACGCCATCAATAATTGCACCCAGTATACTGTCGATGCGATTACCCCCTCCAATAAATCCCCCGCTGGGGCTCAACGAAACTACCTTCCCAATTCAGCCTTCTCCTCCAGGAGCCAGTGTACTTTCATCTCACACAACCGCGCACTCGCCCCCACCTGGAATTTCTCAACCCATTACTCAAATGTCACCTCCGCCAGGTTTACCGACCAAGCCTCCTCCAGGACTACCGCCTTCAAACTTCCGAGGTACTTCTCCATCCGACAGTAGCCACTCAAATAAACCTGGGAACAATAGAGGAGGAGGTTTTCAGAAAGGTGGTCGAAGAGGATTTAATGAGAAATGGTACGAGGGTTATTATGACGTTACGTTCAATCAGAATCCCTGGGAAGCACTAGAGGTTGGGAAGGGACTGAGTAGCGTGGGTTCTTGGTTACCAGGATCCAACCAACAGAAAGGCCGTATCTGATTGATACTGGCGATAAGAATTTCGGCTGAAAAAGGGGCTGCTGATTTAGCCGAGTATTGTGGAAGAGATAAGCCGGAAAGCTGAAGAGGTAGCGTGAAAAGGAAGACCAAATAGAAACCTGGCCGTCAACACAAGATCACCGACAATAAAGTTGTTGCTATATGCAATGATCTGATATTACAACGACCTACTCGTCAAACCCATGCCACTCCTCATGTTTCGAATCCTCCAAAGTCTTCTGCCTAACCTGCTCAATCAGCTTCCTCAACTCCATCTCCTTCACCTTCTCCTCCTCAGTCATAGCCTCCAATCTTTCCGCCTCTCTCTTCCTCCTCTTCTTTTCTCTCCTCTCCTCTTTGAGATCTTGCTGTTCGTGTTTTTGACTCCATGCTTCCCGCTCCTTCCTCTTTTTCAGCATCTCCTCGCTAGGTACAAATGGTCCCTTTGCCTTTTCCTCTTCCATCGCCAATCTTCTTGCCTTTTCTCGGATTTTATCTTTGTATGCGTATTCAGACAAGTTAAGTTTGATTCCCAAAGTCTTATCTCCGTCCCATTTCTTTAATTCTGGCATTTTCGGAAGACGTACTAGGCCCCAGGCATTTCCTAGATCTGTCCAATCGAGCTCTGAGATTTGGAAGATACTATTGGCTTGGTGTTTAGAGTAGGCTTGTACCCAACTCACGAATGCACGTTGGCCCTTGTCGTATAATGCTCGGTCTGCTAGAACTTCTGAGCGCATTTTTGCTGTGATTAGTTTTGCATCATCATCCGCGATAGTAATCGATGGTTTTGTGAGAGGTTCAATGGGGGTTTTACGAATTTCGAGGAACTGGACGTAGTCTTCCTCGGTTCCTGGTTGGAGGAAAATGACACTAAGTCCGCGACGACCTGCACGACCTGCTCGACCACATCTGTGAAGAAACACCTTCGGATCTGATGGAGGATCGATTTGAACGACAAGATTCACCTGTGGGATGTCCAGTCCTCTTGCTGCTACATCAGTCGTGAGTAGTATTGTGGGTGTAACACAGGTGATATATTTTGCAAAATTCTTTTGTCGTACATTGGGAGGATTCTTTCCATGTAAAGGTATCAGTGAGAATTTATCTGGTAATAACGCTCCCAGAATAGTTTGGAAGTAATCGACTGCCGCGCAAGTTGAGAGGTAGATGATGCTCTTTTGTGGTGTAGGTGTAAGTTGTTCGAGCAAAGAAAGCAGAGCTGGAAATTTATGGCTTGCTGGAGTAACTAAGTAAGTCATCTGTAGACTTGCTGGTGTTCGTTTGTCTTCCCCATTTGCACTTTTGACCTTGACTGCAATCTTCACAGGATTTCTTAAACCAACTCGAATAATCTCTCCAACTGCCTCGCTAACACTGGCACTAAATAACCCAGTCCTCCTTTGCTTTGGTAACCTGCCAAGTATTTTTTGTAAATCATCCTTGAATCCCAAATCTAACAGTCGATCGGCTTCGTCCAGAACCAGAACCTCAAAGGACGACTGAGGGCAGTGTACGTGGGGTGATGAGAGAAGTTCTAGCAATCTTCCAGGTGTAGAGATCAACAGATTTGGGCTGTTTTTGAGGAATCTGCTAAGATCTTGGGCTGGAGTTGTAGTTCCGCCCAAGAGTAGTTGAGGGACAACAGTATGGCCATGAAGCTTTCTCTTTGCTCCCTCTTCTAATGGCTTCAATGCCTCTGCCGAAGGCTCGTGGAAGGCCAGTAAGGAAAGGAGTACGGAGTGTATCTGGGTTGCCAATTCTCGGGTGGGTGAGACGATGATTGCGCCGACGTGATGCTTTTTGAGGGGTTCGTCTAGTCGCAACAGCTTTTGCACAACGGGAATTAGAAATGCCATCGTCTTTCCACTCCCAGTAACAGCCTTGTCTCAATCAGTAAGCGGTAGATTCGTCAATTGGGGTTCGATATATATTACCTCAACGACGACGTCCTTATTGCCCATGAAGAGGGGAATTGTCGAGGCCTGAACTGGAGTCATCCTCGCGAATCCCATGGCATTAATCGCGTCGATGATCCATTCTGCCAACGGAGGGGTCAGAGCATCCCAGGCCCGAGGATCTTTCTTGGGCTCAGCAGTGGGCGCCATGATGTTGAAGCTATTCGAAATCTGTGTTGTCGCAAAGAATCTGATACTGCCCTGTTCCACCAAAAAAGTTCGTCGCGATAGCAAGGTACCTTATCGCCGATCACGGAACAATACGGGCCGTGGATCGGATGGCACCTGCAGATCCACCACCTGTTCCATCCCAACCGGCCAATGACCGTTAGTCGGGCTTCGAAGCTCAACGCAGCGCTTGCTAGAACTTTTAGCTTCCCGACAATTTCCAAAAACTACTTACATTTCCATCTCACCACCCACCTCTCTCCTCCTCTTCGCAATCCCGGTGTTGTGACATTGCGACTCCACCATTTCCAATTGTCTGGAACTCTGGTGACCCCTCACGCTCTTTCGCTTTCTTATCCTTCTTTTTTCCCTCAACCTTCCGAAAATGTTCTCGGCCGTGTTGAGAAGGCGCGCCCTTCAATCCACTCCCATCTCCTACCAATTCGCACGATGCTATGCCGCAAAGTCGTTTCCTCCCCATACGGTGGTGACCATGCCAGCCCTGTCTCCTACCATGACAGCAGGCAACATCGGATCGTGGCAGAAGAAGGTTGGAGATACGATTTCTCCCGGTGACGTGTTGGTTGAGATTGAGACGGACAAGGCACAGATGGACTTTGAGTTTCAAGAGGAGGGTGTTCTCGCAAAGATCTTGAAGGATTCAGGAACTAAGGATGTGGCTGTCGGTAACGTATGTTAAGCATGAGGTTGAGGGTTCAATTGGCCTTTCTAATTTTGCACAGCCAATCGCAGTCATGATCGAGGAGGGCGAGGATGCTTCAGCTTTCGACTCATTTTCGCTCGAAGATGCCGGAGGAGAGAAATCTGCCCCAGCACCACCAAAGGAGGAGGCCAGCGAGTCTTCCGAGCCAGCAGGTACCGGCTCTGGTACTGCCCCACCAAAATCCGAGCCTGCGCCAGTTCCCGAAGAGACAGAATCAAGTGGTGGCAGATTACAACCAGCTCTGGAAAGACAGCCAAATGCAAGCGCTGCAGCTATTAGACTTGCAATTGATAGTGGCGTTAAGATTACAGGATTGAAGGGCACTGGAACTGGTGGACAAATTACAGAGGCCGATGTCAAGAAGGCTGCTTCTGGACAGAGCACCTCTGCTTCATCCTCTGCACCAGCGGCATCATACACCGATACTCCTATTACCTCGATGCGAAAGACGATTGCCAACCGTCTTACAGAATCATGGAACCAGAACCCCCACTACTTTGTCGCATCGACCCTCTCTGTGTCTAAGCTTCTTAAGCTCAGACAAGCCCTCAATGCATCCGCAGATGGACAATACAAGCTCTCAGTCAACGACTTTTTGATCAAGGCTTGCGCTGTTGCTTGCAAGAAGGTCCCAGCTGCCAACTCTAGTTGGAGAGATGGTTTCATCCGACAATTCAACAATGTCGATATCTCCGTAAGTTCCCGGCGTGCCCCATAAATTTCCAAATTCCTAACCTACCCTCATAGGTTGCGGTTGCCACCCCAGTCGGACTCATGACCCCAATTGTCAAGTCTGTCGAAGCTCTTGGCCTCTCATCAATCTCAGCACAAGTTAAGGATCTCGGCAAGCGTGCCCGTGATGGCAAGCTCAAGCCAGAGGAATACCAAGGAGGAACTTTCACTATCAGCAACATGGGAATGAACTCTGCAATCGATCGTTTCACAGCCGTTGTCAACCCACCACAAGCCGGTATCTTGGCCGTCGGTACCACCAAGAAGGTTGCAGTCCCAGTTAAGACCGAAGAGGGGACTTCATTAGAATGGGACGACCAGATCGTTATCACTGCAAGCTTCGACCACAAGGTCGTTGACGGAGCCGTTGCTGGTGAGTGGGTTAAGGAATTCAAGAAGGTCGTAGAGAACCCACTCGAGTTATTGCTGTAATTAGAGAGTTAAGGGAAAGGTGGGCGTGGGGAAGATCGTGGTTTGAAAACCATATGCCACGGGATGTAACGATGAGATTAGAGAGATTCCCCATGTAACATTGTAAAGTGACCCCTTATAATTTTCACGATGCACAATGTTTGCAATCGAAGGAAATTGCTTTTTCTCAGGTGCTCAATAACTTATATTTTGATCTTCCTTTCTTGATTCTCGGTGGTGTTTGTGTGGTTGCCTGGAAATGGGTTATGATGATACTCAACTACACCTACCCCTTTTCTCGAAAGAGATGTCAATTTTCGGTTAAAAGTAGGTAAGATACAATACCACACAACACAACCACTTTGAATATCTGCGCTAGCCGTATATAAGATATAGTAGTACCTTACTAAATCGATTCATAAACCATCGTTCCAACATCCTTTTCCCCCTCTTTATGCATAGGTAGTACAGAAAACGATATACTCATCCTATCATTTACTTCCTTTGTAGAACTAGAAGTTTGCTTGAGTCGCTTGGCACGGCACGGGGTCGCTTAGAAGTTAGCTACGGTAGTAGTGTAGTCTAGTTGGAGGTAGGGCGAAAAGGGTCGTACTGCTTGTGCGGATGTTGGTGGAGAATGATGGCAAGGTGAAAGTTTGAAGTCATAGACTACCTTTTTTTTTTGTTCGGAAAGCTAGGAGATTTTCGGGATTTACTGGGTGTGGGTATGGGTGTTTAGTACATAGCCGGGTGTTTTCAGGAGACGTCAATGATGAATTCCATGTAGAGAGAATTCGCTGATGATGGTGCGGTGCTAAAGGGTTAGATAGTGGGTATCACTATAAAAGTCTATATTAGCTTATGTAAGCAGAACTTGTATCAGGTGGTAGACTAAGTCAAACGGGCATGCATTCGTAGATATTTAGTCTAGTTCTTAAATCTGGATGTTAATAGAAAAGTACAAGGGGGAAAATTCATTTCTTATCTCCATTTTCTCAATGGGACAGTGGTTTATGTATGTACTTTTTTGATATACGAGAGAAGACTTATTTTATAAGAAGAAGAAGAAGAATACAATAATAGAGATGCTACAGCTTTACTTTTTTACTTCACCCTTCCATGCAAGAATACCACTTCTTCCTCAGTCTTTCATGCCTATGTTTTCCTCCCTCCTTTTTCCCACACTGATACATTCATGCATAAAGAAAGTACAAGAAATAAAAAACTACTTGAGCGCCCGAAGGCCCAGGGTTCGACGGGCTCAATGGAGAACAAGGAAATACAATGATTCCAATCACTCCTACTCTCAATGCAGACGTATCATACTTGAAGAATAAAAAACAAGAAGAAAACTGATCCCAATGACCACACACCAGAAACTGGGTATCTCGGGCAAATTCCCAATAACCCAAGTCTCCTTTTCTCCGTCCGATCTATGCTCTCGTCTCTCCATTCAAATTCCCCAAGTTACTGGTTCTAAGTGTATTGAGTCCGAGGTATAGAGAAGACTCCGCCAGGAGCTTCTAGAATTTATCCGTCGTAGGCGAGGTATTCTCATTTTGGGGTGTAGTAGTGCCTCTAGATCTTGACATACTATACGGGGCCTATGGACAAACATTAGCGTTGCCTTTCTACACATGACCTCATCGAATCCCAAAGATATCGACCGAGACTGGAAAGACGAAATTTTAGGAGAACTTGGACTTACCAAAACCGCCTTAGCATTACAAATTCTCCACGCCATCTTCCTCACACACCCGTCCGCAAGCACCACCCCCGGCGCAAACTCCACTCCAAACATCTGAAGAACCACATACACTACGCGTCTAGCATACTTTGGTTCCCTCTCCACCAGTGGTCCAAAAGGTTCGTCCACGCTATTAGGCGCCACGTCGGGATCGCGATCAAAGCAGTTCCTCACTACTGGCAACAGGGCATTCTCAACCGCCGTCCGAATGATATAATTCACATCCTGAGAAGGACTGAGCGGAATATCATCCTCATCGAAACGCGAGATGCGGATTTCGAAGGGCAAAGAGATAGACATGACATTGTGCTTTCCATCATGGTGGTAGCGGAACTCGAAAACTCCAGAGGTCCAGAAGAGTTTGTCGCCTACAAAGACCATTTCGCCTCGTGCATAGTCACGGGTTGAGCCGTCTCTTCGGTCTTTTCCTGAAATTATTTGGTTCGAGACGAGGATTCCTTTGTCGGCGGGGGAGAACTCGTATTCATTTGGAACGGTGGCTACCCATCGACCGGCCGAGGAGAGACGAGTGACATCTCGAGAGGCATTGTCGGCTACCATGTAGAGTCCTACCCAGTCTTTGGGGCTGTGGTTTACAGGAGCGGTCCATTTTACCTTGATAGGAGCTCCATAATCGAACATGAGAGGTTTGAATTGGTCAGTTCTTTCTTTGTCGCTGGAGGGATCGCCATGTGGTGCTGTTACAGAAGTCGTACTTTCAATGGCAATGGAATAATCTCTTGGGTCGAAACCTGCTAAATCTGGAGCTAGACGGGTCAAGGTAAGACGAGCGGGATATTGACTAAAGAGTGCAGTAGTATCTCGAACAATAGTAGAAACACCAGCTGCGAACTTTGGTCTTGCAGCTTCTAGGAAATCTTCAACGAAGTTACCCGTCTCACCGAGAACTTTGTCTACGCTTCCCTGCCATTTCTTGAGGGGTGGGGGTAGAGATCGTCGAATACTCTTTGTCAGACCAGCTTCTGCTCGTAGGGCTCGTCCGTAGAGCTTTTGCATGTGGGGCTTTTCCACGAATTGGATGAAGCCCAACGTAAGCAGGTGACTGAACAAGGCCAGAAAGAAAATAGCCTTGCTCCTAGTAATGAAAACCGCACCCCAGACACCAGCCAGTCCGATGAAACGTTCGGGGTTATTCAAGTAACGGTAAATACCACTATACGTCAGCTTTGGGGCTTGGTCAAAGAAGAAATCCCCAAAGAACCAGCCAAATTCTCCGAGAGATTCGTAGATACTAACGGATGTCCACAATTGTAGAGCTACAAGACCCGTTCCGAGAATGTGTTTCAAAAGCGCAAGGCCATAACCCCAATCTTGGGGTACGGCATACATTTTCCATGCGGCCGCAATGAAACTGGCGTAACACATGGTCATGCTTAAATGATACATGCCTTTCCATTGTCTCCAGGCTTCATCGGTACTTTCGCCGTACTTGACGAAATGTCTAGTCCACATCTTTTTGTTTGATTGAGCATGAAGAATCAGTCCTAGGCCACCCGTGTGCCATATACGCCAGGCAAATGCATTTAGGGCAAACATTGTCTGGAAAAAACGGGTATTTGGAGACCAGAGCGTGACTAGGAGAACGTATCCTTGGAGGAGAATAACCGACAAGTCGGTAATTCTAAAAAGATCGATATTTGTGATACCCATTAAGTTGTGGGTTTGAATTGGTTGCGTTGGGACTGCTGGAGCAGGAGATGGAAATTTCGGGAGCTCATAGTATTCGATACCCTCTCTACGAGCCGCTGAGGCATTTGCACGGTCAATGTCGCGTTGGCTTGGTTTGTCTTCTCGTTTGCGAGGTGGCGGAGGATTGTAGGTCTTTTCAATGTGTGGATTCTCGACATATACGAGGAAAGCGAATTGGGTTGCGTGAGCAATAATCGAAATGAATAGGACGTTATAACTTGCTGCCATCAACGAAATGCCGTAGTAGCCTGCATATCCCACCGAGTACATTGGATGAGGGGCCATTTCAAATACCCCATCAAAGGTTAGTTCCTGATCAATGAGATAGAAGAAATCACCCCAGTACCACGCGTAGTCCTTGACTACACGATGGGCATCCAGCTTGACCCACAGGTTGAAGACCACTAGAATAATACCCGTCACCCATCGAGCTATAGATAAACCCCAACCCTCACCAATTGGTCGTCCCCCACAAGCTGTAGCAAAGAGACAGTATGACACAAAGTCACACATCAAAATGAGATCCACCACTCTGCGAAACACCAACCATGTATTATACTCAATCGGTGCTTCCTCAAACTTGTAGTCCTCGGGAATTTTGGTTTCCAGCTCCCGTTTAAGAAGGTTGTATAACCATGGACGTGGATTCATTCCTGTAGCCGGGTTCTCGAAGAAGCTCCATTTCTTGGCCCACGAAATTAGGCGCTTATGGTTGGATTGTATGTGGAGAAGCCAGCCGATGCCTACGTTATAACAGCCTCTCCAGAATAGGAAGATACCAGCGAAGACCGGTCGTTTGAGGGGCGACGGAAGCAGATAGAGGGCTAGAATGTGCAGTGCGAGTACGCCGAGGACAACGACGTCTGAAAGATTCTTGGGTTGTCGAGGGTCGAGTAACTGCGAGACCATGTCATGGGTTTGGGGAACGGTGAAGACTAGGCATAGTTAATACTTTATTCCACGGAGGTAGAAGAAATGCTGCTGGTAGATGATCCGGACTCACTGGTTCCATTTGGAGTTCTGCCAAAGGTCTTCTTGGGCTTCTCGACCTCGATGTCGGCGGGAGAGGCGGATACGCTGCTGCTGGCACTAGAGTCAACTTTGTCTTGTTGGAATTGTATATTTCGTTCTCGGAGGCCATCTGGCGCTAGATGAGAGGCCATCTTGTGGTTTTCTGTGGGTTCTGTGTTGAAGCAGAGTCCCACGCTCAAAATTGTTGTATATGTGTTGAGTAAGTAATTTGTTGTCAGTGTCTAGGTTTCTATGAGGCTTCGATTGCAAGCACCATGTGCCGATCTGGTGGGTTAAGAGTTCTTGTCTGGGGCGGGAGAACTCTGGTACTTGCTGTACCTGTTGGTCTGGTACTTGGTGAATCGAGAGCTGGGTCGGGCCATTGTCCGCAGGGGTACAATGCAGTTTTTCTTGTCCTGGGTGAATGTGGGAAGTGGAGTCACGATGTTCCGACTTTTTCGTACCAAACCTCCCCAATGCCCCCTTCGCTTACGCACGACTAAACATTGCCCAATGAGCGGATAAAGTATAATTTGCAGCCTCTTTCCTGGCTTCCATGCAATCACGCTATGCTGTGCTATGCACCTGTCTACAAACGTCACCTCTCTTCTCGCGTCATAGTTGATATGTCGGTTTTAAACTCTATTGTAGCTGTTTCTAGGGCAAAGAGGGGAAGGAAAATGCCTTCTAGGTAGGTCGCACACGGGTGAAGTACACCGAATTAGTGGCTATTCCGCTACTATTAATTGCTTCAACATATTCACAATCTGCTCAACTGATCCCTTGTGGCATCACAACTGCCAGCGCACGCGATCTCTGTCCCTCTCTGTTCTCGGCATAATATGGCTTGTGACAGAGGGGACCCGGAGAAAAAAGCCGACAAACGCCGTTGCCGAGTTGTCCAAGAGCTATGCGGACCGAGTAGCAGATTTTACCCCTCCTTTTGAATGTGGCCGTAAAAGTCTCTCTATTAATTACTGGTAGAATTAGAAGATAAAGAGATTTCATGTATGATAAGAAGACACGACTCCAAAAATCTCAGAATAACTTTTACCAAGTACATCATTTCAACAACACCAAGTGGAGAAGTACCTAGTGATCGCTGCTTTCACAATTCCAAGGTTCGTCACGAGCTACAGCCCCTCCATGGACAACCCCTCCCCCCATCAAAACTCACCCATCGCCTCAAAATGCTTCATCCCTTCAACCTCGCGCAACCATCCCACCCGATCCTTGGTAAACTGCTCGAATTCTGGTCGTAGCTTCGTCTCATGTAGAGAAAAATCATCCACTGTGCCGATACGCAGGATGCTCATTCCTGGAAATGCCTCGCCCACTCGGTACATAAGGGTACCGCAGGTATTACAAAAGTAGTTGGTCATTTTCTTGCCGGATTTAATTGTCTTTGCTTGGCCCCATGATTTGAGATTTTCTTGGCCGCGGAGATGTTTGAGGTACCTGGGAATTTCAGCTTTGGACCTGGATTTTGTATAGGGCCAGGGGAATCTTACTTGTCGACCACGGTGAAGTTAGATGCGAAGGCAGACGCAGTTATTTTCCTACAGTCTGTACAGTTACAGATAAAGCTATTGATCAAGCCGGGACCTTGAACTGGCTACAAATTGTGTAAGTCTGGGAAAAGGTAACCTCTAGGGTCTAGGAGAGTGGTAGAGAGTTACAAAGGACAATTGTACAGCACCACAGAAGCAGGTAGCTGTTGCTTCCTCTCCGTTGGACCAGCCATCTCCGCTTATATTGTTGTGCGGGATATATGGCTTCGACTTATCTGCGGCGGCGGCGGACATGATGAGGTTTTGATGGATCGAAAGACTTGGAAGTAAGGATATCAGTACGAAACTGTTGATGCAGAGAGAGAGAGTCCGATCTCAACGCAAAAGCCATGCTTTATATATTCGTAGATTGAATCTTGTAAGCCATTTGCAGCGAAATTGAGTGAATGCTGCATGCATTGTCATAGTTCCTGATTTCTCATTATCATCACGAGTATCGGTCTTTACGACGAAGTTCGACCTACTCACAGCATATCAATAACATAAAATCGAAGAATATCAGTGATAATTCATTTGGCAATTTCCACTTGAAGTATGATTTCCTGTTCAGGAAACCCCATCTTTTCGAAATGAGTGGTGAATGATTGGTTGAAGGTATAAGCAACATCATACTAGCTTACAAAAATGGATGATTTGTAAACAGTCCGAGCCGACTCCGGAGACCTCACTTTTCTTATGTCCAACCACAACCACAGCTCTAGGAAGATCAACCTTCTTCCTCGCAGACATAGAACTCGCACTCCCACAAACCGCACCATGGCGCCCTCCCTCGAGGCACCCGATAATGTTGAAGACGTCCTCTCCAACCCCCTAAAAGCCGCTCCTAAGCTCGTGGCCCCTGAGCCAGAACACTGTCCAGGCCCCGAATCCGAAGCAGCAGGCAAAGCCGACTCTTGCGCCGGCTGTCCCAACCAAGCAATATGCGCCTCTGCCCCCAAAGGACCGGATCCTGATATCCCAGTAATTACTGCGCGTTTGTCTGGCATCAAACACAAAGTCCTGATCTTGTCGGGCAAAGGCGGAGTGGGAAAGAGTACATTCACATCATTACTGGCACATGCTTTCGCGACGAATCCGGATAATACGGTGGGCATTATGGACACGGATATTTGCGGACCGAGTATACCGAAGATGATGGGGGTAGAGAGCGAGACCATACATATCAGTGGTGCGGGGTGGAGTCCCGTTTGGGTTCTGGAGAATTTGGGGGTTATGAGTGTGCAGTTTATGCTGCCGAATCGCGATGATGCTGTTATCTGGAGGGGACCGAAGAAGAACGGGTTGATAAAACAGTTTTTGAAGGATGTGGAATGGGGGGATATGGATTTTTTGCTGGTTGATACGCCGCCTGGGACGAGTGATGAACATCTCAGTGTCAACTCTTTCTTAAACGAGAGTGGAGTTGGTGGAGCTGTGGTTCTTACGACCCCGCAGGAAGTCGCCTTACTCGATGTACGAAAGGAAATCGACTTTTGTCGAAAGGCGGGAATCAAAATTCTGGGCATCGTGGAGAATATGTCGGGATTCGTTTGTCCCAAGTGTACACATGAAAGTCAAATCTTTCAGGCAACGACCGGAGGAGCGAGGGGGTTGGCAAAGGAGATGAATATTCCATTCCTTGGTGCTGTACCCCTTGACCCTCGAATTGGAATGGCCTCAGATTACGGAGAGAGTTTCTTCGATTCATGGCCTGATAGTCCAGCATGTACGGCATTGAAGGGTGTCGTGAGGAGAGTCGGGGAGGAAATGGGTCTCAAAGCCGAAGTCGTCTTACCAGAGGATTGAAAAGTTTCAGCTCAATGGAAATAGATTTGAGTTTCGGAGAACTCTTGCCCTCCAACATAACCTCTGAAGAGGCAGATTACCATGTCATAGTTGACATGAGCCAGACGATTCTGGTCCTCTGTTGACACAAATTTGCCTGGAGGTCATGAAAATTAATAAGGAGGGCTAGAGATTGTTTCATATCTCACGCCGAGAAAGAACCATCTCCACAAGAAAGGAATCGTCCAAAAGATATTATTAGAGTATTAACAGGCCTCATGTATCATACAAAGGAAGAAGGCAGAGGTAGATAATGACATGGCGTAGAAACAGATTTCTGCGGACAAATACATAGCATATATATCAACCATACAATCAATTACATCCGACTTTCAAGATGACTCTTCCTGCCATCAATTCATCAAACCCATGCAAGCTCTCTTTCTATACTCGCACGAGTACTCGAGTAGGTAGATAATTTCCAGACCAAAGATCATCACTCAAGCACGGACGATTTTCCCAATAGATCAGCTGCGATCTACTCTATGCTGCTCCCTAATCACTTCAATGTGAGCATCCTCTTCCTTGATTTCAAGATTGCCATGGAAAGAAAACTTATATTTCCCATGTGCGATGTGCAACAAGTATTAAGATTGTCTTGGATCTTCCTCTTAAATATCTTGAACTTGGAATTGACTTGGAACTACTGATGATTGACTTGGAACTACTGATGATGGGATTTCCTCCAAACCCCATCATGATCCGTCCTTTTGACGTCTTATCTTACTTGGAAAATTTGTATTTCCAAACTGCGATGTGCAACAAGTATCAAGATTGTCTTGGATCTTCCTCTTAAATATCCTGAACTTGGAACTGACTTCCAGCTGATGATGGGATTTCCCCAAAACCCCATCGATCCCTTGGACTCCCCTTTGACGTCTCATCTCGCATGCAAAGCTTGTATTTCCAAACTGCGATATGCAACAATCATCATAACTGTCTTAGATCATCTCTCATATCCTGAATTTAGAATCGATGATGGGATTCCCCCAAACCCCATCCTCATCCTTCCACCTTACGGTAACCTGCTGCTGCGAATAAAGTGATCATGACCGGGTTTAAAACTTGTATTTCCCACCTGCGAAATGCAACAAGAAACGCAGATATCTCATCTGAAGTGTAACTGTCTCGGATGTTGGGAGATCGCTGGCCTTTTGGTAATGATCTCTCTCTCTTGTTTGGGAAAGTGGGATGCCAGACATGGGATTGTTGGTTGTGCGGTCGGTCTTGGATCTTGATGTTGTTGTGCAAAACAGGTTTCTTACTGGATGGATGCAGGGGGTGCGGAGGGTTCCCAGGTGTGGGAGGTGTGATTGGTTGGTTGGGTTGGGATGTTTGGCTGCAGAGGGAAGGAGGAGGGAGGGGACCTTCTCGTATTGAAATTTGGGATTACGATGTGATTCTGTATTCAACAATTCTGCAGTGAAGGACCAGAGAGTTGCTTCATGGTGTCTGTGGATGGGTTGCTGCTAGCCAAGTTGAGGGCCATGCGCGCTCTCTGTCCGCTCTTTTTTGCAAGTTAGGTATATTTCCATGGACTTCATACCGTGTTGCCAATGGATGGTTAACTATTAATTTTATAGCAAAACCAGACCAAACCACTAAGGGAGAGGCTATAACCAAACCAAACCGTCATAAATAGTAGTTAACCAATAGTAAAGTAGTGAACCAATAGGATAACGGTAACCATTAGTTAACCGTGGTAATCGCAGTTAACCACCTGTTAATTAATAGTAACCACTATTAACTATGAGTTTTAAGAAGTTATAAATTAAAAAAGAAGCTATTTATATAAAAACTAAAGTGCTACTAGTATCGTTGTCTATCGAGTATTAAGACATATCTAGAAATATATTAATAGTAGTAGTTAGATAATATAGATAGTAGTAGTAAGATAATATAGATGGAATATTCCTCAGAATATCAGAATAGCATCAAGGGTATCACGTGTTAATGACTAAGCAAAAACCATTAAGGAACTGTTAAATAACAGTTTTACACATAAATCTATAACCAAACCACCATATACTAATGGTTTACCCAAAATTTAATAACCAAACCACTAATAAGCTATTGGTTATAGTAACCACCAGGTATTAACCATCCATTGGCAACACTGACTTCATATGTATTTATGGACTTCCTACATACACAGCTTATTCTCGAGATACGTTCTCTTTTGCTGTCGAATGTTTCGAAGTTGTTCGACTCACATGAAAAGAAGCCGACCTTGTCTGCTTGGAGAAGTAAAGTTATGACTATCTCTCGAGTCTCTCTGACCAGGATCCTTTAAGGTCTTCCCCTTGTTGTCTACCTTGGACTTTTAAGTAAGTAAAAGAAGAAAAATGCCCAGAAATTGGGCTTTACGTTGATGTCTTTTTGGTTGCAGCGAGAGATTTTTATGGCAATCTTTCTTCCAGCTGTTCAGTCTATTGGCTCTACTATCTTACCTTAAGACGGAGGATGAGATTAGGGGGTTCAGTCATTGACTGATTGTAACGGATCTCTGTCCAAGGAGATACTGTGAACGACGAAGTATACTTGATTTTCATTCAAGCTAGACTTCGTCGCGAGCATCTATCGGCTGGACTGAGTTTGGATTATGGTTATCCTTCTTCGAAACGTAGAAGTTGAGTTGCTTCAAGTTCCTTCACTCTTGCACTACTAAAAAGGTAAACGAGCTTTTTCTGTTTGGCTAATTGCGGGAATTAGATACACAGAAAACCAACCCACATCAAAGACCCTGGATGTCTTTTTGCCGCCGACGCTGCATTTCATTTATCAGCACATGTTTGGATGATACTAGAGCCGTCGGTGGATACTGTGGATGTGTTGAAACTGCGGAATCTCGAAACTTTACACGGATTCATTCATAACTTTGTTCCTAAGAAAAGCAACTAGTGTCGAAAACTTCTCTTCTGTCGATTTGATTTGTCTCCACTTAAATACCTCGTTTCATCTAAGCCTCATATAATTTTCAATGTCTCGTTCTGTTTCAGAGGAATTTCAAGGAGTTCAAAAATGGTTATTGGTTCAATTGTATTTGTTTAAGGCGCGCGAGTTCCTGTATGCGTCGGTAAGTTCGCTCTTGTTGTGTTGGATTCTGCTGATTCATAGGATATTTAGATGAGTAAAAACCTGCAGTAATTTAGTACTTTTCCTTACTTCCCCCAAACTTCTCTCTATGGAAGGATAATTGGCCGATTTGTATACAAGCACTAACTCGGATCATAACTTCGCGACAGCTGGCCTATGTATTATCAGGATTGGCGACAGGAAGCGGGGTCGTGAGATTTTTCTTCATTTTTCTAGGAAGGAACAGGGACCGTCAGATCAGTAACCCTGGGAAATTGAGAATAAGGTGGGATATTTACCTCCCAGAACATCGAGTACTGTAGTGTTCTTTTCTCACTAACTATTCATGCACAGTCCCTTGTTTCTAAATTAAAGTTATACTTGCTTTAGGAGGAGAATTGTATGTTAAGAGGTGGCAAGGATATGTATCTCTATTATTTCTGAGAGAGCGAGAGAGCTAGATTAATCATTTTGTTGAATCTGACAAAGACATGCTAGCGCATTTCTTATGGAGTTGTAGACAATTTTCGTACTGCCCATTACGTCAGTACAGTAAGAAAACATGCGTACCTAAAATTTAAAGAACATATAATCGTTTAAGGTACAACAAGTCAGATTTTTCTCTTTCTTCTAGTTGTTCCTCGAACTACCGGGTCTTGATGGTTCCTAAATGGGTGGGGTTCATCGCTAATTTCCAAACGGGTTAATTTGATTGGCCGGGTTTCCGAGATCGATAATATACTTTTTGTGACACAGACCACCATGGACGACGACTTCGTGAACCTTGATTCTATACCTGTACTCCATAATCCCATTATCCTCACGACAACGGACTTATAGTCATGGAAACGGAAGCGCAGTTTGGTTCCATCCAATCTGCATTCCTCGCATACTCCCAAATCCATATAGTCTACAAATTAGGGCATCTCATACTGCTCGTATGGTTGATCCGCAAGGCAATATCTAAACCCAATCAAGACAAGTTGTTTCCTGTCTGGGCCACAATCGAAATAGCCGTTGCCGGTTACGTCTTTGGCGGCGGTAATAATGGTAGCTTGGGTCAACGTTTATAGTGAGTGCAAAGCAACTTCCGTCATACAGAATGTACAATTGATTGACATCCATATGTAGTTCAACGATCAGGCGATACCGTGGTTCCCTGTACGGTGTTTCGCCCGCTCATCAGGTCCTGACCAATGTCTCAAACGTGGAACGGTTTATGGCGCAGGGTTCTCATACGCTGAATACTGAACCTATTCAGTATACTCTCTTTACACGTGTCTTTGGAGGCGAACCCGGCCCTGACTTGAAGAGAAAACTTGAACTCACCTGGAAAGATCTCCTTGCGCCTCTTGAACGGATGTTCCTCAATGAAGCCACCACCTCGGCAGCCCTGGAAAATGCGGGCATCAGTCAGAAAGCTACTTCATTTGTTACGTTCTCCCAAGACTCCAAGCACATGAAACGCTGGGAATTGTCCGCCGATATTCAAATCATCACACCGGACTCCCCGGGCAAACCAGGAATCGTGGAAGCCAACTTCCAGAGTCTTGTACGAGACTTTGGCGCTTGCATTGCAATTCCCCTTCTGTACGGAAAGGACTTTATGAACCGCTACCCTCAGCTACTCGACGACTTTTGGAAGTTTGACAATGACATGTTTCCACTCTTAATGATAGGCATTCCGCCTTGGGCTCCAATGAAAAAGATGAGAGAGGGGCGGATAGCCCGTGAGCGTCTCACGTGCGAAATTGAGGCCTTATATCGACGTATTGATCAGTATCAAAAAGGGCAACCAGTCGATTTTGATGCCGATATCTCAGATGTTGGTAGCGCTGCACTTGAAAGAAGCATGGCATACGACAAAGAAAACTGGTCCTTCCGGCAAAGGGGAGGAGGAGATTTGGCAGCTCTATGGGGTCAAAATGCCAATACTCAAGCAGTGCTTTTCTGGTTCTTGGCATATATTTATTCTACTCCTGGACTCGTCGATGAAGTTCGAAAAGAGATAGCGCCATATGTTATTCTTTCCGACAATTCCCAACAGGAAATAACTTCAATGGATCTTACAGCATTGTGCCGTCAATGTCAACTTATGAAATCTTGCCTCTTCGAAACATATCGTATGGTCAACGAAGCAACATCCATTCGCATGGTTGCACGCCCCATCACTCTTACGGACGGCGATCACGAGCACCAGCTTCAACCCGGAATGTTCGTGTCTGCACCTCACGTAATAACCCAAAGAGATCCATCCATATACCCAGACCCAGATCGGTTCATTCCCGATCGTTTTCTTGTAGTTGATGCGGAATCTGGTAAATCAGGTGCCAAGTACGGAAAACTCAAGCCCTGGGGCTCGGGAGCTGGCATGTGTAAGGGCCGTACTTTTGCGGAAAAGGAAATTTTATCTTTGGGTGCTTGTATCATCAGTCTTTGGGACATTAGTCCTGCCAGCGGAACGTGGAAGTTACCTAGTATGATGCCAGGTACTGGGGTGAGGAGGCCTGTCGAGGATATTCGAGTTAGGATTACGCGAAGACCCAACTAGTGCTGATTGATTGTACAATTACTTGTTCTTGACTATATTTATGCAAGCTGATTATTAGTAATTAATATATTTGAAAATCCTTGGTGGTCTTTATATCCACTACACTATACCATATCGTATTCAAAGCTTCTCGACCAACCAAGGCCCTGCTTCCCAAGTCATCAGTAGCACCAACACAGTCAACTACTTAACTAAAGCACCAACCCCCTCACCTCTCGTAAATCACCCTCCGCCTTCATCACAGCTGGTGCTAAAGCATTGCTGTCAATCTCCATTTTGTCTTTCCAAAACGTTCTGAAAAACGTATCTTTAACTTGCCGCTTCCTTATAGCTGGTGCCTTACGGCTGGTGCTTACGGAGGTAGAACCACACTTATTTCCTGTGTGGAGATTTCATCTGAACAATTTATTTTCGAGGCTTTTCTTGCTGTCGATTCAGGTGATACGTTCGGATGAAGCTTTTTACAACATGTCATGGCCATCAAAACTATTCATCGCTTCTGGTATGGCATTTTTTGGATGTTTGGATGTGTGTACAGAGCACAGTTTCTTTTCTTCTAATTTTCACATGCTAGAATAATATCGTTGTTATCTTTTTATCATACTCGTCCAAATCGATAGTGACTCCCTTTTCGATTCATTAAATATGTCTTTCTCTGGGTCTTTCTCTGATGCGGCGTCCCTTTATGCAACTTCAAATTCTTGCTTCCAAAAAACAATTCCCATTCCTGGCCTACATCCTCAACACTAAGGGAAATCCATAGAGTGTCTCAGTTGTGGTTTAACTTAGTGAACACAAATGTACCTTAACAGATCCATTCTTAAGAACTGGATAGCCGTCACAGCAGGAGTAGAGCTCTCTGCTCCCCTGACTACCACATGCCAGCTCTCGATTCTTCAATAGCCTTCTGGTCAACCACGAGTCTCTATTAAAAGACCTTCCAGCCGACCAGAAGCTATTTATAAGATTTACCACTACCCTTAGCTAGCCTCCCCATCCATTCGCAACCTATTCAATCTATCTTGTCCCTCATATTCTATCAACCTTTGAGACAGCAATGGACACGACCTCTATCATAACCATCACATGGGTAAGTATACCCACCTTCATATGGATCCTCATCCCAAAGCTCAGTACATTTTCTGGGTACATGGAGCACTGCGTCTGGAGGTCCGCTAGTGCAGCAGAATACCCATTGGTCGCAAGTAGTGCGTGGTGGGAGACTCTGCCCTTTATCCATGCAACTCTTCATTTCGTAGTTTACTCCTGCAGCATAGGCGGTTGCAATAAGGATGGCGATTGAGAGCTTCATGGTGATGGTTTGTTTGTGTCGAGAAGTTAGCGCCAAGTTTGATGGTGTGTAAGAGTGGTGGGTGTAAGTGATCAAAGATGATTGATTCTCCAATGGCTAGACGCGCTCTCTGTCCGCTCTTTCTTGCAAGTTAGGATTTATCTATAGATATCGTATGTATTATTGACTTCCTACATACCTATATAGCTTCTTTTTGAAATACGTTCTCTTTTACTGTCGAACTCTCTTCTTCTGTCGAATCTTTCGAAGTTGTTTAACTCACATAAAGACAAGCCGATCTTTCGAAGTTGTGTATTCGAAGATGCAGAGTGTAGCGAAGCTTCGCAGAGCTTGTCTGTCATTTCTCTCGCTAATTGAATAGCCTTAGTAGTGTCTATAAGCTCAGCTAACTGGGCGGCATTGCTGGCCTTCAAGGCGTTGAGCTCGTTATTCTCATCTAAGTCCATTGTTAAGTAATCGGTCAACAGATGAGGTCACAATAGACTATAGAAACTCACCACCTAGTTTTCCTTGTGCTATAAGTTCTACCTGACCCCTAGCTTCCATTAGCAATACCTTTTCTTTGGATCTTCCACAAACTTGGTCAAAGAGTGCCTAATGACACGCAAGCATTGCAAGCGCGCGAGTAAAGCTCCATACTGACTACGAGGTTATTGGAGATTGATGGGTCCAGAGTGCGTTTGTGTGTTTCTGCTGTTCTCGCGCGCTTGCAATGCTTGCGTAGCAGAAGATATATAAACGCTTTTTCGAAGCCACATACCGCGAGAACATCATATACACCTATACTCACGATGTTCCGTCTCCAATAAGTGTTCCAACGTCGCATTTGGAGACATGCTTCCTCTGCGCTCAAGCGATAAACAGAGTTAACGTTTTATTCAGGAGAGTTGAAACAATAAGACATTACTATTCCCCCCTCCCCCCCTTTAAGTTAAGTAAAAGGTTGTTTCATTCAGAGTGGATAGATCTTGTAGGCCCTAGCAAAGCATATTTTAGCCAACCAAAATTAAGATAACAATAGTATACTATTAGTAAACCTGTTAGCTCACCAAAAAAACTCGAGTGCGGACAGTTTTATTGGTGAAAAATAGAATTTACAATGCCTCCCACAGGGGGAGCGGGTATATCGACCTCCCGGTAGACAAGAAAAGTGGCAGAGATCTCTTTTATCTTATCCTAACCTAACTAAAATCTATTATATTATATTATTTATTTTGAATAATTAAAGTGATTTATCGAAAACGATAGTACAATAAATGTAATTATTCCATATAATTCAAACATTTTAGTACTTGGAATTAACTTACGCTAATAGTTAAAAAATAAATCTCTGCTACTTTTCTTGTCCACCGGGAGATCGACTCACCGGAGTGCGGTAAATCGACTCCCACCCCCCTCGCCTAATTAGTGGTCCGTGCTTTAGATACGTTATTTACAATAACTCTACCTTTCTCTTAACACCACACTTTTAAAAGTACAGTGATTGTGACAGACGTGCTTCAGGTAGAACTCAGAACAATTAACACTCTATTCTTAGGACAAAAGACGAGGAAAGAAGGAGAGCTCGAGAGAGCTGGGAACTAAATACAGGTCGTGCGCGCTAGCGCCTCGCTAAGCGAGCATGTGACATCCAGCCCTCGTGACCATAACCGTCACAGTGATCCCGTGTTATTAATTAACGTATCTATTTTGTAGTATTTAAGGAGTATTGTAAAAAAAGTTTAAGTTAATAAGTGTATTTTTAGGTAAGTAATTAAGTCTTATAGAAAGTTCGTTTATAATAAGGTTATTAATTTAGATCTAATTTATATAATTACGATTAATTAGTAAATTAGGCGTTTAGAGGAAAATAAATCAAGTTTAATTTTTCTACGTTATATAATTATATAAGCGGTACCTATATCTCAATAATCCGGCGGCTCCCTATAGTATTATCTCTATATACTCCTATAATACCTAAGATTAGTTACGCTCTTATCTAGATAGAAGAGAAAGATCTAATAATAATATACACCAATCTAACTAGACTCGCTTAATAATAAGGTAGACTAGTTATACTAGTAGTTCGATAAATTAAGTACTTATTTATATATATCTTTAGTAGTCTTTCTAGTAAAAATAGTTTATTTTTACTTCTTTTATATATCCTACTCTTATATACTAAGAACTAAATTTAGAGGTAGAATCTTAAATTAGGCTAATTTATAGGGGTTTTAATTATTTATAAGTTATATTAAGAAAAAAATAGGATACTATAAGAATAAGCTATATAAAAAGTATATAACTAAAAAGAAACTAGCTAAGAGGGAAAGGAGTACTCTAATATAGGAGCTCTCTTGTACTATAGGTCTTTCCTAAATAAGACTAGCGTCTTCCTAATAAGGCTAGCGTAGCTTATATAGATCCGTGTAGAAAGTATAAGGAGAGTCTCGCTAAAGTAAGAGTTATATACTAAATAATAAATGGGTAAAACTCTAGTACTCTAGTACGTTCTATAATAAGTTATCTAAATTTAGATTTAATAACCCTAGTTTGTAGTATTACGATATTTATTTATTAGCCCTATCTATAGGTATTAGAAATAATAAAAAATTAGAAATAAAATTAATTAAATTAAGTTGTATAACTTATTATATAAAAGATCTCTTATTAAAAGTTATAAGAGCCTAGGATACTTATTTACTCTTATGGAGCCTTGAGCTATACCGCCTATTAGAGGATACGTGTAAAGGTTCGATTTAAAGGTTCGATTTCGAGTTTTATAGTAAATTAGGTTTAACTATACGTAATAAACCCTGCTTAAGTAAATAGGGGGTATTCTATAGTTGCTTAAGTCGTTCTACCGCGGGATGTAACGAATACTCAAACTGGCTAACTAAACTTGGCTGGGTGTTCGCTGGTTGGTATGCTATGATAAGAAGAAGACTATCGGGTTGTTCACTTGGAAGTGAACTCGTTACTTGTATCAAAGATGTCAAAATGATAAGATTGATAACTAAGTTGAGCACGAAGCTCCTATCTAAAGGCAGAAGTGCCAGTCTTATATAGAACCTTCGTTCTACTGGATCCCTTCTGGATCCATCGGGGTCCATCACGTGACAACAACCAAATGAAATCCATGGATCGCTTAGCTGGCCTAAGCAATCCCTATTTGCTATAAGAAACCTGGATGTGCCTGTCGAGGGTTGCGCCTCTTTATTATGACAAGTATCACGTGAGCATGTGATTCGTGACACGGGAGTTCTCTCCTTCTCTCCTTCTCTCCTTTCGGATAATCTAATTAATATTTTACCCTAATATACCTGATAATACGGTATAAAACTAGTGGGAATAGGTTTATAGTTAAGTTACGTGGCGTGCGTATAGGTTTTATTACCTAGTACTAGCTTTGAAGAATAAAATCACCGCCCGAATAGGGACAGTATTTAACACTAAAGTGGTAGGGCGATGAATTTTCACGATTAGGCGAGGGGGGGGGAGTCGATTTACCGTACTCCGGGGAGTCGATTTACCTGCTCCCTCCACCAGGAACTATATATAACGTGCAAGATACCCACTTTGCACAAATAACCTTTTACTTACGGAGGGGAGTACTGTATACAGTAAATTTTATTGTCCGTTTTCAGCACGTGAAGAGATGACCGTTATTGTGAGAGCGGGAAATGCCAGAAAGTCAAATGATCTATAGTTCTGTGGACGAAGCGGGTATTTCTGACATGAACTCGAACTTCACAGTTTGCGAAGAAAGCTTGGAATCTAGAGACTTGAGATGCCACTAGGGCTGTAAACCGGTATCTCATCACTTTGATCGGTGGATAATGTACCATGGTCATCAGCTCGGGCAGAGCGTGACAAGGAGAAATGAATCTTATCCTACGATGCGGTGCTGGAAAGAACCGGATAAAGATCATCTCTGGTGATCGACGCCAAGTTATCCCGTCTGTTTAAAGTTGACTTTCTCTCCACAGCCCCAAAGAATAAGCAATACCGCAAGCCACGGATTCAAATCGAAACAAATCGACTCTTGGGAGCGGCAAGCAAATAAAAAGAAGGCACGTGATTCGAGTACTGTAAGGCATGGAAAATCTTTGAGCCACATAGAGTATAAATCTAATTCATTGACATACGGCTCCTTCGCAAAAGTAGCAAGATGTTTCGCGACCCTAGAAACTGTGGGAAGAAGTAATTCACATACAAAATACCTTGCAAAATACCCTGCAACACACTAGTAAGATACCCTAGATTCTTGCTACTTTTGCGAAGGGCTGTAGGTATACGAGGGTTACCAAGTACTTTGCCCGTAGGTCTTCCACTCGTCTGGTGTTGACGAGATATTTCTGCTCGATCATCGCTGGGGATGTGGCTTTTTATGGGGATCTGCTGATGCTCATCGATGGTGACTAAGGAAGGGCCTAGAAAGCTGAATGTAGAACAGGTAGAGGAGGAATGGTATATTTGACGTTGGTTTGGCGGGCGGGAGGAAATTCGTGGCATGAACCAGTAACCACGGGTCTACGAGATCCCATAGATGCCTTTTTACTTGACTGTAACAATCAATAAGCGATATATGGCGGAGGCTCTGGTTAGTACTCGTACCGCCTAACATGTATGTCCGAATCTCGTGATACGGCAAGAGGATTTTTGATGTCCATGAAAAAGGTCCAGAACAAGAAGTCGTGGTGCAGATCTGATACGAAGCTCGTTCTCACGCCAAGGCCAGATCATGGTCCATCGCTGGGACCCAGCCATTCGTGGACACGAAGCCTGAAACGGGGCAAAACGGGAAGGCCCGTTTCAAACTCGGTCGACATGGAGGATTGATCGACCGATACTTACCAATTGAACAGAAAGACCCGCAAGAAAAGCAGGAAGCTTGAATAAACAAGAAAATTGGCATCGACCCGGCTTTTGGGGAGAGTCGTGAGGAGAAAAGCAGCAAAAGCTCAAGCCAGGGAGCTCGAACCGTCAAGCGCCGATCATGCCAAACCGACATTGTGACAGGTGGAAACCGGCAGTTCGTGGGGGATGTTTCTTCAGAGGGAAAATGCCGCTTCTCCCAGGTGAGAGCTGACATAAAAGCTCCCCGGTTCCTGTGTGTTTTGGTTGATTGTTTTATACTGTACGAGGACACTGTAGCAGTGCACGCTTGAGATGCGCCAGGAGAGCCTCGCTAAAAATCAGCACTAGTCTGGTAACTCTCCCGGCTGTGGCGTTTTACTTTCTTGGCGCTTCAAGGGGAGGCGAGTTTCAAAAATTCCCGATGCGGGTGCGCTCGAAACTGTGGAGGCGACCCGAAGAAACAAGAAACTTGACGATTCTCGGTTGAGGAGAGGAGCTGGTCTGGTGTGGAGCTTTGCGAGTGGATGATGATGATGAGATCTACGTTCTTGGCTTCGTTAATCGTGGGGTCAATCTCTTGGAAGCTTGGCTATTATCATATAATTTTGATGGGAAAGTGGTTCTTTTCCGTTAGTTTTGTGTATCCTTGGACTCAGATACTTAAACCAAGAGTTCGGGACTTGAGATTGGCCACAAAGATGCTGTGAAAGCCCGCAAATTCATTATTTTTGAGGTCAGTGGAACCTCAACCGCGATCTAAACTTCGGCAGACACGACACTGAAACTGTTGTGCAATTGAATATTTTGAAGAAAATATAACACTATATCAATAACGTATTGGCGTTCTGGTTGGTGGAAGATACTATGAACTGATCGAATTTGTTATCGTGTAGAAATGTAGAGAAGAAGCTGCATTTGACTAACCAAAGAGAAAATTGACAGCGCACTAAAAGCAGCCGCAAACCAGGATGGAGTTGAGTATATCTGAGGCTAACATAAAGCTTAAGAAGAGGTGAACCTCTATAACACTCTACCTTTGCCAGTTCTTGCTACTCAGACACTTCGCTTGGAGCGAAGCGACTCGTTCAAACTTACTGTTCCTAAAATCCTTCCCAATACAGCATGATCTTTCTTCAACACCATACTCTCATTTTATATTGCATATAGCACATTCTGGTTTTGTGAAGCCGATTGAATACAATCCTGAGCCGTCATCACGGAGTGCTGTTCAAACAAGCGCTGCCCAGCATCCTTGACCCACGTCAGCTGCATCCCACTCCCGCAACCGGTTCCAAGGGATGCCACCAGCCGAGCCCCTGATATCTGCTCGCCCCCCCTTCGAGTGGAGAGGCTCGCCTCTGTTTCTTGGCCCTGATCAACAAGCTTAATTCTCCGGAGGATATCCTCGTCCACTGCCTCATATCACTTCCATTACTACCCTGTTTCGTCAGCATCTGCGACACCAAACACACTCAACCGCAAATCATAAAATATCGGACCCTGGCATAACCCTCCAATACAATGCCTCCAAATGCTCACAGACAGCAAGACGCCTTCGGAAATCTGGCACGAGCTGCTCACTTGAGTCGCTCTCCACTTTGATGCTGCGCTCAACGTCTGGGTACCATGTTTGATCCTGGCAGTCCGAAGGGGCGTGTGGCCTTCATGCGTAAACTGCTTCCACTACTTCTCCTCTCAATTCCCGTTCTTTTTCATATTCTCCTTTATTTTGCCTCTTTTTAAATTAAGTTGTATTGGGCGGGTTTCCATCATCTTTTTAAATTCTTCTTTCCCACTGCCCTTTTTTGTTTCCGCCGCGCATTTTCTTTCAACAGAGACTCTACCACTCATTATTTTATCATAATATACCACCTGGTGTGGCTCTTTTCTAGCGGATCGTTCTTTTTCAAAAATACCCGGCAATCATGCATGCCTTAATCCAAAGTCTCCTCCTCCTCCTGTTAGCCTCACTATCTCTGGCTGCCCCTCCTCAACCTTCACGCGTACAAAAGCGAGGAGTTTTCAAAGTCGAGAGAGTACCAAACCCCAACTATGTTCGAAGCCCCGGTGCTGGGACAAGAGCCTTGATCAAGGCACACATGAAATACAAGGTTCCTCTTCCCGAAGGATTGGTGGCAGCAATGGCGGCTGCAGGTGGACCAGAGGCACCGCCAATGCCAATTAGAGTAAGGCAAGGTGTTGCAGCACCAACTGGAACTGCAACACCAGGTGCCGGTGGAAAAACTGGCAAGGTCGTAGCTGTTCCTGAGAAAGGGGACGTCGAGTATTTGTCACCAGTAGAAATCGGTGGTCAGACTGTGATGTTGGATTTTGACAGTGGATCCTCGGATCTTTGGGTTTTCAACAACCAGCTTCCTGCGGCACAACAGGCTGGTCACAAAGTTTTCGATATAACGAAATCAACCACATTCAAGATGATACCCGGTGCCACTTACAAAATTTCCTACGGAGATGGATCAGGAACTTCCGGAAACGTCGGTACCGATGTTGTCAATATCGGAGGAGCAGTTGTTCAAGAGCAAGCAGTCGAACTAGCCACGGCCGTATCCCAGTCGTTCACTCAAGATAATGCCTCTAATGGACTTCTCGGTCTTGCTTTCACTAAACTCAACACCGTCAAGCCAACCCAGGTAAAGACATGGTTTGATAACGTCATGCCCCAGCTCGCCATGCCAGTCTTCACTGCCGACCTTCGAAAGAACGCAGTGGGTGCTTATGAGTTCGGAGCCATTGACTCTACTAAATTCAACGGCACTATGCAATGGGCTCCCGTCAACACCACCAACGGCTTCTGGCAGTTCTCCACTTCCTCCTTCCAAGTTGGAACTGGGGCCCCAATACAATCTCCCGGTGCCCAGGCCATTGCTGATACCGGAACCACTCTCATGCTCACCTCCGCTGCCGTTGTCAACGCCTATTACAGCCAGGTCCAGGGCGCAGTCAACGACCAAAGGGTCGGTGGTGTTACATTCCCTTGCAATACTGTCCTCCCAGACATGAAATTCGACGTTGGTGGAGCCTACATGGCAACAGTTCGAGGTTCCGATATTAACTTTGCCCAAGTTGACAACACTGGAAAAAGTAAGTTTCCTCTCATCCGTTCAGTTGGCAAACAAGCTAACTTACATCTTTAGCCTGCTTCGGTGGTATCCAAGCAATCAACTCCAACCTCCAAATCTACGGAGATATCCTGTTCAAGTCCCAATTCGTTGCTTTCAACGGTGGTAACAACTCCCTCGGAATGGCACCCCACCAGTAGATTCCGCAGTCTTGTTATTTACTCAAAATAATACCACGTCTTCCCATGTATATAGTTACCTACCCTCATGATCACAGAATACGGTGGAGGCATGCTCGCAAGGGTGAGAATATTTAGCTTTCCTGGAAATTCAAGCCTTGCAGTTGTCATTTAGTGGCTTTTCATTCGTACAAACGCGTTTTTCTTCTCTCAATTTCTTTTGTGGCAACATACAACCTTAGATAGGCTTGATATTTTAGTGAAGCTGGTGGAGAGGAAATTATATATATTCATCGTAAAATATTAGGTCGAGGAGTTGGTGTTAATAAACTGATTCAAAATCAAAATCAGTGCCATTCGTTTTAATCACGTCTTGGATATGATATTCAGATCAATCTCTCTTTCTCACTTCACTGTTTTATGTATCGTTTGGTCTTGCTCAAGTGCCCGCATAGAAGATTTTGATCGTATGAGGACACACCTCACTGAGGGGGTTCTCTCTTTTAAGACACATGTGAACCCATCATCCAAAATTTGAGTTACCCGTTTACTCGGCAGGTGAACAGAATGCGCATATTCACGCCTTTATTTCGATTGTGCACGTGACCATGCAGCTCTTCCGATGGGCAATCCAACATTTTCAATTGCACACAAGGAGGTATATAGCAGCCACTGCAATACTGTCATGTGGTACTTTTCTTATTCAAAGTATAGAAAGTCTTCTGCTGTTGAAGACAGATTCTCTGTCGAAAGCCTCCCCCCATCATCACGTTCAAACACGAAGAAGATATCCTGCAATACGAAAGAGCTCCCCATACAAAAGAGAAAAGGAAAAGAAGAGCTTAGAAAACAATTAGGCATATAAACAGACTGGTCATGTTCTTTCATCTACGGTATATCCTACAAATTCCCCCAATTCGTCGCAAATGAGTATTAACTATAACTGATCAGAACCAAACTGACACACAAAGTTCCAAGCATTGACTCCACACTACATTTCCCAATTTACCAATCCGAACCTGAACATGGCTTCATAGCCGGGAGCATAGCCCATACATTCCTCCATAAGCCATATCCATCATCCTTCCGTTCCCTCAGTTCATTTCCCTGCCATTCCACACACAAAACGCCAACCCTACTTTCGAAACCCAAGAATCTTGAATTGCCTCTTCTCGACAGAGGTCATTAAAATGCGCCTCGAAATCCCAACATCAGTCTGGGAGATCTCAAGCCTTAATAGAACTTCCAAAACTACTAACACTATCCTTCCAGCCTCCCAAACGACCCACGATACGCTCTCCCACGCCACCCATCCACTTAGGAACCTTCATTCTCATTCTGACTCTGCCCTCGACAACGGCCTCAATCGCGTTGATGATACCAAAGGTTCCAGATCCTAAAGCACGGAAGAGTGCCAGGACCGCGACACTCCAGAGGATAAAACTCAGATAAATATTGTCTCCAACATCCGTGCCAGAATAAGCCTGAGTTACACTCATCGCAAGAAGAGCATTCGCAATCATCCAACATAACACCATGTATGTACGCACACTACGATAGTAATCTTCTTGTTGTTGACCCTCGCTCACACCTTGGACGGGGACTTCAATACGATCCCGAAGATTGCGAAGAGCTTCATCGTAGCCGGAATCGATATCGAGTTGTTCACTTGGCATTTCAAGCTCAACGGTGCCTCCTTTGCCGTGACCATTGGCGGAACCAAGATCAGTCTGGATAATGTTGTCTCCTTTGGTACCCCAAGATATATCGTGTGTGTTGCAGAACGCATATACTTGGAGGGTACAGATGTAGGATGGGAGCAGCAAAAAGTATTGTATAGAGGAAGTAATCATGTGCCATGGGTCAAGATACAGGAATGACATGAGAAAGTACAGTCCGATTGTCGAAGCTGTTGATACTATCAGGTTGGTGAAGACGTTCCTTCCAATACGAATATCTGCATCTGTTTTCAGCAGCTGGCGAATGACAATGTAGAAGGCAGCAAATGTATTGTATGCCATAATGATTGAGTATAGAACCATAGACGTGAAGTATAAACGCTTCGCACCCTGGGGTCTGTTACCCATGGAGAGAATAAATTGTGTGCAGATGAGCAAGACGCAGGTATATCGAAGAATCGTGAAAAATACCAAGCCAATTCGGTGTCCAAAGGGATCGATGGCCGGATCCGAGAGGGAACCAGCGACGAAATAGAAGGTGAGATAAAAGTTTGCCAGGGAGAAGTACGTGAATAGAAGACTAATGAACTGATAAACAAATTCAATGTGAAGCAGAATCTTTCTACCAACAGTGTGGTCAGTCTTCCATACTTGCCGGAAATGAACAAGAGAGTAGACAGCTGCGAAGAAAGCACCGTTCAACCATCTCCTTCGCTGGGAAATGAATTCGGGGACGGTATCTAAATGACCAGTTAGTCGCTGTTTTGGGTGTTGGTGTGTTGGTGTGTTTGACTTACCAGGAACATCCGTTTCTCCAGTACAACTTTTCACGTATTTCAGGACCCATTTCTCATCTCTTTTGGCAACCAATTCCCAGCACAAAATACGATCTTCGGCCAAGTACATGTTGGCAGTAAAAACATCCGCATTTTGACCATGCAAAGTTTCTCCTTTGAAATACTGACTTAGCGGACCATGACCCGTGGCATCGTTTTGTAAGGCATGGTAACGATACGCACTCAGCGCACCTGGAAGCACCGTAATATAACCAAATACACTTTCCAGTGGTTTGTCCAGAATATTTGACATTTTGTACTCGAAATTTTGTGATGCAACGAGAGGATTGAAAAGATGCGTGCCCCATCTCCCTTTCATGGCTTTGATTTCACCGCAAGCACCGGCAACATTTGAATCTGTATCGAAGGCTTTCCATAGATGATATAAAGAATTTCCTCCAGGCTTGGTACCAACGTCTAGAAGGATGCAAATATTCGGTATGAGTGCTCTACCAAAGGCGTTGAAGAACCATCTGTGCGAGTTCAGCTTCTTAGCGTTCTTCTCTTTCAGACAAAAGATCATTTGCACAGGAACAATTCCTTTCTCCGCCCCCTTGAACTTCAGATCTGAGTCCAGGGAAACTTGTGTTGTGTACTCGTAAACGTGGGCTTGGACCTCCTTCCCGTTTACCAAGTTTTTGGCGATTCCATCTTGATAGACACCCATGGCAGCAAGTGCATCAAGTGTTCGTGGATGAACTTTTTGTCGACCATCAGAAACGATGCAAACCACAATCTTTTGCCACCCGTTTTCACCCCAAGTCCTTGACTTTGAACGACCACAGAAATGAGATATGTTCTTCATCACGGCGTGCATAGTTCTCGTGAAATCAATTTCGTTCTCGTTATACATAGTAATGCAGATGAATAATTCGGTCTCTCGTGCCGTGGACCCGATATTCTGTCTCAATTTGTATCCTTTATCTACGAAATCGTCCGGATCGCAAGTGACGGCGGTGTATCGCATATGTGTAAACTCTATTTCGTCCCTTCGAGGAAGAAAACTGTATAGGATCGTTGGAATCTTACATTCCAGAATGAGCTCTCCGTTGATCAGGCGAACTTCCTTTTTGGCCATCTGTGCTTGTCGTGCTCCTCTACGCTCCTGCTTCCCATCGGGGGCTGGTCCATAATGTTCATAATAATAATCATCCTGCGCACTCGTCTGGTCCGCCAAGGTTTCATGCGACATATATGATTGTCTTGTGTCTGCTCCATGTCTCGATTTGAGAGGGCTGGAAGGTCCAAATACATCATCTCCATCAGCAACGTCGCTTTCCAGAGGAATTGAAATTGTCGCATCGTCCGCAAAGGTCGAGGCTCTCGAGGGCGCGCCTGGCCCAGCAAAGAGTGGCGCAGGAGGTAAAGGTCGTCTCGGGCTTCCTCCGTAACGAGAAGAGGGTGTACCAGGTCTTGGACTTCCGTCAATATCTGGGGGCTCGTACTGCAGATTTACGGGTGGTGGTCGCGTGAACTCGTTTGACGCTCTAGATGGGCTCCATGATCGAGTGGGCGACCTCCTTCCGTTTGAAGAATATGGTCTATATGATGCTTCGCTAGGGGCCAGAGGGGGTGCTGAGTCGATAATGGAGTTGGATCGCGAGGGGGAACTAGATACTGAAGGTTGGTAGGATCTGTGGGATCTATAGGCACTAGAATTGTGTAAGCTAGATTCGTTTCTCAACTGATTTTCCAATTTGCTCAGAGGAGATTTGACTGGGCTTCTCAGCGATTTTCTGCGGGACGGCCCAGGCGGAATGTAAGGGAGTTCAATTGTCGGTGGTTGCATCTGCATCTGCAGCTTGCCGGCTGGGCGAGCTTTTTCTTGTGACTTGAGAGAATTGAGAGAATTGAGGGGTGAAGCAGTTGAGACCGGAAACTTTTTGGGCCCCAAAGGCTTCTTTGCATACGTTGCGAGCGGCTTTGGTACATACGGTCGACTATAAGATTCGTCATCCGAGGTCAACAGTCGGATTTGCGACCCATCTGAAGCTTGACCAGCATCGTTCGCATCGCCATAAGATGGCGGTTCGTACATTGGTGGCCTCGAGAAATTGGTCATTCTGATGGTTTAGCTGTCTTCTGTTGTTTTGCGCCAGAAGATGCGCTATTGCATTGGGTGTTGTTGTTTTCCAGGTTGTCCTCCTGCGTATCCAATCCGAGGATGAAGCGATGTAGAAGCGATTGTCGCGCGTATGGGAAAGATACAATTTCTCAAGAAAGCGAGAGTACTGATTTTGGGTGTGATTGCAAATTCAATTGTCAATATTATCCTGGTAGTGATCGTGGTTTGGAAAATTGCGAAGAAATCGAGTACAGGTACAGGTACATGTACGGGTACAAAGGTACACATGCATAAACAATGAGGCGCAAACACCTCGCAAGGTTGATGGCAGCACCGGAACTGTCAGATTTTGGTGTCTCCATCACCTATGGCAACCACCACACCAACCTCTCTGCCCTTGCACTGCCTCAGGCTTGAATGCTGGATCGCCGAGGCACTTTCCCATTGCCAATTCTTGGATATCAACTCAAGCAGCAATCTTACCATTATTTAGGCGTCTTCTGAACTTCTTCAAATACACATACTTTATATGTTCAACGTTCCTCCTCTTGACCGACTTTCTCCTGCGGCTTTTTTTGCCTTTGCTGCGCTGGCAACAAATCTTCAGCATTGATTGCCTGTGGGCTGGTGCACTGTGGGCTGCCCCTCAATTCGCCCGCGTGGCATGGCACCGGCTTGTCGATCATGATCAACTCAAACCTCAAAGTGTTTACTATTTACCTTTTGGATTTTCAACATTCACTCGAAGTGTTGTTTATTTTCCTCGTAAGGTCTAGGTCTACAAGGCATAATGGCGCCATGATATTTTCGAGTGGTTAACCCTGTCAAGTCTTCCTTTGATGCCAGAGCATCCACTTGTCCTTCATTTCAATCCACGAAAATCCGAACGACGTGGTATTATACAATTGATCCAGTCATTTTTGCTAGCTTTATCGGCTGTATGGAAAGGGTGAACTCTGCCACCATATTTTCTATTCAAAGCATTTGACTCCACTGAAGCACATTTCCCCCAAAATAAGAAAGAGGTATAAATCGGCAATGAATATCCCCTCAGCTGCGGCCAGAATCACACTGGACCGTGCACAATTAAGCGATCCAATCAGACCCGATTGTTTTATGAGTTTTGGGTGCAAAATCTATATTTTACATAAAAGCTATAGACACAAAGCTAATTTTACATTACTAGAAATAGTAATAGGCGTAGGTATAGGTGGATAAAGGCTGGACAACTACTCCTTAGTTATTGTAAGGAAAAGCGCCTAATACGAACCTTTTGAATACTAATATTCGTGTCACAAATCACGTGCTAGCACGTGAGGAGTTAGTCCAGACGGGGTTCTGACAGGACAAACACATCATGGCTCTTATAGCAAAAAGGGATCGCTTAGGTTAGTTAAGCGATCCAGGAATTTCTTTGTATACAAGTCACGTGATATATGCAGGTCGACTTCTCGCCTGGTCGAGAAGTCGATTATCGACTATGTCGACAGTCGACATTGTCGACTTCAGGAACACGAAGGTTCTATATAAGACTGGCACGTCTGCCATTAGATAGGAGCTTCGTGCTCAACTTAGTTATCAATCTTATCATATTAGTTTGACATCTTTGATACAAGTAACGAGTTCACTTCCAAGTGAACAACCCGATAGTCTTCTTCTTATCATAGCATACCAACCAGCGAACACCCAGCCAAGTTTAGTTAGCCAGTTTGAGTATTCGTTACAATTCGGTAGGTTAACTTAGTATAATCGTATTAGTATTTTCATAGGCTCAAAGCGTATTTCGGGCTATTTAGAGGATAGGGTATCTAGACACTAAGTCTCTTGATATTTTATATCTAGTTACGTGTCTTTAGACATTATAATAGTAGAATTATATAAACTTAAAGATACTAGAAAAGTTGGTGTTCCTCCCCCTCGCACGGGCCACCTAGTGTGATTCTGGCCGCAGCTGAGGGGATAGGACAAGCCCATGCTCCCGGTGGTGTGGTGCGCACGGAGTTTACTGCCACTTATCTTGTCTACCGGGAGCCCATGGTTTCTGAAATTGGCAGAAAGGACGAGTACAATATTTCCGGTTGTCCTGCTAGACTCTGAGGTTTAGATTCGGGTGGCTCAACGGATACACAATCATAGTTTCCAAACTACTGGCAAACTATCGATCAGGATCTCGCGTGAGGAAGCTTACTACAACTTCCATACAATAGGTCGGCGTATTTGCCACGGATCCATCGAGTATGAGAACGACAAGACTGTGTTGCGAAATCCGGTTTTCGAATAACAAAGGGCCACCACTGGAGGCAGAGAGCAACTCATTGAACTTAATAAGAGCTGGAAAACGGCTGCTTGAAAATGTACCGTGGAATGGCATATCATGACCTAGGCGCAATAAAGAAGCTCTGTCAATAATTAGCAAAGATCTCTCAACCTGGAACATCAACCACTCCTCAGATTGGGACGCATCTAGCTTTCATCTGATGCTGCGCCAGCTTTTTCGGATTACGGGTCGAGCAGCGACTATATTTCGTTCGGCTGATTTAGCAAATACTCCAGCTCATTCAGACAGCACGCTTGGTTCTTTTGCAGTCGCTGACCAATATATCGTCTGACATAAGTGTCTCCTTGACTCTCGTCCCCAAATACATCAGATCAATTCCTCTCCCGCATGAGTTCTCATGACGCGGGGTTTCCTGACTGTGGGAGACTACAGCTGGGAATTTGGTATCGTAACTCGAAGATACCGGTATACTAGTTGTCTCTCTTGTCATATGATTTGATCAAACTATACCATAAGTCTCTCAGCACCATGCATAGCATAATAGCGGTATCTTCTTACCCTGTTGCTACACTGTTGCTACAGAAGCAAACGGAATCTCAACGGGAGCAACAGTATTCCCACGAACTTCTGCCCTACTTTTCTTCCACAAGAGTCGCATTTGAGGAACAATCAGGCCATTGGATCTGTCGGGAATATTCGGCTGTGTTTCCAAGGTGAAGATACACGACGGGAATCCGAATAACTTGACAAGTGCGATGATGAAGGGGTATAGAACTAGATATATTGATACAAAAGGTCGTTCGTGAGTGGGTCACTGTAGCACGCCATGTGATATTGATCGGCAAGCGAGCCGAGGCTAATCTGAAGAGGAAGGAGATTTGAGGTTTGAAACACCTACACAATTTCGACTACGACCTAGGTACTTAAATGAGAAGCGAATTCTCCGCTCTGTCGTCGCACTTTCAACGATTTACCTTGCCGGAATTCGGTACCTGGAAATTAAGCGCCATTTATGATTTGGCTCTACTTCGATAGTATGTCGCACGGAACCACGGTTTGGACTTGGCCGACTTAACATTTTTTTTCTCTCTTAATCTTAACTTTTTGTTTTCTTGTTTCGATATTCAACTGTTTCAAGGACACCAACTCGTAGATCCCAATAATTTCCTCCCCAAAGAGCCCAAAGAGGTACCGGTAAATGGATGGACGTTATCATTCTCCTTCCCTACATTCCTAAACAGGGATAGTTGATCCCCCGACAAGAAACCGGTAGCGCTGAAGATACGAGAACATCAAGCTTGCTTGGTCAAACTCAGAAGAGAGAGAATAAAAAACCTCAAAGGCAAAAAAGGAAAACCTTCTATAATTTTCGGTGTATTTCCTGTCACTGAGTAATGCCAGGTGATTCGATTCTTAGCCAACGCTCCTAGTGCGGAGGATGTGGAGCACGAAAGATCTTGAGATCTTCGATCTGATAAGATAATTTTTCTTTTTTTTCACGGTTGATTTCCGGCGTTTCTGCAATATCAGGTGTACTGCAGCTGCAGTATCAGATGTATCATTTTTCCGAGGTCGGATCTATAACCCTATCCAGACGACATGGCTGCAGTCTGTAAATGAGCAGGGAAGCTCGGAGCACCTACCCAGATAGTGCAATTCGATACCTGAGAAAGCTCTTTGCAAGATACGGAAAATTTACTTTTTCTTGTTTCAAAGCAATTGCTCAATTTGCCTTGCAAGCCGCCAGTGGTTATTTAAGTCGTGGCAAGTGAAGCTTAAGTGGTGGTTCCTCCTCAGATTGCCGCCTTGTTTCCAATTCAGCGAAACATCAAGATTGTGGGGTCCTTAATAACCCTACTATACACCCAACTGTGGGGTATACAACGCCCAGTCTGCATGTGCTATTGGAAGCTGCACAAGCTTCACGTTCATGTACTTCGTACCTAGGTAGCTCTACGTAGGCAGATTAATTCGCACATTATACGGCCGTGCACCCCTACTATCACCCTTTCCCTAAACCCTCAAAATAAATCTTAAAAATGTGAATTAAATCCTAGAGTATTCTTTAGCATCTGCTTTGTAAATACAGAGTTTTGTAGATGTTGCATCAAATGTGTCGTGAGTAATATAAGGACTTGATCGAATTTGTAGCGGAACCAAAATGTGCGGTTCAATCTGAATAGAGCCTAGGTACATGCACGGGAGCCGAATGACACCGACCTAAAAAAAACAAGGGCGGGAGGGAAAGTAAAAAGGACTCCAGCGATTCGGGAGTTATACACAAGGATTCATTTTCCCAACCACGGAGTTTACTTGTGGTAGGCAGAGAGGAAACTGTAAACACCTGATTTTCGGCCCCTGATTGACCAATTCAAGTGCCCACTCCCGGTTTTCTTGGTCCAATGGTATTACATCATGAGAACAAGACAGGATGGACAAGCATCTAACATGCCGGTGCACCCTGGAATGTGACAACGAGCAAAGAAAGCAAGCAAGCAGGCAATCGTACCCAAAGTAAATGGTCCCTGTGACTTGTTCGCGGCTGTCCGGTTTACTTGCAGACCCCGCCTCCAATTGGGATCCTCCACTCGAGATCGAGTACATAAGTAGTCCAGCTTCCCAAAGCTCTAGATCAGAATATCATCACCATTCATCCTCACAAATCAGTCCATATTAAATATAAAGATTCAATCTCGAGAAGTCCGGTATAAATAACCACAACATCCAACCAAAACTCTACTTCTCACTTCATTTCCGCTCAACCAACACCTCATCATCACCATCACCACCATGCAATTCTCAAAGATCCTCTCAACCGTCGCTTGCCTCCTAGCAACCTCAACTGCATTCGCCATCCCAGCTTCCCTCGACGCAGTAAGGCATCTCCCCCTACCCCATCCCTATCCATCCCCTCCCCCACCCCCAATCTCCTCCCCAACCTAAAACCCAAACTAACAAACCCTCTTAGCGACAATCCTCAGCAACCCCCATCGAGACCGCCCCCCTCCAATTAGGCGCCTGTCTCGCACTGGGAAAATGCTACACGGAAGGCACCAACATCGGCTGCTTGACCGCCGGCTGCGCAACCAACGAGCTGTTGGGAAGTATCTGCTCGTGTAATGCTTCGGTGCAGAAGGTGCTGGATGTTCAGACCGCTAAGGGCCGTGCTACTTGGCCTTTGAAGTGTGCTTTGTAAATGGGATGAGGGATTGTGATTGGTTGTGGTGGTAGGAGCGGGTTCTTCTTTTTTCGATGTATATATGCATGTTTTTCCTGGGGAATTTTTGGGGATAAGTGGGGGATGGGCTAGGAAGGGATTCTGGGATTTATGATGGGGTTTATGATTTTTTGGAAGGGATGATTTAGATGAATGATGGTTCATTTTCTGAACTCACCGAAAAGTAAGGAACAAAGACAGAAAAAAAATCAAAATAACGATTCAATTCACATCCAAATCGTTCTCTATAAAAACCACCTTTGTCAAGCGAAGCTACGATCCCAACATACGGCATTCCTAATATCCATTCCACCAAGAACCACCTATGGAATTCCCTATACCGAACGGTATGAACATTAGACCATCCCAATAACCCCACGATTCCATTTCCAAATTATGTTTTCACTTAGAACCTATCCATGAGCTACAAAATCCTTGTTCCATCATGATCAACCTTCCAAACTTTACATCACAAAATACATACTCTACATCTCGCAATAGACTACCTACACCAAAGCATACTTTAATCGTCTTATACAAACTAGCACCTCTAATCACCCACCATACCAAATCCCCAACCAAATATACCATATCTCTACTTAATCATACCAAACTCAAGCTCCCCATCACCCTCATATAAAAACCCCTCCTCTGAAATCCCAAACCCCATCCTTTCGCACATCCAACATTATACATCCAACATCATACATGATACATTATACATTATACTCAACAGCGATACCAACAAAACAATAAAACAGTATCAGTATCTCCTTCCACGGAAGAACCATCCTCAACCAGTCACTCTAGATCAGCAAACCAAAACAATATCCTATCAAACCCAGAACTTGTTAGGAAAAGGTCTCCAAAAGAATGGAGAACCAGGGAGGGATATGATTTTATTTAAAAATAAAGGAAGGTACGTCATGGTAATCGTGTATAATATTTCATATCGCATATATACATCTCTCCTCCCACCACCACTCACCATCCCTCATCCTCATCCCCCACCTCAATCCAGAATAAAAAAGCCACACAAAAACCAAAAAAATAACCCAAGAGAAAAAAAAAAAGAGAAAAAGAAAAAAACCTTTACCCAAGAAATAATAAGAAAAGAGACACGAAAGAAAAAGAACTCCAAAATATGTATGTTATGCATCACCTTATCATAAGAGGTCATGTATCATGAATATATATCCATATATATCAAACAAAAAAAAGAACAAAAAAAAGGGGGCGGGGACGGGCGAAAAGAAGCAATGCCAGATATGGTATCATGCTATGCACCTCATCCAAAAAGAAGTAAACATAGAAAGAAGAAAAGAAAAATGAAACGACGGTATACCCCAAAAAGGGCTCGCCAAAGCAAGTCTTTACAACAAAACACATCGAGATCCACAAATATACTACCTTCCCGCCGTGGCAATCGACCTCCTCGGACTCGAGTACTTATTCAACACCAACCTCTCCTCCTCATCACTACTCGAGTCCCCCATCTCCTCCAACAACCGATCAATCGCCGCCTCCCTCTCCCTCGTCGTCTTCCCCGAGCCACCGGTTCCCCTCCTTCTATACTGCGCACCACCACTCGCCTCACTACTAGCCGCACTCTCACTCGTGGCAGTGACATCGAACCCGACTTTCTTCCCATGAGCAGGTCTGGTTTGATGACTGAACTCGGTGCGTAGCGGACTTTGTTGTGGTGATGCCTGACTCCTCGGTGGAAACGTGTGAGCCATGTTTCCTGAATTTCCCGGACTGCTCATGAATAGTAATGTTTCTATGGCGTCTTGTTCCTGGAGGGTTTTTTGCGTCGGTGTGTGGATGCGGGGCCCTTCTCTCATATCTCGATTGGGTGTTAGTGGAGTATTTGACAATAGCGAGGAATTGGAATTATGGCCTGGAATTGTCGGGGGTTTACTGAATTTGGGGGTCCCAGATCGACGTGATGTTGGGGTTGGTCGGATATCAGCTGGCGGGGCAAGTGATCTGGAAGGTGGTGAGACTTGGTAGTGTCTCGGCGAAGGATTGTGTGCGACGGAATGATCTCGCCAGAAGGATTCGTATGTTCGAGTTGGTTGTCCATTTGCCGAATACAGGTCGAAATCCACAGTCTGTTGGGATGAAGAGTTACTTCCACTGCCGGATTGCCCTTGTATACTGGCTATTGCAGTTCGTGGTGATGTTACTAGATTTCGACGACCGTGTAATGTTGAAGAGGATGACGTGGGAGAAGCTGCTTGTGATGCTAGAGATTCTACCTCACCAATTGAGTTTGATTGCCATCCATTGTGCACTTTGACCATGGCATAAGAAAGACGCGTTCTTAATTCCGCAGATAGCTGGGGTTTGTTAGGGACATTCTCTTGGACCAGTTTTATTCTTACCTGTCCAAGTCTGTTACTCGACGAAGACAAATTGCTTACGGCACTGGTATTTCTCGAATGCCCTCGGGGACGAGGACTCATGGGCGAATTGGAGATGTTTTCCTTTATCTGTCCATCCGCCGTCCTCTTTTGTCCCGCAGTCGGTGATATTGAGAGAGTGGGTCGCGTAGCATTTGTCAAAGGCTGCTGTTGAGCAGCCAATTGGGACAATTGGGACAACTGAGACAACGGTCCATCCTGATTCGTAGTCTGCGATGAGAACCCTTCTGAGGAGGAAGTCGGAGGAGATGCGATTGTGGATTGGGAATTGTCACTCGAATTCGATTGTGGATTCGTATGCGCGTTGTTTTGATCTTCTTTATGGAACCCTTTCCCTATCGCACTCCCAACTCGATCAATTCCCGAATACTTTTGCAACAGGCCCTGCGCATCATGAGCTGTGCGAACAAGAGTATTGTCCAACTTCGAGGCCTTCATGTCGATACCCGTCGCGTTCTGCTTTGCAATTCCACCTGTCTCTTCGCGACGATGACTCGCTGACAACGTGGTTTCAGTTCGCGCAGGAACTGCTAATTCTCTCTCAGCCATCAGTCCCAACCTTTTCCACTCTGTCGCGCTCCCGTAAATCGCTTCGCGTGTCGCTAAATGGGTGTAAATAGTGGTATAATGGCTAGTTTCGTTCAATTGCGCGCTTGCCGATGCGGCAAAAGCGTGGACGCTTCTTGAGACGCTTCCAAGGCCACGCGTCAAGCAGACACGAATGATTCAAGTCTTCTGAAAAAGATCCGGTAGAGCGTCAGATTTTGCCTCGCAATTATATGACTTTAGAAGAGAAACAATAAGGATGTTGTTAAGATGGTACAGGATTGAGCGCAACGAAGAGGATTGCGTGCATGACCGAAACCACCCCACGCTTGCGCGTGATCACGAGCTCGCCTCCTGTGAACACACCGACGGGAAGGAAAGTCTCTTTCCTACAACGTCATAAATGAGAACGCTCTTGATTCGTTAATGGATTTAGTCTATAGAAATAAGCCTAGGAAGAATAGTTTAATCATTGTGTAGATACTCTTCTAAGCCGATTATTCCATCTACTTTCTCGCCCTATGAACACGCTACCCTGGTCATTTTCCTCCACAAAATGCTAGGCGAGGATTCGAGATAAAGAGGTTCTTGACTTCCACCAAGAACCCACAAATGTAGCTGAAGTTTGCAGCACAAAGACCAAAAGATAGAGAAATAACAAAGACAACTCACATTTTTAGTCCACCTTCAGTAGTCCACCAAGCCAAGTCGCCAAGGTGTACGCAGTAGATCCACTCTGAATCTGATCTAATAGGTACTTCCCTTTACAATTGACCTTTGTATTTCTAGGGTATACGAGTAATTAATTATCCGGGGCTTTCTAAACACTTAACTTAATCTTCTAAGTATTTATCTCTAGCACTTCTATCTCTAAATACTATAGACTCTACCGCTAATACTTCCTATAAACTTCCCAATTAAAAAAATAATAAAAAGAAAGTAATTACTTTTAATTATATCTAAAACTCTATAAACTATCTCTATTAAAAGATACTATTAAAATATACTTATACTTATATAAAATAAAATAAAAAGTTCTAAAGTTTACCTAGTACTATCTAAGATATTACCTACCTAGTAAGGTAGAATTATAAACTTACGCGGCTTAGGTAAAGTCTAACTCTATTTATCTAATAGTACTAACCTTAAATCCCCTAATATATTACTCTAGTACTAACCTTCTTACCTTCTAACCTTCTAACCCCGGATATAAAAACAGAGATCTCCCTTGGTTACTTACCTATCTATGAATAGAGTCTAGACGGAAAGATTCCACCCGGCTTTCCAAATAGCCTGAAATGACACCACCCTAAGCGGCTGGTTAGTCATCTTGAGAACCCGGATCCCTCGGAACCACATGCACCTTTCAACTCATGAAGAAGAAGAAAATGACATTTGTATTTCTATTCTTTTCCTTTGGAAAGACGTCTTGTCTACATGTACTGATAACCCGCAGACCGACCGAGAAAAACAGCAAAAAGTCCCAAATTCTTGTGTATCATCAACTCCAGAAAAGACCAAACAGACAGACCCCCGGGAAACGCCACGCCACTTTTTCCTACTCCTCCCTGTGTGATTCTCACATGAATACCCGAAAGACGATGCGAAAAGAAAGACAGAAGAAATCTAGAGAGGGTTCAAATCATCATTTCCTCCTCGCTCGTCTCTGTTAAGCTCCCTTCACTCTCGGTACAAGGAAAAGTTTTCGAACCGTCAAGACCGTTGAGATGTTCAGAGTTATGTGCCGTAAGCGGGTTCCCATTCTCCGAGATATTAATTAGTGTCGGGCAATCGGTCTTGCTGTCTACTTTGCCCATTATCTCATTGAGTTTTGACATTACTTCTTTTCTTTCGGCTTGCGCTTTTTCCAATTTCTCTTTTCTACTCTTTTCAATCTTTGCGGCTTTAGCAATCTTCTTGGCACTTCGATTATCTTGAACTCTTCCGAAAGCAACGACTTGTACGAGGACCATGAGAATTGTGTATCCCCAGCACAATTGATCATTATCGTGCATGTCAAGATACGGTGTGGAACCGGGGAGCGGACCAAGGCGTTCGAATGTAGGATGGGGCGATCGGGAAGCAGTTGGTGGGGGTGGCATGTAATGCGATACGAAAGTGTTTATGAGATGGAGAATGAAGGCGGGGTTAAGTATGATTGCGGGTAGCAGGTAGGTGGAGGATATGGAAGGCATCGTTGTTGATTTGGTTTCTGGGATTGATTAGCGCCTTTCTTGTTTTGTTGTTTCCCCGGGTATTCCCAGTACTTACATGGTCTTTTGCTTCCTATTTTCATTTCATTTATTCACAGCGAGCCGTACGTGGTGGCTCGACCTGTGATCACTAGTCTCTTGATTCTCCAGGGTGAGCTGGATGAATGAAGGATTCCGATCAAGTGAGGTGTTTCCGGGGGACTTGTGTTGAAGTGGAGGATGGTATTTGAGTTGATTGTTGGTGTTCGCTTCAAGCTGGTTTCAATTCGTGGTTGCGGGGAGTCAATAGTTGTTGTTGAACAATTGCTTGTGCAACCCCGCTGCCTTTGAGGATACGATGACGTTCTGGTGGTTCGTGCGAAACAGGTTTGCGCCGAGGTGGTGGTGAGTGTTGAGCAAAAAGAAATACTGTAGGTGTGATATCCAGGTTGCAAACGAGAGTCGAGAGTCCGTACTGTATGAGAGCAATTGGGGTGTTTCAGCAGTGTCAGTGCTTGGATGGTGGTGCAATGGGAATGGGAGCAGAGAGAGAAGAGACGGGAGGTTGAGCATGTGCAGGTGTTCTTTTGTTTGCCAAAGTAGGTAGGTTGGTAGGCTCGCAGGGCTGGAAATAAGAGCCTGCTCGGGGACCTGAACCTGAGCCTGGGAATGGAGAAGACGATTGTGGATTGCAGCTTCCTTCCCACATCAACTTTTCCTGCACCCCAGCGAGCCCAAACTAGGTACCTGCCTAGGTAGCTACTCGAGTACACCTATCGTTCTACATGAGCCTATCACAGATCACCAGTCGGCCATATTATGGCAGATTGACACTTTTTTGACATGTGCGTGATGCTTTACTTGGTACCGAGGCGCTGTGTAGGCACGGAAACCGGTCTTTCAAACGATGAGGAAGAGGGAAATCAGGCTCCATTTTCAAGCACCAAAGTTTCAGGGTCCTCAGACCAGCATCAGCTCCGATGGTGCGGTGCCAGGAGCCAGCCCAGCGCCAGGTCCCTGGAGTGATCCGCGTTGGCGGTGAATTTGACAGAAGAGGCTCGACAGCTGCGGGCACCACTAAGATGGAAGCTAAAAATAAACATGCCCGCTGTGGCTGAAAACTGTGGCTCCCCCGGCCCGGCCCTGGCTCATTGAATGAGGCTACCACGGCTACGAGCCACGTAGCAACAGTAGGGAGACAAGGCTAACATTGTGGCAGCTTCTATCAACCCAACCCTAAGAAAATCACCTATCGCAACACGTCAATTCTCTGAAACAAAACCACCAACTAGCAACGGCCGTGAGCCTTACCATAACCAACCATGGTATGCTTGAGAACCTACTCTACCGACCCCCTCGCAGAAACTAACAAACGTCCCCTCCAGAACTCCCTCTTCAACACCGCCCTCAAGCAATCCACCTCCCTCAAACACGACCTTTCCTCCCCCCCATCCAGCACCCAACTCACCCCCTCCCTCCTCGGCCAAATCTCCGCATCACTAACCTCCTTCTCGCGGACGCTGGACCAATACGCCGACCTCACCAAAACCGAGCTGAACCCCTCCAAAAAAGAAAAAGCCTACGAGAGAATAGACACCTTCCGGACAGAATTACAATCCTTCCGTGAGCAACTCAAGGAACTCAAAGCGCAGAGCGAAGACGTAACAGCGACTGTAAACCGCCAGGAACTATTAGGGCGACGACCACATCACACCAGCACGCCGGATAATCCCTATTCCAATGCGGCGATAGCTTCAAACGCGAATGCGCATAATCCGTGGGCGCCAAAGGAGAGAGGGGAGCAGTCGAGTCTGGGAATGGGGAGTGGAGATCAGATGAGGGAGAACCATGCGTTGCGGGAACAGAACTTCTTTGCGAATACCAATAGTGCATTGGATGAGTACCTGGCGAGGGGACAGGCTGTATTAGGAGATTTGGCGCAGCAAAAGGAGATGTTGAAGGGGACGCAGAAGAGACTGTATAGTGTTGCGAATACGCTTGGTATTAGTGGCGATACGATACGGATGGTGGAGCGGAGAGCAAAGCAGGATAAATGGATCTTTGGGGTGGGCGTGGTTGTTTTCTTCCTGTTTTGCTGGCTGGTACTGCATTATTTACGATAGTCTCATGGGGCTTTGAGGGTGTTTTATAGGTACGATATGGAATTGGAGAGACGAGAAGTTTTGCAGCATTTTATAGTAGCGAGGCGTTGGGGAAAATCCAGATTATGTTGCTGTGCATGTACAACCACCCCCCAAAATTGGTCACGCTATCTACTGTAGCTTACAGTCTCTCAAATCGTTCAAACGATATTTCTCAGGCCTCTGCGCCTCTGCTACGGAGTGGTAGGAAAGAAATGTGGTAGTACTGTAAATACCTTCGTATTTGACACATCATTGTTGCCGACAATTTGACATTTGTTCAGAAACTTTTCCCTTTACAACTATCGATCTCAAGTCAATAGTGGAGAAATCAATACCCATAAAGAATCCAGAAACTACACAGGCACAACCTGGTCGAAAGAAAAAGAAAGAAAAAGAGGTACATCTTACATCTCATCTACCTATATACGATACCTTCAAGAACCCCCCCTTTGCCCCTCTCTCGTCATCTCCTCTTCCTAGATTTGAGATTGAAGGTAGAACTGGACTATTCATCCTCTCTCTTTATCCCCTCTTTTCGCGGCATAGTACTTAAACCACTATAAGATTACTATACAGCTCCTTACCTACTCACCTCTTGTCCCCCTCTCAAAATATTGAAATTGTACCATTGGTACAAGTAGGCTCTTGATTTCTATAAGACTATAACCCTAGGATGGGGTTCAAGATGTATCCCTGATTCCAAGTTCTGACAGTTTTGGAGATAGGTGTTTGGAGTTATTTTGAGTTATTTGAAGGGGCTTCTTTGGAAGACGGGGGAGGGGGGGGGATTGAGATTGGTTCTTTTTGGATTTGTTGAGAAGACTATAGGATATTGGTGGAAGAGGGAGAGAAGGAAGGAAGAGGAAGAGAAGAAAATGGATGTTCAAGTTTGCCTAGAGATATATAATGTACTACTCGAGTACGCTTATTGATACACAAATCACCTGTGTGCTATACACGTTAGGTAGATATAAGATTAGAAATTTAATTGAATTAATCTCCTTCCTCTCTCACGATTAACCTTCTGAAGTTATTTAAGGTAGTACTTGTAAAATTCTTGTATCTTGGTTTATACGTGTTTCTTCTTCTTCTCAAAGGTAAATATTCGTTAAAATGTGACGATCGGTAGTAAAGTATTCTACGTATTTAGTCGATAAATACTCTGATATGAAAATAGCTACCACTGCTGTTACTGTTTTTGTTAACCTCCAGCACGTAGGTATTTCATGATTAGATACCCGCCTGGCCGGCGGCTATGAATAGATCACGTGATTCGCAACAACCTTGACCTTAACAAAGTCCTTTCTTGACCTTGAATTACTTCCACACTGACAACAAAAATACAATCACTCAACTCTCTCTCAACACCTGCTAGTAGAAACCCCAATCTCACCCACAACTCCTTCCAGAACCACCAAGCATACCCACGACCCTATCGGGGGTAGGTAGAAGATTAACCTTTGGCAATTCCTTGATTTCCGCTACGGCCAGGCGAAGCGAGAGGGTCTAGAACGCTCTCTTCGCACTTCCTTCCAACAACCATGGACCATGGTGTGCACGGAAAACCCAAGCACGCACGCACGACCAGTATTTTCAATCTCGATAGATGGCTTTGTTGCACATCGCACCGCTGATCCTCTCAAACTGGGAAAAGTGTAAATCCAATGGTTTGATTTTCTTGGAAGGCCGCGTAGCTTCTGTTCCCGGTTCGATTCCCGTTCGGTTCGGTTCCTTCGGAGTGTGTTGTGTCTGGTCTGGTCCTTTTCCTGATGGCTGGCAGCCTGGCATCTGCAAAGAGAGATTTTGCGACTTGGCTGCGCGGTGGTGTGCTGTGGATGGTGTGTGTTGCACATCGCAAGCACGACCCAGGCTTCTGCCATGGCCCATGGTCTTTCTTTCCTGATGAAGAGGAGGCTAGACCTGGCTATACTATCATCCTTCTAGAATCTGTACAGTAGCTCGTGCTCTCCTTACCCCTTCCCCCCATCCTTCTCTTTCTATCTCTGTTATTACTTTGTTGCACATCGCAACGTCGATCCTTCTACATTTGCCAACCTGTCTGGAGCTCGTCTCCCGATCAGTCAGTCAGTCAGTCATGCAGAACCCACCGAACAAGACCCGAACTCATCACTCCTCTTGTCTTGGGATTTCCCTTGCAAGAGATCTTAGGGTTTGGAAAACGCTTGATTCCGTGGGCCTTGGGGGAGTTTGTTGCAAGTCGCGATTTGGAGGGTGGAAAACCGGTTTTTTTTCTTAGCTTTTCTGATGCGTTGGTTTGAGGGAGGGAAGATGGGTTGGGAAATTGTGGGGATCTTTTCTTGTTTGGTGGTGTTGTGTGTTGTGTGCCGAGGGGTTTTTTGGGGGTCTTGTTGTTTTTTGAGGTTGGGATTGGGGATGTTTGGCAGCTGGATTTTTTGGGGGAGATTTGTTTGGTGGTCTTTGGGCTTTTCTTTGCTTCTCCATTTTGAGATTTCGGCTTCCATTGTTTCTAGCAGGAACGTTCGTGTGCTAGTTGTTCCTTCGACGCTTGGAACATTGGATTGGCAGAGTACGTACTTGTTGGAGATATCACATTGATCCTGACACATTCTATCTAGGTAATTCATACACATTGGAGGTTCCTTCTTCTACCACCTTCGAATGATACCTTCAGGACTTTTTCAACCAAAAAAAAACTGAAAATTCCTGAGTTTATGTTGCTTAAGTTCTGACAGTGGATTAGGCTATAGTGACCACGAGGTGTAGATACCTACACCGTGCTCCATCTATCATATAGACGCGCCATGGCATATTTTCATGCTTACATACGCAGCCAAGATAGCGAAGGTTGAAACATCCATCAATATCGTTACTTACTAGGCTCCTGTCGGTTTCTATATACCCTCCTACGTCGGTATACTCATCAAGCTCGTTTTCTTTCTGTGTCCGATTGGCACTGAGGACTCAGTCTTACCTATTCATTATTCATATCTACACCACCATGACTCTTCATAACCTCATAACCACACCGACCAAAAACTTGCCTCAGTCGGATGCACTAGAAAATAACGGGTATACGGGTCCTAAACCACGATTCTGGTGGCGAATACGCAGTATATTATTTGTATCGAGAATGCTGAGTGTTATCTCTCACTACACTTGAGCATCTGATTATGGATAGGTAGGACACTCTGAGTCCCAACCCGACGTAAGAACGCTCTGTGGACTCTCCTCTTCGCCTGGACCTTTAGTACGTGGAGCGTTTGAAAACAGTAGCTTCCAATAATTGAGACCGTCGTCACAGCAGCAAACCTCGTTCGGCACAAGCAAGCACAAATCCGCTTCGCAACCAGGCAACTCAACCTCAGAGCTCCGGGTTCAGAAGGCAAGCGCACAGCCGTTACAAGCTGACCTTCTTATTTCAGCTTCAGAATCGTATCCTGGGTAGTGTAGTGGAAGTAGCGAGGCGTTTCCATTCTGTTTTGTACGGAGAAAATATGGAGAAAAAGACGGCAGTATGCGCAGATTGTGGGGTTTGGATTGTCTCTAAGTAAACCATTCCTAACTCTGCGCCTGTTGATAGACCTGCTTCTGCTATAGGATGTAGAGAAGATTCATCATGTCGATAACATCTGGCGCTAATGGGTGGATCGATGAATCTGAGATTTTGAAAGAGATTGATTCTGGAAAGTGTTTCCCAGTCGTTTCTGCTTCAAGCATTTGGGATGTTTTCGTCTGGGATATTAATGTTGATATTAAGTAACGGAAGACAGGCTTCAAGCATCTCATAATATTGATAGAATTAAGTCCATAGGTTTCTTATATTTTGATAATTGAGGTTAACAAGTTATACAGAAGAGAAACTCAAATAGATATGGATAGCGATGCTGACTACTTCTACCTAAGAGCAAGCGAGAAAAGAAAACTGGAGGATTTATCTATTTTAGCTACCTGAGGTATGTCAATCTTGGAGAGAAAGGAGGAGGGGCGGGGGG
>CAJVRM010000749.1:155046-202100 GCA_911693285.1 Hymenoscyphus albidus
GGGGGGGGGGGGGGGGGGGGGGGGGAGGATTGGGGTTTGGATCTAGCATTTGATTACTCGATGACCTTGGGAGTAATTCGTAATATGAGAGAAAAGTGTTTGGAGGAGATGTATAGGTAAATGTGATTCAGATACTTAGGAACTCAATTTCGTCACCGACTTCAGGTATCAATATTGGTATATGTGAGAGGGTTGAGGGTTGGGAGTTGAACCTTCCTTTCTGTATACTAACCGTGTTCTTGCTCAAGTACCTAGTGAGAGGAGGTTAAGGAGATTGAAGTGAAAGTAGAATATGAGGGAAGGGGTGACTACCTACCTAAGCCATGCCTATGTGTATATATATTGGGTAGCCCTTTACTTATAGCTTCTATATATTGTTTAACTTCTTTTATTATAGTCAGGGATATCTTGGTGTCTTGGGAGAGTAATTATTAATCATGAGTACTGTACCTGCGTACCTAAATGAACGGCGAGGTATTGTGTAAACACCCTAGGCTTAGCGAAATGTGATGAAAAGACCGTCGACACTTACGAGGAAGTGCTGGTGCTATTTTGGAACGTGCTTATAAACTGTGCTTGGATATTTCTCCTTATTTATATAAGATTACCAAGATGCAGATATACAACTTTTCACTGAACTATTGAGAGAGCTTCTCTATACTTTTTATGAGAAGGTAGATACCGATCTAAATCCCACCTTGTCTAATTCGTGATGTTCGCTTAGGGGAAGTCGTTGGAAGCTTATCAATTCAATCATACCTAGTGAGTTGCTTATAGATAAGATGCATATTTATCTCTCCGCTTCTAGGTAATTTAGATAAATATAGTGGTAATAATAGCTGGTATATTCTTTCTCTACGTGAAGGAGTAGGTAGATAAAGGGGTAGACCAGCTAGTAGATAGAGAAGTATAGAGGGAGGTATTTGAGATTATAAGTCAAGGTACAAGCATTTAATAAGAAACATTAATCTTCTAGCAATCTTTGATATTCCTGTCTATATATCCCTACCTAAAGGTTTATTGAACTATTGATCCCCGAGAGTCGATGGTCTAAGGAGACCAGGTCTGTGCCTGAGACAGTAAATACCCGTGGACGGACTTTGTTAAGTATTGAGTCTCCTAGACGATTTTCGGATATACAAGTGTGAAATGATTGCAGGGTAAGAGTCTGAGTACCGGAAGTATATTTTAGACTTCATCCAGGAACGTTGATCCTCTTGGTATGTAAATCTCCGCATGAGGATCAGTGGAGAATCATGGATGAAGCTTTGATAAAATAGCGATACCGGGTAGAATCAAGATGCCGTAGTTCAGCCAGAGAGGCCAAACAGACCTCGGGAGCCTCTGACGCAATTTTGAAAATCAGCCACCTCACATGCGGAGTAGCACACGACTGATCTTCTTTCATCCTGAAAACATCAACACCATACACAATCACATCCTCTTCTACTCCTCTTCAGTACACAGTACTTTTACACCACCTATCAACTCTGCGTATATACTGATCCTATCAGCTACCCCTCTCTCTACCCAGAATGTCGTACGCATCAGTAGCAGCTTCAGGCCCTGCACAGTCACCCGAGGAGGTATGTAGAAGTACCCTTTTCTTAGATCTTGAACGCGGCTATATTTGACAGCTCTAGACCGTGGTCTTCAGCTTCAAATATCTCTCATGATACTCGCTTCCAGCTTCAGAGCACCCAGCGACCACCGTTGGACACAGCTAACAGCTCCATAGAAACGGGCCCCACCACAACCAGAGATTGAGAGCGTCGAATCGATCAGCACCTCATCCCTCGTCGACGTCGACTCAGAATCCGTACACACCGTCCCCTCTGGCTTCGAATCCCAAACCATCAAGACCGACACCCAAGCCGATCGTCTCGAGCGCGAAGCCATCGCTGCCGAGGCGCGTGCCAAGGCAGAAGTTCAGAAGGCCTCAAACGAAGCTAGTAAGAAGGCAAAGGAAGCTAAGGCCAAGGGAAAGAAGGCGGTAAACAAGTTCGAGGAGAACAGTGACAACCCCGTCTTCATCGCCAATGCTATCGCTGTTGTGGGGTTGAGTGCTGGTTTGGGATTCGGCGCGTATAGAAAATATGCTGCTGGGGAGTTGACCTGGAAGGTTGTTGGTGCTTGGGCCGGTGTTGTGGGTCTGTTTGCCGCGGGAGATTTTTACTTGAGCCAGTGAGTTTCTCCCTCCCATATCGCCATAAAGGTGCTAATTTAGTACTCAGATACCTGTTCAAGAACAAGTATCCAAAGAAATAAACTGATGGGATGATGGAAATGAAGATATAAGAGGTTCGATTTCCAATTTGGCGCATGTGCGGTTGTTTGGCTATGCGTATGGGGCGTTTCTCGATTTCCTGCTTCGGACACTCTGCTCTTGCACTTGTATCGATCTGCGTTTTCTCCCTAAGCGTTTCTTCAATCAGGATTCCTAAAGGCGATCGGCATAATTCCAGAATCAAATTCGTAAAACCTAGGGCCCGTCCCAATCTTGCCAGTGCGTTTGTCCCATGTTATATTTTACAATTGTTCCCCCCACAATCTCAGAATCCTTTCCATCAAATTGTTATCATATATCATCCCCCAAAACTTTTCCTTATTTCGCAATCACAACAACCCAAACATCTCCACTGTCAAACACCCTCTTCAAACTCTTCTTCCTGTTTATACTGCCATGCCCCGACCTCCTACAAAACTCCTCCAATACATCATCCTCTTCCAAAACACAACGATACGCAGCGTCCAATAAATAAGTCCTCTCATTTGGCTCCATCCTTTCTCTCACTAATCTCCTTTCCATTCCATGCTCTCTAACACCAGCCTTTTCATCCTCCTTATCCTTATCCGCTGCCTCATAGTCGCAGGAGTCCCGTTCGAGACACCCGACCATCAGGTAGGCGGTGTACATAAATATGAAGATGAAAACTGGGAGTAGGAGGAGCAGTAGTGCTGTGTGGTCTTGGCCGGTGGTTGGACGGGTGTGGTGGAAGTCTTGGTTGCGGGCTTGGGTTTGTTGGAAGGAGTGGGTGTTCTGGTTCGTGGGGCGGCAGGGGGAGAGGAGCGTTTTGAGATGTGGTAGAGAGAGCGGGGATTGTGGACACGGTGGGAGGGGCGCCATCTTGCTGTCGTTCGCTGTGGGAGGAGTAAGTTCTTGGGTTTCTCTGACGGTTCTAGGGGAGGTGACTCACGATGGTATTTGTGATTAGTCTTCGAGGATGTGTTCAAGTCTTGTTTCTGAGTGCGGAGATCTCTGAGGTTCTCTCTCGTTGTGGTTGTAGTTTTCTAGTGTTGTGCTTTTTTTGTCTGATATTCTTGGGATGGAGAAAAGTACTATGGTGAGATGAAATTTTTCCCGGGAAGGGGGAAGGGGATTCGAGATTTTTCATGGCTTCATTATTAGGTCACTATCCTCGTTGCTCTAAAGTAGCGAAGAGACGATGGTTTTAGGAATATCTCGGTTATGAGTTTTTTTTTTTGGTGGGGACTTGGTGTGGTTCGGTTGGTAATTAGGTGATACTACTTCCCTGGTAGTTGTGGGCTAAATTGAGGCTCCGCTTTAGTTATTCGCTTCTCTCTAAATCGCGTAATGGGCAACAATGGCTGATCGTGATTTACCTTTTTTTGCGGTGCTAGCACGTTAAGAAGGTATCTTTCTACGGAGCTGCGCTAAGAAAAATATCGACCCTTCTTCTCAGTCGATCAACGGAAAGGAGAAATTAGACGAGGAGGGACGTTCTCCTCGGATAGTGAGTGATCGCGTCGTTCTCTCCTGTAGTATTACATATCATATATTTGGTAAGATCGTTTCCTCCAACAAATTTCACTTTTTCGAGTAGTTGCTAATAATAACTTTCTAAGTGTTTGCTACATGTAGAGAAAATTGACAAAAGCAAGGTTGGTCAGATATCAACGAGCGAGAAGAGGAAGAGATGAGATTCCGAGGAAATGATCTAGATACACCAGCTCCGGGATTCCTTTTAGGGGTTATATAAGAAGTGTATATCCACCGACATCAATCTAGTATCGACCATGTATATGGCAGTCGTGGATCCAGACTCACAGCCATTTCTTGTAACGCCTGTCGCTATCTCAAATTCCCAGCCAACCGGTAACCTATCAGGAATCTGGGGGGGCCACTACTGCGCAGTTTTCTTTACTGTAAAAACAAATGTTCTATAAAGTGGGCCTGATTGCTGTCGAATGAAGCCTTGCTGTCGATATCGAGTCGCTCATTTGTGGCAGGGTGAGAAAGGGGAAGTTAAATTAAAATAATCCGTAAATTAGCGAGGCCTACTGACTGGAGATGAGTAATCGGAGCAAAGTATACGCGTACTCCTTCTGCTTGCAACTTGTCTCTGAAAGGTCCACCCGTAAAATGAGAACAATTATCTGAGTAATTCACCCTGAACCATCCAAAGTAGGAAGCCGCACTGTCTTGAACAAATCTCAATGCGTTTGTGGGCAGGCTTCCAGAGGACTGAAAAGTCTCCAGGTCCACAAGGCTCGCAAATTCATGGGACGAAACTGTGCAGGATCTTATTAGTACCGTGACGGGTGTCCTTGAAGGTTATGTTGACGTGGATCAAATAGCTATTGTCGTTGGTATGGAGTCTGGGTGATTAGTGATTAAGGATGGAACGTTCAACACATGGGAGGAGGTGGTTAATAAAATGACCGCTGAGGTCGGTAATATCCTATCACCATTATCATTCTATGAATTAGGATTAGGACTTTGTTGCGTCTGCTCTCCCTCTTACGTTCTCGCTTTGAGGAGTGATGTTCTTCTCCCGTAGTACTCGTACTCGGGTTTCCAATAATCAGGCGCTTAACTGAGTGTATATACTGTAAGTATCATTGTATCCACCACAAGTTCACAAAACACATCTAGAGCAAAACCTAACAATCTTTTCTCTTAAACCAACCTGCCTATTACCACAATCTAGTATCTTCCAAGCTCCCTCTTTTAAAACCAACCATAACAGTTACAGAACTATCGAGCCAAGAACACTGACCTCCTTCCCACTACTGTACATAAACCCACAACCCTCAACCTCACGATCACATCCCGGTGGAAAATCCCCCAAAAAGATTTGAGGGTGTAAACATCTTCTACCTATGCCTATGCCACAGCGGTTACACACGGCCTTTCCTACGACATGCAACAGAAGAAATGAAACTGCAGCTCTAAACTGTTCTTGTATAAGTTCCGGGACGGTAGAGGAGTAGTTGGGATGTCAAGTTCTTCTCTATGAGCCGCGGCGGTTACATGCGGCCCCTCATACGATATGCAACGCAAGAAATGGGATAAAGAATTTTAGGACTAAATTGTTACTGGAGAAGTGCCCCGTCGTTTTGGGACCCTAGAGGGTTAGCTTTGGAGCGGTGCTGGGATGGTGTGGTTTGGGAGTTATAGTTTGGGGTTAGTTAGGTGGAGTCCCGAGTACACCTGGCGGACCTGCGGCGAGATTTTAGAGAGTGTACTTCTGTCACTTCTGTCACTTTTTTCATTGGGTGTGTTTGTTAGTAATATGAGATTGTGAGGAGTAGCATGTTTTTCATTGATGCTAGGAGAATTTCTCTCGGAACAAGTCGCTAGATTCTTGAGTACTGAGCGATCCTAGATTTTCATGAAAGGAGTAATTGAAATACTCTTTAGGAATTACAGAGAGGGTAGATAGCTACGTGGTTTTTTATACGATAACTACTTTATTGTATTTGAGACGCTCCGCAGGGAGCAGGTAAACCGACTCCCGGGAATACGGTAAATTGACCCCCTCGCCTAATAGGTGATCCTAGCTTTAGGTACGTTATTCGTACCTTCCTTATCTTATTCTTGGTACCATGCTATAGAATGCACAGTGGAGTAGGAGTGTGAGACTCAGACTTGGAAGGGGTATATATAAGAAAACAAGCACTTTCAGACGTCCTTCGGGACACTAGTATAATAGTAGTAAAATCGCATTTTATAATCAACTTCTTTGTAGTGGCCTCTAGTTTCAGCTAATACAACTTTCATTTAGTATTTAAATAGCGTTTCATGTACTAGAGTTTAAGTTAACGGGTATATTATTACGTAGGTTATTAACCCTTAAATTCAGGCCGCCCGTAGGAGTAAGACACGTAATTATTACTCTATATATACCTCTCTTATAATAATAAATTTGTTTTTAAAGCGTCGTTTAACTAAAAGAAATCTGTAATTAGTTTAGATTAATAGTACTACCTACTTTTAATTAATCTAGGTATAATTATACGATTGTTTTTATTATACTAGATCTTTAGTAGAATAACTTCTTATATTTATTTATTTAATTTATTGCTATTTAACGTCAGGCGGAATCTAACTCGCGTGGGCTAGGTCCTAAAAGTCCCAGTGTTGGGCAAATGACGCTAGGGGGGTGCCCTAGGCTACAGGGGGTGTAAATGAAAGTGCGCTAATTTACAAGAGATAGTTTAAAGAGAAGCCCCACTTCCGGAACAGCTCTCGTTCTGAGTTAGTTTAAGAGCTAGAGTAAAAACAAGTTAACAGTGTACAAGATAGTGAGTAGAGAACAAGAGAAGAACTATATAAGACAGGGACCAGAGAACAGTAGAAAGAGGAGATATAGTGTAAGGAAGAAAACTATCTAGGAGGACAGATCCTGGAGTAGAACTTTGTCTTGTAGTAGATCTTGTGAAACAGTTCCTCGCATTGTGGTCCGAAGAGGAGTTGAAGGTTCCTCTGAGCCTTTGCAAATAGCTCAGGGGCTACTCTATTTGCTAGCCGGCAAAATAGTAGGTGGAATTGAGTCTTTTCTCTTCCACATTTACACTCCCCTGAAGTAAGTAGCGTGTCGAGGTGAAAGAAGCGAAGGTGAAGAGCCTTTGCAAATAGCTCAGGGGCTACTCTATTTGCTAGCCGGCAAAATAGTAGGTGGAATTGAGTCTTTTCTCTTCCACATTTACACTCCCCTGAAGTAAGTAGCGTGTCGAGGTGAAAGAAGCGAAGGTGACAAAGAGTAAAGTCACCGTGGCCGGAGCGAGCTGCAATTAAGCGAGCAAGAACCTCCCTTGGTAAGCGAAGTGATTGAGGCTTCGAAGACCAGTTGTTAAGCCCTAGGTCCTTGTATAAGCTTGGAAGCGTAGTTTTCCAGAGTTTCTTTGCAAGCTGAACCCCTGTCTAGTTTTGTGGAAAGTGTTCCGGGAGAAAATATACTACGCAAAGTAATATTCTAAATACTATGGTTTAAATATATTTGTAATTTATAGAGAGAAGAAGTGTAGGCTCACAGATTTATAATAACTTAGCTTATTATAATTTACGTGGCTAGTGATCATAGCGGCTTCGGCTATAGAGTATACTAAGACGTGAATTACAAAAATGACGATATAATTTAGCCTAGGGGCTATATTTTCTTTTACGAAATCACTTACAGTAGTGTTGGGAACCACGTTAGTATAATACTACAACAGATCTTTGTAACTTCTATTGTAATAGGTGGAATGAACAATTTACTTTTATGACATAATTACGAAGAAGATCAAGGTCTGGGATAATATCCAAAAAAAGTAAAGTAAAACACGAGAGGAAGATAAAGAAATAAATAACACCAAGCCTGGCTCATACAGTATCTACATACCTCTCCTCCTCTTTCCCTCTCCCGCATTACTCCTAGTGCTCCACCGCTCTCTCTTACACCCAAACTTCTCCCACCTGTTACTTTACATATACACACAACCTCCCCCTATCCTCCTTCCCACCTCCTCCCTCATAAAATAGAAAGAGTAAATATATAATCCATCTCCGCCTAACTTCCAACTCAAGATATCCACATACCACCCATAGCATTTAGCTTACCTACCTCATCTACCTCTTCTACCTCTTCTTTCACCCAAAGTGCCCACCAGTATCCGTACTCTTAACCACGAAAATCCAAGCTTTAACTCGGTACTTAGATACATTCTCGCAATTTTAATCCATTTCCTTATTTCAAAGATCTGTGAGCTTAGACCACACCCAAGAACCTCTCAATTCCCCCAAAGCCCCCAACAGAAACCTAACAATCAGACAACAACCACCCTAAAAAACGACAACAAAAATCCCATTCGACACTAACATCCCCTTATGCCTCCTCTCCCTCTTATTCCAAAAACCCCCAAACCCCCGCCCTCCCAGTCCTCACATCGCACATCGTAAATATCTCGCAAGCCATATAAACCCATACACCAACCCCCCTTCCTCACTCCACAAAAGAATACCCTAAGGAACCACCTATGAATCAAAGTTTCAACTTTCCCCTCAATGACAAATTGACGACGCATCTTTGTACATAGCACAACACTTTTTTTAGCTGAACTTACCTTCATGTGTGTATTGAAAAAGACTACTCTCCTGGTTACCCACCAAGCTCAGGATACCCGTAAGCAACCAGTGTAACCAAGATACTTTACCGCATTAGTCACAATACCCGACAGAGCTCTCATTATCACCATTTTCATTCTTGATATCCTCCCGTAAGAAATGAGAGAGAAAACATAGACCTTCATTATTTTTTTACTTTGTACTAAAAGAGTAAATAAAAAAAGGTCAAAGAGGCGCTAACATTCGCTCTCGCTCTCGCTTTTGCTTCCCTCCCTAAGCATACAAAAAGAGGTACATGACTATATTACAAATCATTCATCTACTTTTTGCCTTTCTTCTTGTTAGGAACGACCTTGAACCCAGCAGTCGGCTCCTCAACCTTTGGCGGCCCCTTCTTCGCAACCTCACTCCATCCACCACTGGACTGTGCACCCGCAGTAGAGAAGCTGGTCCCGGACCCAGTGTTGCTAGGCTCAATAACCCCCTTCTCAGCAAGCTTACGACGTCGGAGGAACTCCTCTGCAAATCGCCTACCATCCATGAGTTGAGAACTACCATATACCGCATCAGCAATGATGGAAGGCTCTGCTGGGCAATCCAAAAGCATGCTAACGAAACTATCAACTATCGAAATGTCAGCATGTATCAAACTTGAAGAATAAAGTTTATAATTACCATCAATACCAGAGTTCAGTCCCTTGACAAGAGAGCCTTTAGCCCACTTGGTGAACTCTTCATTAGCTGAAGTAGTACCGGTTGTAGCGCTTGCTGTGACGCTACGAGTGTTGGTAGCTGGACGTACGACACGAGAAGTAGATGTGGTGGCAGTAGTGCTGCTGCTAACAGCGCGAGTTGGGACAGATGGAGTGCTAACAGCTGGACCAGTAGGAACCTTGACTTTTCCACTAGCACCGACTGTGGACCAAGCAGAACCTGATTGAGGCATAGCTGGCGTGGCCTTGCTAGCAAGATCAGCATAGCGTTTTCCGCCAGCAGCAACAGCAACAGGCTGTGCAGCGGCAGCGGCGGCAGCCAACTTGTTCTTGCGCTTCTCTTCCTCACGTTGAATATCAGCCAGAGTCTTCTTTGAAGCCGTGGAGTTGGCAGGAGCTTGAGCCTTCACAGATGGCTTTGCCCAGGCAGATGGAGTGCTACTAGTGACAGGCGAAGCACCCCAAGTTGACGATGTTGGAAGTCCTGGAGCTGGAGCGGCTGGTTGTGCAGTAAGAAGTTTCATTTCTTGATCAAGAAGAACCCGACGAGCGGCGGCAGCAGCTTCCTCAGCCTTGGCAGCCTTCTTTGCCTCCATCTCTTGGATTTCCTTCAACGAAGGCTGTTTTTGGGCTTCAACAGGCTCCTTAGCCCAAGGGGCAAGAGAGGGTGCCGCGCTTGTAATCTCTGGTGTTTCGGATCGAGATCTGGACTCGATGTTCAACCCCTCGGGGAGGGCAGATCGACCACGTTGAGCCATTGGTGCGGGAAGTGGAGTGGTAGACTGAGGTGGTGGTGGAAATGGCATTGGGAGACTTGTGTTGACCTTGGCCCATGGTGATTCAGGTTGGATGGCAGTGGGTGAGTGTTTTGCAGATGCTGCTTTCTGGATGTGTTGAGTCAAGGAAAGCAATTCAGGTTCGGCCGGCTCAGGTGCTGCCTCTTCCTCCTCCACAGGGAGGACTTCTTGATACGTAGACTGCTGTGGAGGAGCAATGGGTTCATTCGAGGCAGCAGCAGCTTGAGCGGCCTCCTCTGCGTCATGTTCCTCTCTCAATTGCTCAAATTCACGTAATCGAGCCTTAAATCCTTGGGGGTCATTTTGACGTGATTGTTCCTTGCTAGTATCACGTTGGGATTCGACTGGTGGCTGACCAAATATAGCAGCAATCTGTTGTGCATGAGTTGAGGTCTGAGGCCCTGAGGCTACAGCGTTGAAGAGTTGACGGCCTTCGAGACTAAGTCGAGAAAGGTCTGCCTCTTGAAAATAATCGACCGGAGCTCCAGTTTGTCCTTGGACTTGACGACCTTGATCAAAAAAACCCGCGACACCAGGAAGAGGGGGCTGTGGAGGCATTCCAATAGGAGAAGTAATACTTCCAAAACTTGGCTGACTCTGAAGGCTGTGTGCGCTGGAGTGATGGTGCAAAGCAGATGGAAGTCCGCCCATCTGCATTTGCTTCATGTTGACCTGTTGTTGAGCCAAGAACTCTCTTTGACGAGCCATGAGATACTGCTCCTCTTGCTTGCGACGCTCAAGGTTGTTTTGCTGTTCGGCGGTCAAGGTGGTTCCAAAGCTTGGAAACGCACCAGCAAATGGAGGTTGAACAGATCCAGCTTGTGGTACATTGTTCCCCGGGGCAGTTGCCGCTGGAGTGGCAAAAGTACCAGCCTGAGTGCTAGGTGTGCCGTGAGGAATACCAATTTGGGGGACGAGGAAAGGTTCGCGAGAGTTACCAATTCTACGAATCAGCTGGCCGAGTGGCTCGAATTCTGGGTCCTCAACTTTCTTGACAGAAAGATCTGCCGTAAAGAAAGATGCCTTGTACCAGTCATGCATTTCAAGACCCGACCAAGGACCCTGGACTTGACCTTGAGGATCGAGGTATACCCATCGCATTCTATCTGGCATAACCATCATGCGTTGCTGTGCAGTGGGAAGTTGGTTTGACGCAGAGTCAGAGGAAGCTTGCGATTGTTGATAACCTGACTGAGCCGACGGAGTCTGAGCGAAAGCTGTGACGTTCTGACCTTGCATGATCTCTGAGGTTGAAAATATACCCTGACTTCTAGAGAGATCCGACGAAGGGAACATGTCTTCAAAAGGATGACGCCCAGATCGCAAAGGACTATCAGTATCGCGAGAAGGTGGGAAAGCGTTGCGACCAATGGCACCAAAGGCAGTATTTTGTCGTCCTTCCCCTTCATTGGAGTTGTCATTCTCATTGGATTGCATCTGAGCTTGCATTGCTGCAGGAAACAAAGATCCGAGTTTGCTGCCGCGGCCGGTAGTGCTACTTGCTGAAATATTTCCTGAGCCAAACATATTCCCAAGCCCGCCAATGCCAGGTGATGGCACATCACCCATTCCCCCAAAGAGAGAACTACCAAAAGGCCCGGGAAAGCCTGGCCGATTCTCGCGGTCTGGAGTTCCAATGGGGTTTGCACTTGTTGGCCAACCACCCATGCCACCCAATCCGCCCAAAGAACCCATTCCTGCAATTGGAGGAAATCCCTTAGAACCAGCTACACTGGAAGTTTGACTACGATCGCTGCCGTCGAACGCAGTATTTGGAAACCCACGAGGGAGGCCACCAAATGCGTTGAGTCCATGCTCAGGAATTCCTCCCAATCCATGCATTCTACCTTGCTGATGAGAGTCCTGTTCGTAATTCCCCTCGCCCGGATCCTGCCTATCCTCGAGTGGGCTTCGATACGGATTTGTCTCGGACGGGCTAAGTGAGTCATGTTCATCTCTGCGACCTTGTGGGGTTTGATGGGCACGTTGGACATCGCGAAAGCCTTGCATGCCAGACATTCCAAAGTCACCAGAATCGCCTCGAACAGGAGTGTCTATTCCCGCAGGTCGTCGACTTGGTGGGCTGGCGTCTTGGCCCCCGAGCGCAGCACTTCCGGCTGGTGGTTCATCTCCAAATGGATCAGTATCTGTACGTTGTCTTCCAGTGGGTCTCCAGGATGGTTGCTCAGTCTTGGACATCAAGTCCTCCGAACTTTCCTTTGGCATTAGATGAGCAAGACGGCTTTCCCCTCTATTCCCAAATGCAGGTCTCTTCTCGCTTGGAGTTGGAGGATTGGCGACCCCTCCACCACCCAATGCAAAACTCCCAAAGTTGCCCATGGGTGACATAGTCGCGCTAGCAGATGGAGGACCCCAGGGTGACGCAGGCCCATTACCAAGGGCATTTCCAGTGTTGGCACGCTGCAAACTACCAAATGGCAAGCTGGGCTTTAAATCTTCTGGTCGGTCCTCATTCGCATCCTTGTCTGGATTGAATTTGGGTCTCTGAAAGAAAGGAGAGTCTTCCCTAGAAAATCGACCTGTTCCAGCTGGTGAAGGGAGCCCACCAATTCCTTCACTAGTTTGTTGACGACGGGTGCTTGGTCTGCTAGATACTGGCGAGGAAAGGCCATATGCACCTGGACCTTGTCCGTGTGAGACAGAAACCTTTCGTCCATTAGAAGCTTGACCAGTCGCATCCTTGTTTAAGTTTTGGGGTGGTGGCTTCAAAGGTGAATTGACATCGCCAGAAAAAAGCTTTTGTGGGTTTAGCAGAGGTCTATCTAATAAATGGGGTTCACCTACGACTTTCTCCTGTTCTGACATCTCCTCTAAACCTACGGGACGAATGAGGCCATTTGTATCCCAGCAAGCTTCAGGGCCATAGGAATCTCTACCATCACCACTCTTGCCCCAACCAGTGCGTCCATTTGTTCCATTAGATTGTTCAGGATTCCAATTATTTACAAAAAGGCGTGAAACATCGCTCTGTAACCCGCCTGATTCCTCTTGCGCTCTGTAAATATCCAGAAGTTGGTTCTTGGAATAGCGGGTATCTGTTGAGTGCTCATATTGAGAAGGTTGCATGTCAGCGGTTGGTGTAGCCAGAGGGGCTTCTCCTTGAGACGACGCTGGCGCAAACGGGGTGGTTGAGGGACGTCGGAGTGTGAGAGTGCCGTTTGTAGCTCGAGAATCTCTTCGTGCCCTAGAAAGTGAGCGCAGGTTAGCGTGAGAAGGAGAAATGGCGATTGACTGATGAATTCTTGAGCAGTTTCGATTTTGACAACATGATGCCTTGACGACCCCTGTTGCTTCACAAAATGCCCGGGGGATAAAATTAAATATTTTTTTCAGCGAGATAACGAATAGAAGTGAATGACGGCGGGTAGCAACTGTGGGCAGGTGTGGGTGGTAGAGCAGGTTAGGAGCTCGAGAGGCAAACGTCAACGTACCAGTCCCCGCTTCCTCCTCGTCCATCGCCCCTCCCGCTTCGAGAATCGCGACTAGAAGCTTGGCCTGCGGCTGCAGAGGCAAAGCTTGATGGCATATGGGAAGGCATTGTTGATAGGTAAGCGTCTGGAGATCAGCAATAGATGATGAGCAGACAGGTGCAATCGAGAGTCGGCGCGTCGTGAGTATGGTGGACGACGCGAAGAGGCCTCGGTCTTTAGTTACGAGGTGCGGTGCGGGGAGAATTGTGGGAGATCTAATTGAGCTCCGAATAGTCGGTGGTTTTTGGTGGAGTGGTGTGCAGGTAGTGCGCAGGCGCAGGTTTGGGTGGGATCGAAGGTGGTATTGCAGGTGGTGCTTCGTGATATCGATATCTTTTTTACGAATGGAAGTGGAAGTATTTTGTGAAGAGGTTCTTCCGTCCAGCCTACTTCCGCTTAGCGCGTGGGTCGGCTCGTGGGCCAATCAGCGCATCTAGGCGAGGTTGGTGTGCTTGGCCTCAAGCTTCCACGAAGCTTCGGTGTCGGTGCTCCGCAATGAGCATCGTCATATCCCAAGGAACCGTAACCGTAGCGTGCGTGTACTCACCAAGGAAAGCATCCAGTACGCAGTATTCACCCTTAGAGTAACCGCTGTCTTGCTCGCCTGCTCTCTCTCGCTACCTGCCTCTTGCCATACCTACTGCCACTGTGTATATCTCAACCCGGATCGTCCCTATTACCCCTGAGTCTCCCCTCAGATGGCCAAATCTGGCCTCTGAAGCTCGATCAGGGGGTCTCAAATATCCCGGACAATAGCCATCGGTGGGTATACCCCAACCATACGAGTATGAGTCTTTTGGGCTTGTGCTGTGTGCAATGGTGGCTGTCCTTTCCCCTTTCTTGCACATTGAAGGTACACACTGGTTAGTCATGTTGAGGCTGTCACACGGCCGATGACAAGAGGAGAGACAGCAGTTGAAGTGTAACCCGAGATCAATTTATACAGCTAGTACGATTGCACGTGGCTGTTCCTTCTAGAACTCTCCATATCAGTTTCTGATAGTCTTCTAGAAGTCGCTAATATGGAGGGTATGTTGGTGCTGTTTACCATTCACCGTTATACGACAAGCTGGAAAATTTCTCGGATGTATACCCCATTTTCTGTGTGAATCGAATTGGACTCTCTTTGTACTCGAGTACCTTCGAGTCGCTTCCCGTTCAATATCCTTTCCAGTGTTAGATCTCAACCCTTCCATTCTCCCGAGCACTCTGCTCCGCTCTCGGCCTGCCCGTACATAGCTATACAAACACCATGCGACTATGGTGTGTTATGAAGCGGTGTGTTGTTCTACACCACACACGCCACCAAAGTCTTGTGTAGCGTAGTAATCCAGTCTATCTGTTTGTCCATTTCCCCATCGCTCTTCAAACCGACCCCTCACAAATATATGCCTCGACCCCGCTGACAGCTTTCTCTGGCTAAGCTCTAAACACGACATACCGTGTTTCCCAAATGTCGGTCTGTAATTGGCCTATGGATCTGTCTGATGGCTCTTGTAACACTTTTCGAAGCAAACTCCTGGAAGATCTTCCCTTTGTTTAGACACCTTTCTTGTCTTGAAGTACAAGATTTGGTCACAAACCCACTTCCCGTTCTTCTCGGTCTCTTTCTTGTTTGCGTATTTTTCCTTCCTTCCAGGGATTTGATGGGATACTTATTTAGATGATTCCCATGTGTTTTAAGCAAGTGCCTCCTTGTTTTGCGAGGTGGAACTGTTGTCTCATTGTCCTCTTCCTTTGAATACTCGGGAGGTCCCTCCACTCCCACTGAATCATTCTTGAATAACATTTCCGCAACTCAAAAACCATGGGAAGAGAACACAACTGTCTAGGCGGTAGATGCCATTCCCGCAGCGGTCTCGGAAGTGACAGCCGTGGCTCCGAACTTCAAGGAGAAAGCTCCTTCAACCGAGGAAACCGATTCAGAAACGGCGAAGATAGAGCCATGCTCTACCCACGACCCGGTGCTACCCGCGATATTGTGGACAGTCTATTGAGTCAAGCATACAACGGCGGTATGTACGGGAGAAACAACTATGCTGGCATGTCAAGACTAGGCGACATGGGAGGAATAGGACAGGGAGATTTTGGAGGCCTTCGAGGTGGTGGTGGTCTAGGAGGTATGGGAGGCATGACAGGACTAGGACACGACGACCTAATATACACTCCCCTAGACCGACGAGCAGAATACCCTCCAGGCCTCCGCTCCCCCATAGCCATGGACTCACCAATGCACCATCCCCATACTCTCTACCAACCCGAGCGTTTGGGACTCGGTAATCTAGGTACACCCCGCGGGTCCCCCTTTGGCAGACAGCCCATGATGTCAGGTGCACTTCCGGGACTCGGTCACGCACCACCCAGATCCCGTCTCCATTCTTCGAGTGTGAGCTCTGGCTTCGATCCGTATCGTATGGATCGTCAGCGCATGCCTTACGGACCTGAGGCGGGGAGACGAGCGACCATGGGCATGGGGATGGGAAATTATCGACCGCCGTATGTGGAGGATTATGAGAGTGAGATGGCGGAGGCAGAGATGGCTGGGCAGGCTATGTATGGGGGTGGAGAGGGGTATTTTGTTTATGGGGATGGACATGGACATCCACATCCAGGCGGCATGGGAATGGGGGGCATGGGTGGGAGGATGTTGTAGGGGTTTTCAGGGTAGTGGTGTTGGTGTTGGTGTTGGGCGGTGTTTGGGGTTATGAGATGGGTGGTATTGTATGATGGATTTGTATGTTGCTCTCATCCTTGGTTCCTTAATAAGACTGACATAATTTGCTCAGAACATCTGGATCTCAGCTCTTGTAAGGCCAAGTGAATAAAATATTGTTCTCATAGCCTTTACCGAGAACTCACTTTGTTGCGAAAAGTTATCAATTTCCTTTTTCAACTTCCGCCTGTCAGTCTTTAAGGGCAGTAATGATACTCTTACAACCGACATAATACTACAATACTTCCGCCATTCCCCTATCTCCTATATCCAAACTTCAGAACCCACCTACCCACTCAGTTCTCTGGTATCTATCCCAATCCACAAGATCCCAAACCACCTCACCACCTCCCTCTAACACGAACTTCAAAACCAACAGCCCAAATACTCTATACCCATCTTCTCCCCTCCCCTCATCCCCCTCCCTCCATTATCCCCATCCATCACACCTATATAACCCCCCTCCCCCCCTCACTTTTTCAGAAAGACGCACCACCGCTCAGAAAACAATGTCGCTTCAAAATAGAGAAGACCATATCCTAAACCGTAGAACAAAATCCTCTCCTGCCCCTTTCTTCTTAGTCTTACATATTCCTCGATTTCTTTTTCCTTGATGGTATATTGGTGGAGAAGACGTCGCTTTTGAGTGGAGATGAGGGGTTATGGAGTTTCGACAGTGAGAGGGGATTCGGGGGTAGAGGTTGGTTGATATGTCATGTTGTTAATTTAAGGTGACTTGAAGGAGGGGCGGGTGAGGGGATGAAATGCATTCGATGTTTGCGTGGGCCTCCAGGGTTGTACTGCCGGGTCTTACTTGAGTGTGGACGGGTCTTGGGACAGCGAAGTTACATAATTAGCCTGGGTTGGATTTTGGGTTGCTGGGAGGTATTTTGGGTGGGGTGTGGTGTTATGTAGAAATACTTTTGGGTTTGAAGTTGGGATATGGAGTGTGGATGGTGGTTTCTTTGATTTAGTTTTACAGAATATCTATCTACTATCTAAATAGAACATAATTAAACCTGGTAAAGTACCAGACAACTTGGAAACCTAACCACCAGTCACCAGTCACCTCACCATATCCAAAGAATCACACCTAGCCACTGTGGACAAAACTGCGACCATTGGTGCTATGGAGTATTCAAGCTCTCACAAGGCCAAGCTACTGTATGTAGTCTTTGAAGTAGAGATCGTTACCTCGTTCCAGTCTACTCGTTGGCGAAGCCAAACAGAAACCACCCTATTCGCCTGTTGGAGCATTCCTTACGACAGTTGTCGAAGTTCTACTGTTCTTACGCGGATCCCGGATTTTGAGAGGTTTATAAAGATAATGTTGTAGTGGTCTTTGGTAGTAAAGACCAGTGAGCGAGCGCGATAAGAATTTGCTTTGTTATCCGTTTCTGTATTCTTTTCTGCTGCGTACTCATGCTTGGTTTCAAGTATGCCACTACTACTACTACTACTACTACTACTACTACTACTACTACTACTACTACTACTCTTACCCCACGTCACGCTCACTCTCTCACCCCCGAAAGTTCGAGCCGCCATACTGTTCGTAGTTCCAAGAAGTATATATATCGCAGCACCTCGTGGATTCTTGAGTCTGTAGGAAAAGAGGAGTAAGCCTTACATCATATGCGTATCATGGAGAAGAGCTTTTCTCCAAACAGCGTACTCCACTCAAGGCTATTGACTATACTGTTCTCTGTGAGAACTTATTCTTTTCTTATCGCCGGGAGTGATTTCTGTACGTAAGGATTTGTAAAAAATTCAACTTACTGATTCGAAGGTGAAATGTTTTTCGACAGCAAAAAATTCCTATTATGGGTTTACCTCTTACATGTGGATCGCTTGCCGAACTTACTGAGTATGTTTTATCAATTGAAACTTGTGGTTGGAACTCTTGATGGTATACTCTCAGCAGGAAAATAATTGAACCAAGTTCCTTCGGTTCTCCAATCGAACTTCGCTAATACCTTAATTTGATCCGATGGTGTGGTGATTGGGCTGCTATGGTCACAGTTTTAAATACTTTTGTGAGTTCTGCGTGCGTCAGTCGAAAAACTTCTCAGAGGTCTAGGGTTGACTTAGATAATGGGTTGCAAACGGAAGAGGAAATAAGGAAAAGACACCCGGATTTTAGAGATACCGTCTACTCAATTCAATGTTCGAATTGAGTTGAATAGAGTAGATAAGTAGTCAAATAAAGTACTCTACTCTACTCAACCTGACCACCTACTCCTATTCCTACTCTACTCACCTTAAGTAACTCAAGTACCACCAAATCAGAGGAGCATTTTGTTCAAGCGCTGGCTCAGTGAAACGAAGTGCTTATTGTGGAAGCAAGTAATCTGGGCATAGTCTCAAATCGAAGACATGCTTTGGCTTTCTTGTATTACTATTGCGAAACCATCCTCGAAGTGTCGATCTCTTTCCAGGGACAACCATCTATCAAAGCCCCTTACAAAAACAAGATATAATTTCTCTGATATATTACCACTGCACACAAGCATACACTGCCTAAATTCGTGTTCATATCCGATCAAGCAAAGCCACAATTCTTGTACAAGCAACAGAGTACAGCTGCCTTCTCTATCCCTTGCTAAGCAGATTGTCCAGCACAATCTCACTTCTACAGCCCCAAATATACCGCAAGTACCTCGAATCAAGATCAGTTGATACTCACCCAATATGGAAGACAAACAAAAGAAGCCCACCATCACAGTCATCGACACCGTCTACCTCCGCAATCTCATGCCAGGTAACCAAGAATGCGTCTACTTTCTCTACAGTTCTCGCTTCTCCGGCGCCATGAAAGAAGCTGCCATATCCACCAATGCAACCATTCTATACGATATCACGAACGACCAAGCCGTCGAAGAACTCAGTCGACTTCTGGCTCTCAACATTCATTTCCATGACGATGATGGAAGAATTCTCAGTCCTACACCACTTATGGATACGATGTGGCATGCGCTTATCCTGGATACGCGACTTCATCTGGAGTTCCAAGCTACTTTGCCATTTTATGTTCATCATCGGCCTTTGGGAGTGACTGATGGGGAACGGTTGACTCGTTTGGGTAGATTGAGTTTACATTGTAGGGAGATTTTTGGTACTGATCCCTTTATGCTAAGGACGCTCTGATCAAAGAGGCGGAGGAAAAGGGAGGGAAACCAGGCAGGCTTTTATGAATCTCCAATGAAAAAAACCAAAGCGGCGGATACATATCTGGAGACACAACTAAAAGTGGAAGACGAAGAATTAGAGGATGAAGAATCGGAGAGACAACAGGCAGACGACGAGGAGTATTCAAAAGCGATGACCAAAGAGGCAGAGGAAGAAGTAGAGAGACAACCTGAAGTAGGGAATGAAGAATTGAGGAAGAAAGCGACACAGAATGCAGAATCTCCGAAAGAAATAACGGTAAAGATAATCATCCCACAACGGTATCCACAACAGGACACGATCAAAGCCAGAATGCATATGAGAGATACCACCAAGTTCTGGCGTCTTATTAGCGGGATAAAGTCTAAGGTTCGTCCCCAACCACCAGGTCCGTATTATACTAGTGATTTCAGATTGTTTTTTGAGGGAAGCGGCTTTTGGGAGAGGACACCCCCAGGCAAATTGGTATGGAAGATGGGGATTGTATATATCTTTATTTTGAGATGATAGGATGCTAGAGGGTTTTAGTGCACTTTTATTCAGACTGCTATGCACTTTTATCATACTGTCGTTACGAAAGTTCTCTTCTCCAGATTTGCTCTACATGTCATGAAATCATCCATGGACACGCTTTGAAATGTGTTGACGTTTTGTTATTCCTTTGCACCTTAAAGGCCCTGGCAGTAAGCCAAACTTGCGTTCAAATCTCGTTTTGTCATTTTTCATGACCTCCATTCTTTCCGTAAAACTGATGAGCATGCCCAAACCAGGGCACTGAGTAGTGTCAAGTCAATTCACCTTCCCCCCGTCGCGTAACTGTGGGTCAAAACCCCTGACTACCAGCCTCCCATTGGTGCGGCCCCCCCTCGGCCACCACCCGACCAATCACAGGCCTCCAAAAAGCCCACCAGGCATTCCTATATCCAAGTAACAAGAAAGCCAGCATCAATCAACAAGTCTCTTGCCCAGCTGGTGCGATGGTGGCATCGACCACAAGCTGGAGTCAACTCAGGAAGTGCTCGCAGACTTGTATCCTAGGCCTACACGGTGTTGTAGGGGTCAGCTCAGGGAGCCCGGGAATGATTGAGGTGGATTGGGAGAAAGCTGCGGCATTTAGAGGGACAACTGCTGTCCCTCGACAATGTCATAAACCCCTTGGGGTTTTTCCTGAGCCTCCGTTGGGGGGCCACAAGGTTTTGCTGTTTTTTTGGTTGACTTTTTGGCCTTTTTTTGCTAAGCGAGGGAGTTGTGGCGCTTGTTTTGCTGCCTGATTTGGAGGGCTGTGGTGTGCGCGTGACCGCGATGGGGTCACAAACTTGGGTATAAAGGTGCGAGAAGAATGATCCTTCTCCCAGAACCTTCGCAAGCCTAATCGGGTTTGCAGCATACAGTAGCAACTAATATACAACCAGAGCTTTGAACTATGCAGCCAGCATGTTCAGAGATGCGCTCACATTCACCGGATTTGCGACACATACATACTATAGGGAAGAAGGTATCTCATGCAATTGTCATAAGAACATTCCAGAAAGTAACAGCAACCATAGAATTACATGAGCCGTTCCGTCTCTTCTCCTCAATTTCCAAGAAGGCAGACTTTGGATACTATGTAGAGATGAAGAGATCTATATCAAAAACCACGTACGCATGCTCGCTCAACGAGTCTTCCCAAGGCTTAAGTCGTAACCAACATCTTACTGAACACTTTGGATTGAGGATGGATAAAAGGTTGGGCGCAGGCAAAAACTTTTCATCAGTGTTGCTGCAGTCATGTCATGTCCGGTCTTCCAACAATTCAGCAGTTTCAGGAATGGACTATGCATATTGCAGCCTTTGATGGAGAAGCCCGCTACGATCAACCAACGAGGAGTAGAGAACGTCAGGCTATATGCGATTAGTCGGTGGCAGAAGCTAGAAATTGTCTTTCTCTAAGAATGCAATGATGGATTTCGACAGCGGAGCGAAAATCGACAGTGGAAGAAAAGTCTCTTGTGACTTTGAGGAGATGGATGTGTCGAATGCCTAGCTGTAGTACTCTCTGGAATGAGTGGAGATCCTCTGCGAAGGGAGGCGACCGATGGATTGCTCGTTCTGAAATGCGATCGTATTATGGAACCCATCGCATCAAAAGACTCTGCCGTAGTATAGTTGATACCAAATAGGAAACCCCCTGAGATTGTTGCCTTCATACTCTAGTATCAGTCTCCTTAGGCTAGCCTTCGTAGTCAATCTAAAGGGATACCTTCGCTGAGTCTACAATAGTGCCGTAGGTTCCTATCCCTTCTCTTGAATTTACTAATACTACATGGATTCTAGGATTCTAATTCGATAGCTCAAAAGTTGAGTCAGTTCAGAGACAAGATATAAATACCTTACCAACGAGATGAAGTGGAATTAATATCAACAGACTTCTTGTTTCGCATAGAAGTGCAAGATCGAGGAATATACGTATCCTGGTGACGTACACTACGAGCTCAGTGAAAGCTCACAATCCATAACTCCTCAAATCCACAGAACGAGACGTTCTAGGCCGCTGCCTGATTTCCTCGCGCTCTCTGGCCAATTCTTCTTCTCTTGCTTTCCCCCATAGATAATACTCTAGATGCGGAGTTAGCAAGCCAGGAGCAACCATGAGAGCGAATGATCGACAGGTAAGGTTACCTCGTCCGCCTTTCACACATTACCAAATATTAACACTTAACATGACAACTGCGAGGATCTGACCGAATCCTTGTTTGTTTTCAGCGGCGCCTTCTTCCGATAGAGCCTGGTTTGAAACACGTATTGCTACGAGAAAGTAGAGATGCACGATGAACTACACAATGATGATAATAAGAGCAGAAAGTCTCTCCTCAAGATCTTCCCAAGTTGCTATGAGGATTCCTACTCTGCGGTTTCCGGTACTAGAAAATGATATACTCGTAAACACGCTTGGGTATATAGACTGTTCGAACGCGCCGTAGAGATAGGCATATGTCAAAGAGATATATATATGATCATGCCGAGGGTAGGAAGCATGGGGAACTGCGATGAAGGAAGTGTTGTAGCAGCGGCCAGCGATACCATCGTCCCATTCATTTAGGGTTATACCAAAGCAGATGGTAAAAGCGAGATAGAGAACAAGGAAGATGGCAATGAGGGTGAATCGAGGAGCCCGGTTTGGTACTCTGGCGTCGATGAGCATACCGAAGACAGCGCAATGCGATATGCTGTGTGACAGACATTAATATTTTTCTCCATCACCAAAAACACCCCAAGCTCAAAGCAGATAGAATCAATTACCTGGTAAAGCTTGTTACGTCGAAGATTATATGGAAATGATATAAGCTCAGAGTTTTCACTTGGATGAGCCCGCTGAGTCACAATGCAATGGCTAAATGACTTTGTTAGCTGCCTCATGGAAAGTCATATTTGAGCAGTCCTCACCTGTAATTGACTGTGTGTCACTACCAGAGAGGAGAATATCTCTGACGATGGATCGCTGCTTCTCGTGTCTTTCTGTGGCTTCCAGGTCGTGCGATTGATTCCGCGAGCTTAAATTATCTTCGAAGCGATCGCTATACGGGCCGGGGTAAAGCAACTTGGAGTATTTCGAATAGCTTGCTAATGCGAGGGCAATAAAAGCTTGTATTCCAAACGCAAGAAGAATCTGAGTTCTGTTAGTTCCCAGATACGAGAGCATGGACAAGCAGCTTGAGTCTCCAAATCTTGTGTATCCGCGTTCACTTACAATTTCAACGCGAGCTTGTCCATCATTTCAATAGCATTTTCTTCATGCCTCCTCTCAAAAATCCCAGAAAATATCTATGGTAAATAAACACAACACCCCAAGACCAAACCTCATTAAAAAGATCAGACAAACTCTCACATCATACATAATCTTCCCCAACACTCAAAAATCGAGCCTGAATCTCAAAACTCACAACATCCTACAACTATAAAAATCCCCTCTAGGCGCAAGGTTTCCTAGTCTCATCTCGGGAATACTTACAGCGTTTAGTCAGAAGGCTTGTCCTGTTCCTTTTCTATTGGAGATCGTGCGGAAGGGGGACATAGGTACTGTACATGGCCATATTCTAGAAGTTTCGGTTGGATGTTCCATTTAGGCTGTGAGAGAAAGAGTAGTAGAGAATGCAAATGATTAGATCGACAGTAAAGAGAGATTTGACGGCAAGAGAGATGGGATTTGAGAGGGTTGGGTTATGTATCTATGGTAGGAAGGGATTCGAAGTCGCTTACGGCTTCTAGCATACAATCTATGCTGGAGCATTCCAACATATGTGTTGAATGTATGCGGACCCAGCGGGATAAGAGGATGGCGTAACAGAGATTCGTAGATGAGACCTGCGATACCCATGCCGAACCCATGCTACTAGTATGTGTGTTGTTCATGTTTGATTACAAGTTATTAGTTTAGATTGTTGTTCGAAAGACGAGCATAACTCGGTGCTGGAGGCATTGAAAGCCAGTTCAACCTGGATTTCAAGTTGCCACTAACTATATCTTGAGGTAAGAGCTTTTTATCTGTATTTCCTGTAGATTAAACAAGAGCTATCACTAATTATCTTCTAGATAAATAACCATTCTTCCCAAGAGTCACAGAGAACTCGCCTTTATTTATTCAGCGTTTAAGTTTCGAAATATTTAGGTTAAGTAGTACTGTAGTAGCACCTACTCAACTTAACTCGAGTAGTAAAAATGGCTACTCAACTTAAGAAAGCCACTTACTTCTCAAGTATACTTACTTAGTTGAGTAGTTTTGTCCAAACGCTGCCTATGAACCGGCGGATTTTACTACAAATAGTTCTTAACCTCTCCATACACTTGTCTCCCCACATTATCCCATATCGGGGACTACTTCGCGTTCACATGTGCTCTGTGCGTTCCTGGTTATCTCCTGTTGTTGAAAGTGTTCGAAAGGAGGCTGGCGGGTGAGTAGACATGATTGTATTCCGTAATCGATTCTTACCAAGGTTGTGGTTTCGAGGTCTGTGGTGAACGGAAGTTGTTGGATCGACAGTGAAAAAAGATTCGACAGCAAGAACAAGGAACTTGTTCCAGGGGAGGTTATGCATATATTTACCTTATGGACTATGCGGTGAGTGTTAATCTTCTTCAGTTGGGCAAGCTCCAAAGAGCTTGCACACTAATTTCGCTCCTTTCGCAACCACCATTCCAGAATGCAGTAGACTGGGAAATCTTTCTGTGCCTATTCAGATACCTTCCCAGCCCGGAATCTTTTCCGCTAATAAAGTGCTCTTTGGGCAGATGCCTGCCAATAAGGGCACCGAGAAGGTTCCGATTGGGTCAGACATGGGAATGATATCGGATACCCTTCGAGTGCAATAGATATTCTTTTACTACACGCTCCTAGAGGCAATTGTCTTGCTAATCAAAATTGGAATTGGGAGGAGGCAAGTCATGTGATTTAAACGTAATCGAACGTATAAAAATAACCTTGATCTGCGGGCGATATCAAACTCCACAGCTGCAAGGCACCAAGACATGATTCGTAATTGCAAGAGAAAGTTCTTAAGAAGCCTCACTATCGCTGCTGAAAAGTAGTGGACGGCTTCGAGAAGGGTTTGGAAGTTCCTGCCAAGATGACGGAAGTTGAGCCACGATGTGAAGGTTTCTGGCAGGCACAGCCCTACTGGTACTCCACGGGTTCACGGAACAACTCCACCTTCCTTCACCATCACCTGCATCCACGCACCACGGAGCGGCGCAGTCCCAGCATCGGATGAATGTCCGTCGGTGCTCCCGAATTGCCCGCTATTGCCATGCGAGAACCCCATCGGAGCGAATACGTCAGATGCTCGCTCAGCCTCACTGCAAGCGCACCCTTCCCAGCAGTCAGTCACTGTTACGGTGCCTCCCGAGTCTTCCCCGGATATTGGACCCTTTTGCTGTGCGGCATTCTGCATGCTGAGACCCCGAAGAGGGCAATGGCAGGAGCCAGCAATGTACAGCAGTTGGAGAAACGAGGCCGGGCGGTAAGCCAGAAGCAAGTGCTTGCCAGCTTGCCAGGCAGCTGGAGCGTCGCCCGGCAATAGTAACTCGTTCGGGTGACGAAGGATTGTTTGCAGAGACAATCATCAGTGATCAGATTTAAGGATCTGACCACATCTGCGAGGATGATGCCCAATACACGAACAAACCATTCCATTCACAGACTCTACTGGTCGACTGTGATCAGTCATCAAAGAGAGTAACCAACGTCAGCCAACCGATTTTGCCTTTTCCTCAGCCCCTCCAGCCCCTCCAAACCTCACCCCGGCTTTGAGTGCCCCGCTATTCATTGCTGCTCCTCGAATATCCCATTCACTTCGGGCCTTATTGGATTGGGTAACACGTGTGGCGTAGCGACCGCCCTCGTATATAAGACTACCCCTCCTTCCTTTGTGCTGCTCCCATATCATACTTACATACAACCTCAAGTCGCAGATCAACTTCTTCGACTACAACACACAAAACACACTCGATCAACATGTCAGCACAAGACTTTTACAACGGCGGAGGAGGTCACCAACAAGGTGGCTATCCTCAACAACAGCACGGCTACGGCCAACAGCAACCGCAATATCCGGGTCAGCCAAACTACGCTCAGCAACAAGGTGGTTATCCAGCTCAGCCAAATTACTCCTCTCCTTCCCCTCAACATCAGGGCAACTATCCCACACCTCAACACCAAGGCGGATACCCCGGACAATCTACCTACCCCTCCCAGCCAAACTACGGCGGTCCTTCACCCTCCCATAGCCCGGTGCCCTACGGCCAACACAACGCTCCTTACCCAGGAGGACCCAGCCAACCTCAGTATGGCGATAACCGTCAACCCGGCCAACCAGGTTATGACGCAAACGCACAAATGGGACCGGATGGCGAGAAGGGTTTAGGATCAACACTGATCGGTGGCGGAGCAGGCGCATTCTTGGGACATAAAGCCGGTGGAGGAGCGCTTGGAACGGTCATCGGGACGGTTGTTGGTGCTATTGGCGCAAATGCGTTGAGTGACAAACACAAGAAGCACAAGAAGAAGTCGGGGGAGTATCAACATGGGAGTAGTTCATATGGTGGAAGCAGTTTTGGCGGTTCGAGTGCGGCGCTGGGTGGTCTTTATCCCGGGATGAAGAAGCATAAGAAGGAGAAGAAACATCACCGTTCGAAGTCTAGAGGTGGTGGAAGTTCGTCATCTTCTTCGGATAGCGATTAAGGGTCGGCGAGGAACTTCTGAACTACTGATACCTTTGTATTTTTGAACGTGTTTTCCTTGGTCTGGATCTGCGTTTCATTTGGTTGGGATAAGGTTATTCTTTGATTGATGGATTTGCATGGATGCTTTGCGAATGGTCCGGTTGGGATAGCATCTTTCTTGGTTTGAGGAATTTTATTAATCGTTCACTTTGTGGGCGCGATACTCGGGGCAGTAATACGTGAGTCTGGGCCACTATTTTAGTTAGTTTCAGAGCCTCAACCACACCAAAATTAAGTGATTTCAGGTGCCACATATCCTTTTCTTTTTATAACTATTCAACAATTAGTACTCTAAATGCCTCGAAAACACCGAAATACGAACGAGCGGAAGCCTCGCATGAATAAGACTAGCCGAAAAGAGACCCCTATTGCTCAGCGTACTGCGATTATTAGTAGAATCGATACTAATACGCCAGCAGAGGAAGCTAGGATTTGGGCCGCCATTGAGCCTCCTTTTGTACGAATATCGGAGGATGGGATAAGAAAAATGAGGAAGCGCGTAAGAGAGAGGGCTGCACGTACAAGGGGGGGGGGNGGGTGCTTTCAATTCCACAAAATGTCGCGAATCAGCCTCGATCGCATCGAGCGGTTAAACTTACTCGCGCGCTACGCAAACGGATTGTTGCACATGTTACTCAGGACCAGGACAGCTGGCGGAAGTCGAATATCATGATTCTAGGTGAATTGGGCTTGTGGGGTAATGCGAATGCGGGGGATAATCTGTCGGAGTCGAGCTTTCGACGGGTCTTGTGTGATGCTGGGTATTCCTTTGGGAGAGGGGTGACTAAGCTGGAATTGTCGGATGAGATGGAGAAAGTACGAGGAGGAATGGGGGAATGATGAAAATGGTTTGGATTGTGGGTTGATTGCTATTGGTGATGTCGGTGAGATCATGAGATGGGGGCTAGAGAGTTTGTTGATGTTGGTACTACCTCACTTTGTTTGCTGGGTTTTGGTGAGAGGGTTTTTTTTTTGTCGTGGGAGAGGAGGAGGATGGGGATGGGGAAGAAGGAAGGGGGAGGTGGTAGGGAGGATGAAGAGGGAAGGTGAGAGCGTGTGTTATCTTGTATTGTACGGATAGACATAAAAAGATAGGTTTTAATCAATGAGCCTCTAGGATCTGCAATTACCAAAATAGAAATGTGTAACCACACCTCTTATTTCCAAAGAAACTTAGTTAGAACTTTATAAATACCAAGAAAGTCCTCTGTGTTAGAACCAGGCACCACAAAACACCTAGCCGAGGCCTTCTTTCCCGTACAAGAGGAGACACTACAGTCGCTCTCAAAAACATCAATAGCATACAGCGCTCCGCCACGCCATTCTGAGAGATTTAGGTAGAGAATCCCTGGGCATTACAGAATCAGAGCAAGTCCTCTGAATTCTTAAACCTGTTTAGCAGAATGATGAAGGAGTGAGAATCATCGAACCCGGACGATTGGAGCGAGATCATGGTAGTACCAGCGACCTTGTATCAAAGCTCTCAAATAATATTAAGAAGGTAGTGAGTTCTTATCTTCCATAGGATTTATGAAAGAATCGACAGTAGCTAATGAATCGGTGGTAAATGTGATTTGGTATTCTGCTTTTTGATAAGCGAATGCTGGGGGTTGTTGGCTAATAAGGGGATGGAATGTTGGTGATGAGATAGAGCTTTTTGTGGACGCAGGTGGGTTATCTTGGTGGGGTGGGAGTCTGTGGATAAGTGAGAATGATAGTACATTTTTTAAAAATGTTTGGTGTTGTGTGGGTCTTTTGGGATGTGGAGGGTGATGGGATTTTATTGGTGTGGGTATGGACGTGGAGGAGGGTGGGTTGGTTGGTTAGTAGTTTTGGAGGGGGATATGATGTGATGAGATATTTGCGGTTTTGAGTATAGCGAGTTTGGAAGTACGGTATTGTATCTTCAGTTCCTTCCCATTACAAACTATCAAAATAGTGACTGAGTAGCTAATCCGCTAACTATAAGGAACAAAGGAGTCTTTTTTACTCATATATATATACCTCCCTATTCCATATTATCTCGAAAGCATGAATATTTGCGAAGAATCAACCCAACACTGCATTGTGCACCGTATATTTGGAGAGAGTGCTTCTCTTTCCCCGGTGGAATGGATAGAGGTGGATTTTGGGAATATGTACATGATCTGCAGGGTTGATTTGAGGTCTTGTTATAGACCGTTGTTGGGATGGGAAAGGGATTAGGTCATCGACGGTAGGAGGTAATTCGGTGGTAGATTATTTGGATGACGGGCCGTTGTTGAAGACTTGGAGATGTTGACTACCGGTAGCGAATGTTGGGGGGAGGGTGCACTATGCTTTATAGTGGACGTATACATAAATCCGATGGGATCTCTCGGTTTGTCCTCCTACCAGACCAGAAAACAAACACACCACTCGAAGATTCTGGACGCAAGATACCGGGTCTCTAGGGACTTGTTATAAGTTAAGTCAATCGGAACTTTTGCTGAGGGGGATATGGAGGTTTTGGTGGGATAGGGGGATGGATGATGAGTATTTTTGGCTGTGATAATGAGGTTGGGCTTTGTATTTGTGGCTGTGGTTATATTTTTCTTCTTCTTTGAGCGTGGAAATTGTGTTTATGTGTAATCTTACGGTAAGAAAGAGTTGCCGGAAGGCAAGTGGGGTGGTTAATTTTTCTCGTAAGATGTGGTAGCCTGCCTTGAGAGTGCCAATACTGATTCCCCTAATTCGCACTCAATCTCCTCTACTGGTAAGCCATAGCTTCACATACCATGTAGAGTAAAACAGTCTGGGCTTTGGAATCTTTTTCTACACAAGTATATATAGACCTTTCATTTGTAAGAATCATAGGTATGAAACGCAAATCGCAAATCGCCAGTAATAAGGGATGTCGGCACTTTGATATTACAGACTTGAGGGTTATATCGTTCTCACCTTTGAACATGGCGCAGTCAGCTGATGATGCTGAAGGCTTATGTCTGGATGTGAGTAAGACTCTTCTTTTTTTGGACGGAACGGAGGTGGTATAATCGACGGTAGGTTAGAAATCGATAGTAAAACATCAAGAAAATAAGAAGCCGACTTAGATTATGTGAGTCTTGCATTTTCCACCACAAGTCCAGAATCTCGCTCTTCGGTTCTTGGGTCTAACAGAGTTTAGGTAACTTTAATCTGGGGTTTCTGTTCCTCATCAGCCCCATACAGAGGTTGTAGTACTTGTTTTCTTCTTGCTCAGAACGCGGTCGGTCACTACTGATTGCGAATTTATCTACCATCTAACTTGCTGAAAGACTTTGAATTTAAAGTGCATTATACTGGGTTATTGATAAGTAGAGCGAGACGGATCAAATATATAACTAAACATGTACAGTAGATGAACGGTACCGATATCACATCCTAAACAAGTCAAGCATATCACCCAGTGAAAAAGAAAGGGTAGTATATAGAGCACCTTCTTCTTTCCCTCCGCTTCACAAAACAAAGTGTAACCGAAATGTGGTGATAGCGATAGATACAGGTAACACATTTCTCCGTGTCAATTTTTCGAGGTGCGCTATCTGTTGATGTCATAGCAGTGCCACATGCAACAAAACTTTGGGAAATTTCCTTTTCTGGTAATTGGGAGGAGGTATTCACTGTTTTGCTTCACGGGGAAACTGTAGATAACGGCGAGTTCCTGGTGGTAAGCTCCGATTCCGTGGTTGATAAGAGATAGGAGCGGGGGTTATGGGAAGCCGTGTATGGAGTAAAGGATGGATGAAGTGATAGAGGGGGTGATGGCGTTTACTTTTCATATTGTGTGCTTGAAATGAGCGACGTAATGTTGTTTAAATGAAACTGGTTGTTGCGATTCTAAGGAACCCCAGAACCAATGCAACGATGAAAGCGACGACATTTCCATCGGTTAAGAATATGTGTCGCCGAATCTCACATTGTAAGTTGTAGACAAAGCTTTTCTTATAGAAAAGGCGACAAGACCATGTGATTCTCGCTATTCTCCTTCTGCTGACACCATATGGCATAATATTTAGACGTCTTTTTGTAAAAAGTCATCACCTTGTATTCATATGATTTCGAGTGTCATTCTGCGGTTATTTTCATCCCAATGGGCCTGCAAGGATTAAATAATGCTCATTGAGACAACATTTTAGAGGATAAGAAAGCTTCTACAAAGGATAAATCCTCCAAATCCGATGGCATCTCTACGTCCAAACTTAATCAAGTCAAAGAAAGATTTATGCTTAAGAGCATATGTTATTTCAGCATAAAATGACTTTATTAAAAATTCCAACTCCCCATAGGATACGCTCATAGTGTACCGTAGTCGAAGCTGAAGAGCCCCCTTTTTGCTATTGATGTTATGCAGGGGTCCCCTCAATCAAAAAACACACCTCAAACATTAGAGATCGCCCAAAGCCATTTCATTGCTCTTTCTTGCTCTTTCAATTGACTTTGTCTATTATATTGCGAGTCTTGAGAACACAAAAGTTGGAATTCAATTACGGAATTAGAGGGCAGTCACCCTGAGAGTTATTATCTTCAGATGCAGTTAAAGCAAGAATTCGGCTGGAATCGACAGTGAGAAACAACTCGACAGTGATAGAATTGCTTGAAAATGCACTCTTCAATATGAGTAAAATATGGCATTTAGCCTGCGTGTCATACAATCCATAATTGAGACTTCTTGCCCGGAGAAAGTCTTCTTCTCGTGTTCCTTCATTGTGTTTGGATAACATTGAGTGAATCGATAACCATGTGGAGCTACCTATTCTTGCGATCAGTAGCTAAGTCGTTGTCTTATTTATCCTATAATTTATATTGACAAAACCATAGTGATTTATCCTTGGCAAGTAATAATCTCGCACTGACTTAGGTTGGATTTACAATCATCTTCGCTGCTTCTTTCAGGTGTAATATTTGAGCTGCCCGCATACATCACTATCCTCCCATACACATTAGCCATTCGATTTGCCTGTTCTTGTGAGCTGAGAGATATCTTCTCGCAAGTGACTGGTACAGACCCATAAATAGACTCGGCCAGAGAAGCGTCAGACTTGTGATTACTCACAGCCGACAGACATTGTTTTATCTTAGAAGATTGATCCACCCAGCTTCCGAGTTACTTACAATTTCCTGCTGGTAAAATAGAATAATCCAAGGATCGCGTCACTCCTGGTGGATGTTCATAATAGCGCCGCAGAGATAGTACAACGGAGGCTATGTACTACTTCTTTGGTGTCCATCGCGAAGATGGGTTACTTGAAACGATGAGCGAGAGGTCAGCCGCGGTTGTTGGTGTTAGTTGGCGTGGAAAATATGGACCTGTTGTTTGTTTTCTCACGGAAATGATTGGCCAAATTTGCGAAACGGGAACTCGGAATAATAACCGAATTGTTGGCTTATTAATGACAAAAGTAGCCATTAAAGTCTTCTAGGTACATCGGGAAGGTTCCTTTCTGCCCAACAGATTTGAGGCTTATGATGGCTACAGAATGACGACCAAATCTATTCATACAATTCATTATTCTTTGTTGACTGAGAACAGATATCACGATGCTACAAGTAACTATAAAAGTAAATGCGAAAGCCCTCACTTTCTTTCTTACTTAGCAATCATCCACGAGCTCTCTTTCCTAACCATCCGTTCAAAATACAATCAGAAAGCAACTACTTTTCAATACTGCAAAAATGCGACTCTTGACCACAGTTCTCCCTTGGATCTTCGTCCTTCTTTCCACCTCAGAAGCCGGCTCCTTCTCACCTGAAATACCATTCCTCAATAAACACAAGGTCCAATTCACCCTCTTTCCAGTTTCCTCCTTCACACCCTACAACACAACTGTCCACACAAACATCACAGTCGATTTCCCCATCAATAGGCCACAAGAAATCACCGAAGAACCGCTCAAAACACAACTTAGCCAGTCTATCGAATTCGTGGCGGTACTTGGACCGAGCACGGGGGGACCCAATACCAATGAAAGATGTCATATCTTTACTGAGCCGAATAATGAGAGCAGAAGGGCCTTCGAGGTGGGAAGCGATAGGGTGGATATTGGTGGTGGTATAAGGCCCGGTGAGACTATTGCTATGGTGGATTGCTTTCTGCTCGACGATGCTGGGAAGAGGATTGGTACTTCGTGTCTCGTGTCTGATGATTGTATATCGACTGCCTAGAACCATACAACAGCTTCTTTCTTCTTATAGATATATTCCAATAGATATGTTCCACTTGTACTTCCGAAAGGTTCGCTGAAACTCAAAATGATTCACTGCACTGCACAGACTAGTTTCTTGAACTGTCTGTTGGAAGCCTTCGAGCATGCAATTCCATTGAACAGAGTCACTGCCTTGCATTATTACATGAGTCGAAAAGAATTGCGATCAATGGGTAAAAGTATTCATGTAATTAAAAGTCACAATTCTGTCTAATTATGATACGCCAATTCAAAAATAGAATCTTTTCAGACTTCACTGGCGGTGGCCGGTGTATCACCTCTCCTACTCTATTCACCCCCGCACCCCCTCCCCATCCACATCTCAACCTCAAATTTCAAACTTCTCCCCTTCTCCCTCCTCCCCTCCCGCCCAAAAAAACCCCCCAAAGAAATCAAAAAAATGCCAAAAAAAAAAACAAGCCCAAGGGCTCGGACTACAGTGAGTTGCGAATTAAGCTTAAATGGTTTGGTTTGGTTTGGTTCCCACTTTAATATATCTGTGCGTAGTAGGAATATGAAATCTTTTTACGATTTTTACGATTTTCACGACAACGTAAGAACAGTAATAATAAGAGCTATGTTACCTTTACTTTACCCTTTACTACAAATTCTACCTACTAGTAGCCCTCCGACAGCCCTCCGATAGCCCTCGCGACAGCCCCTACCCCTATATATATACGTCGAAACATAGCCCCCCGCCTTACTTCTGTTGAAGAACGAGCTATTATACTAGCAATCTACGATAGCCTCGGTACACCTGATCTACAGGCAATTGCGAACAATATAGGACGAAGTAAAGAGTGTGTTCGGCTTATCTTTAATAAGCTTCTTAAACGAGAAGGGATAACAAGGGATGAGTAGCTTATATAGCACGAACAGGACAACCGGCGAGGACAGAAGAAGAGACAGCGAAGGATAGAGAAGGAATGGGCTAAGGCAGAGAAGGTAAGGCGTATTAGGATAAGAAAGAAGAGAGTAATAAGGAGGATTAAGAAGGAGTATAAGGAAATAGGACACGCGCTAGTTCGGCAGTAGGACAAGGACAAGCTTAGGGAGCTATGCGCGGGGTACGTAAGACTAGACGTCCCTGAATACGACCCTATAAGCTCTTTAGAATCCTCTAGTAGTAGCTTAGAGTCTGAATCCGATTCTGGGGCCTCTAGTGATTCTGGATAGAACTTTTCGCGTTCCTACTACGCACGGATATATTAAAATTAGAAACCAAACTAAACCAAACCATTTAAGCTTAATTCGCAACTCCACTGTAACTCTGCATCCCTACATCTCTTTTGAGTCTTTTGAGTTCAGGAAGTTGGCTTATCTCGCAAGATCAGTGGCCCCTCCACTTGACCATTTCTACTGATTTGCTGGGTGGAGGAGTGTTATTTGTCGATATGATACTTTGTTGGTGGGAGAGTGGGAGTTTCTTGTCTTTGTGTTCATTATGTTCACTGTTATTTATGAATGTATTTTGTGTAATATTCGTAGATTTGGTAAACTGGCTTTCGTCGCTATCGGGGTTTGATTAGACTGTTTGAGAATTCGATCTATTTGAGGGGTTTTCCTGATTTTCGTTGGATGTAGATGGAAGATAGAGCTTTCAATTCAAAGTTTTGTGGGGCTTTTATAGGTAGGTAGGTAGGTCATGATTTGTGTCCCCTCTCGTCGTATTGAATAACAATCCTAAAGTAAGTGAAACATAATTGTTGGCTGTGCGGCTGAGGGCCGGAGTGATGTTGGAATCTAAATTTGGCCAACGAAAGCAAGCAAGCAATCTGAGATCCGCGCGATGCACGTTACACTCCCTTCAATCCCTAAGCGATGTTGGTGTTGTCGTGTAAGGAGGCTATGGGTGAGACTAAGTGGGGCTGTAACACCAACGCTCGTAGCTAAGCGAGAATGGACTGGACTGGCTCCCGGTGGACAAGAAAAGTGGCCGAGATTCATTTTTCAACTATTAACGTAAGTTAATTCTGAATACTCAAATGTTTAAAATATGAGGTAGAACAATGGCTTTTATTGTACTATCGTTTTCGATAAATCATTTTGATTATTCTAAATAGATGACAAGTTATATTATAATGATTTTTAGTTAAATCAGGATAGATAAAAGAGGTCTGCCAGTTTTCTTGTCCACCAGGAGACTGGACCATGGACCACTTAAGGAAAATATATAAAGTATACTACAGTGTCTATCGTTCTTCATTTCGAAATCTCTCATACGTGTGTCATCTTATCTCTGGTTTCCAAACGACCTTAAAGAGTCCTACTTTGGAAGTCCACTACAAGGCAAAAATGCACCTTCAAATTATCCTCCTTGCTATCACCTCCCTCTTTCTCGCAATCACTGAAGGAGCCCCTCAGCCATTCAACGAGGTAGATGGCGAAACTGAAATAGTAGTCAGTTTTTACCCTTCACAAAACTTCGACGACGTCAATCAGCTACGGCCGGGTGTATTTGCCGTTTTCCCCTTGAACAAGCAAACAATAATCACCAACGCCTTCGTGCAAAACGTCACGAATGGAAATATGCGTTTCGTGGATGCGATCCCATAAGAGGAAAATGCTCAGGCAAAGTGTACTTTCTGGGCGGACGTGAATGGGGAAAGCGTTGTGGCGACGAATGTTGGACCGGACGGGTTATTTATTGACGAGGGTACAATCATTGCAATGGTGTTTTGTTCTGGAACCACCTTTTTTCCGACAGAAAGGCAGTAAGTACGTGCTCATATGCTGAATGCGTCGCCAAATATACTTATCGCTGAATAGGCTTTCGAAAGCGCCGCGCGAAACCTTGACATTGGAATAGGAATCATGCTGAACCTCTAGTGGTGCGATCGATACTCGCGTAGTTGTAAATGCTTACAAGACGAAAATATACTTCAAAAGAGTGTTATCTTCGAAAGGTGTTTTGTTTTCGTGGCGGTCTAAATGTTGTTTCGGCGGTTTTCTCTGCTACAATGTCAAAAGACAATATGTAAATTTTGATCACCTAACCTGCGGTTCGAGATACCCAACGAGCCATGATCTTCAATTAGACATCGTGATTAGTGGAACCACGTGTATAATGTTTACAATCTTGATGCTTGTTTCCTTGATAAAGCCCCCATGAAATCATTATGTCAAAGCAAAATTAAGCGATAGTGTCATTTATCGTAAACGTGCTTGGCACATGACTAGCCTTCTGTTCTACAAAACTTGAAGTAAAATGGTTATGTGAGTTAATGAGGTGTGCATAGATGCCTGTATATGCGGAAGGAACACGATAGTCATCGTAACAAGTACCAATTACCTGATTGAAGAAACTCTAGAATGCTATCGACCAAACTAATTGAGCATTCTGCCTACCGGTATCTGTGCAATTATGGAGTAATAAATTGCTGTGAAATATTAAAAAGAACTTTAGACTGTTAAGCTGAAAATTGAATGGAAGAGGCTTCTGAAGTTATGTGTTTGTTTGGTCTGATATGATTTGATAGTACTCGTAACTCGTGCGAAATTGTTACCACACATTAGAAGTCAAAGAACCTTGGAAGCACACGGCAACTTTACAAGAACACAAATCCAGTAAATTGAGTCCCGTGAGTGACAGACCAACTTGACCCTGAATCTAGTAGTTTGTGTATCAATAAATACTGCGTACCAATGTGCCAAAAGTGGCAAACACCTGTCGAGATTGGATCTCAGACCCTCACCGGAACCACCTATAGCCGAAACATACGCCAACAAAACACAAAGTCCTGAGTAAGAGACTGGAGAGAGATATACTCGAAGCAGTCAACATGACCACAATCCTAGATAAAAATCCCATCAGCAAGCAGTAGATATTTAAAAATAGATCCTATATTCAATGCTGGTGAGAAGTGGCAGTGTTTTGGCTCGGCAAAGTGACGATCCGACAGGGGGCTTGTAGGGACAACAAATAACGACATTGACAAATATCTAGACAATTAACCGTCATAAGAACTATTAAAGCGAAGGGTTTCTCGCTTTCTTTTCCTTCCCATCCAATTCACACCAATACATACAAACTCTCATCTCTACTACTTTCATATCGACACAACCAAAACACCAACCAACAAACATCCAACACTAGACCAGCGCCCAGAACCAATCACCCTACCTCAAAATGCAACCAACAACCCTCCTCATCCTCGCCCTCTCCACCCTCGCGACCGCGACATCATCCAACACAACCAGCACCAAACTCCCAACCTGGACCCAAACCTCAACCTTCATCACACGCACAACCACATCCGAGTCCACATGGAAAACCGAAGCTCCCACCACCCGGAACATACCGATCCAATTCAACTTCAATAAGACCGAATTATCTCGGCAATTTTCGTTTCCCCTCGATACATTCATACCTACAAGATTTCGGAATCCAGTTATTGTGAGTGTACTCATAGTACCGGGACTTGACAATCCTGTTTCGGGGGTGTTATGTGAGATTTTTGCGGATGAGAAGGGGACGAAACTTCTGCAGGATGGTGTAGGGGAAGCGAAACGGGTTCTTGTTGATGTTCCTGGTACTGGTGTTGCGGTTGGAGGTGTTAAATGCAAGAAGCACTGCTGATGGGCCCATTGGGGAATGATACAAAATTAGGATGCGTATCACGCAGAGAACTTGTAATGGGGAGCGGAGTTTGGTGGCGGGTCGAGAAATTGTTTGTTTGTTGTTTTTTCCTTTGCTTCTTTTAACCCAACTCCCTAGACTGAATCATTGAATCAACGTTAGCCACACAAGAATTGTCCTCGATCTTATAAACAAATCCTGTAAACAGTGACTTAGTGATATTAACTTATACCTAGTCTTCGGCTTCAATTGATCAAGTTCGCTTGAATGCAGAAAGGTAAACTCAATACAAATGCCATTCAGAACCGAAACCCTCAAATCACGATGGAACAAATCCGTCAAGAGCACTTCGCGCAAGATCCGGCCTTATAGAAACACAAGCACACTTCACCACACTTCTTCGGCAATAATTATATCCAAATCCAGTGGCGACTGACCCGAGCAGAACAGAAGAAAAAGAGGAGAAAAAAGGCACCTCCATAGTCAAATCCCTTACCTTGGTAAAATTAATACCAATCGCCTTCCACTTTTGCAATTCTCTGCATAGCTACAGGTAAAAGGGGAAAACCGTCCCAGTCATTAATGTTATGTTCCACGAAAGCCAGGCGGTTTGGAAAATATCAGAAAGAGAGCCCCTGAGGAGCATTGACTTGAAAGTCGAAGTGACATGTAGAGCCTCATCACACGGCGAGAGATCTTTTCATTTATTTGAGATCAAGGAAGTCATAAGAAAACGATTATCAGATATGCTTACTATTTTGGCGTCTTTAGCCGTGGGAATGAATGCTTTTTGTCTACGTCTCACGAACATGGAAAGATACTATTTGACCTTCGGGCCAGGCAGGCGTTCTTGTCTAGGAACGGATATGGCAATAATAAAGACCTATAAATTTATCTCAAGCTTGTTTTTGAAATATGATATATGTCAAGCATTGATCCGCTCAGGAAATTTGCTTAAGTAGATGCATCTAGTTGAGCCCACAAAATAATGGAGATTGCAAAACTCTTGGTTCGTGAGATAGACGGGAATTGATGCAAAGATATTCTCGGCGTCTTCGCGAGGACTGTATACAATATGCTCAGTTTCTATCTACTAGAGGATGGGAAAACTTGCAAATGTAGGCATAGATTTTATAGCTCAATCTGACAAAAGCCCTTGTGAGGGTTTAAGAGGAAGAAAAAGTAATAAGCGAAACTTATGAGATCAGGTCTAGGTAGCACGGAAAGAGACAAGCTGATGTGCAGGATAAACTGCAACCTCATTGTTATAGATCTCTAGAATGAGATGAAAACAATTTCAAACAATCAAATTAATGTGTCAACCCTTTTCAGAAGCATGGAGTAATTGGACAGGATGGTGTAGCTTGCTTCAATACTGTAATTAACGTGCGAGTGTAGGACAAGGAAGGATGAAAGGGCCAGAGCAATAACAAAAACACGATCTTCAAGATTTCAAGGCAAGTTTGAAAGTGAGTGACGAGATGAATTAAATATAAAAGAGCAGTTATGGCTTACAGAGCTTAAAAATATGTAGAAGTGACATTGTGAGTGCCAACTTGAGGAAGCTGTGTAGAGTAGAGCAAGTTCCAAAGCAAGACTTAGGATAGCTAGAAGACAGATTATTGAGTGCATGAACAGGAGAACGTAAAGTGAAGAAAAAAAGCAGCAGAAGTGATCGAGAGTATCAAATTAACGCAGAAATTGCACATGTGTGACGTGATGGAATACTTGTGGTGTACTCGTTGAGGGGACTGTTCACCAACTCTGGCCGAAAATGACGGGGTTTCGGCGACAAGGATCAAGTTCCATTTCCACAAGAACATTCCCCTCCACAACACCACCTCGAGACCACCTCACCACCTCACCAACACTCGTCCAACCCACCACAACACCTCCGCCCAAGAAACGAAACACACACCCAAAATGAGCGCAAAAATCGAGAAGATCATCGTCCGTCTGCAAGAAAAGTACGTCTCATCCCCTCCTCCCTGGGTATATGATATAATCTAACCAAAACACCCCACCAGAATCACCGCAGGAGAATTCTACGAAGCCCAACAGCAAACCCGCGTCGTAGCAGCCCGGTACATCAAAGCCGAGAACTGGCCCGCAGCAACCGACATCCTCTTCAACAGCGCCTCGGCGCTCTTGAAAGCCGGTCAGGGAGGGAGTGGTGGTGATTTGGGACTTTTCTTGATCGATGTGTATAAACAGGCGGAATGGAAGCCTGAGTCTGGGAATAAGGGGAAATTGTTGACGCTGCTACGTCAGTTCAATAGTGAGGAGCCGACAAGGAAGAAGTTTGTTGCTGAGATGATTGGGTGAGTTTTGTTTCTGAAAAGGAGGGGAGGGGAGCTAATGGGTTGTAGATGGTCGGCGAAATTTGGCGATTACCCCGCTGGAGAGCCGGATTTACATCATGTTGCGGGATCGCTGTATGCGGAGGAACTCGATGTCTACGAGGCGGAACGACATCTTACATATGGAACGAAGGATTCGCCCGAGGTGTTTGTCAAATTGGAGTATGAGTGGTATACCCAGGATGATTCTCATACTGCTGCTCTCTATGCTGCTCGAGCGGTCTTCCCATATCTTCTTACTGGAAACGTCCGCGATGCTTCGAAATCATTACGCTTATTTACGAGTCGATTGGTAGAGGAGAATAAGGGACTGGCGGTGCAGGATGTGAGCAGTAATAGTTTGGACATGAGGGTATATCCTAGTATTCCGCTACTAAACTTCTTGGGTCTGCTCTTGCTGGCTTATCAGAAGGGAGCTGCGGATATGTTCAAGCAGCTTAAGACCAAGTACGCTGTGCATATAAAGGATGTTGGCATTTGGGACGAGGCGTTGGTGACAGTGGCAGAGATATACTTTGGCATCCAAAGACCGCGACAAGGAAACCCTCTTATGGATATGATGGGAAGCATGTTTGGTGGAGGAGGAGCACCAGGAAAACCACAACCAAAGCGTGTTGGAGCCTCAGCACCAGTCGCAGAAGGACTAGACTAGACTAATGCCTAACCAATCGACGTAAAAATTCCCAAAGCAATTCTCTTCTTTACTGAAGCAAAACCGTGGGGTATACTGAAACGCCGTTCGTGAATTCGTCAAATCATAAAAACTCCGGGAAACCAAATCCTCTGAACCAAAACCAATCTGCTACCGAACAGGAGCTTCTTCTTCAGGTTCGTACATCCAATTATCTTCTGCTAACCTGGCAACCTTCGCTCGAAGACTGTTCTTTACAGCTTCCAGTAATTCTACAACCAGTCATTAGCACATCCCCATATCCCAAAGCAGAGCAACAAACCAGCCGGCTCACTAGGCGCCCGATTCCGATCTCTATGATGCTTCACTGCATCTGAAATTCTCTGTCTTTCCTCTTGAATCCCAATCAGCACTTTTCCTCAAGCCCCCCATCCCTAGCATCACCAAAAAGAGAAGGAATCTTACTATCCTCCAACCCCTCATCATGAGCCGCCACTACCTCCTGCTCATCAAAACTCTGCATAGGCGGATCCCCAATCTCAAACTCGCCGTTCGAATCCCGGATCACGATATCGGAGGAATCAGACGAGGTGCGATCCAGCTCGTTGGAGAGACGGAGGGTTTCTGCGGACGTGGATGTCGAGGATGTGGTGGGGCGGCGGGAGAGCTGGTGGTGGAAGAGGTTTCTGCGTACGCCGGTGCCGGTGCGGGTTGAGGGGGCGGTTCGACGTTCGGGCATGGCGAGGGGATATCAGTTGTTATTTATGTTTGGGGTTGGGCATTTGGAGGGGGTGGATGGATAGGTTGATAGATGGAGGAGAATGGGTTGTTTTGTTGTTTGTTGTTTGGATGCTTTGGCGGGGAGCTGGGAGGTGGCTGATGTTCGGGTTGTCTTGGTATATTCGGTGGATTTGGTGAAACCCTCGATTCTCCCTTTGTGACTACTTATGTTCTATCTCAATACTTTTTGTGTTACGCCGAACTCTGGCGCAAGCTGTCAAGATGAGTGCTTCTTTTGATATTCAACCTATTGGCAGATTTGCTGGTCAAAGTGCTCCTGTTAAACGTCCAAGGGTAAGAGAAATCTAGATGTTTCCTTGTTTGCATCTGAATGAGAGGATCAGCATACTTTGGGCTCTTCCATCTATATCATGCTGGAATTTTGTAGATTCGATACTTCAATATTTCATTTGACCTCTTCCCTTCAATATTAACAAGCGCTTCGTCATTTTCAAAACAAACCATCCCCTGTTCAAAATATTGCTCCCCAGGCTTGATTCAGCTCACAATATGTATAGGAAATAGCTTGCTTCTCCTATGATGAGAAACACCAATTCCGACTTGACGATTCGTCAATCAAATACTATTATCCCCCAACCTTAGGCGCTGATCTAAAAAAGGGCTTCGATACCTTTGAGAAGCTTGATGACACAGCAGACGATCACCTTGACAGCTTATTGAGGACCATCATGGCCCACGAAGAGAAGACCGGGAAACCAGTTGAGGCAGATTTCATAACTTGGCGTGGAATGATGACGAAATTCTTGGCTGCGATATTTTCTGATAGAGATAGCTTCGAGATGAATGCTACTCTTTTCCAAGTGAGCGTTCCTTTGTCGATACATATGGAGTTAGGCTGACAGAATAAGAATACTATGTAGGCAGATGAGTTGTTCATGAGATCAAAATTTCACTGATACGAGTAGCTTTGTGGAGGAGAACCATGAATATAAAGTTCAGTCGCAAAGGAGACAATCGCAGCAACCGACTCGACCTGGTCAGCAGTCCCAGGATATGATGAGCTTTTGGGGTAAGCTTGATTTCTCTTAATGATAGCATATGTTGACTTTCCAGGATATAAATTCGAGACTCTGTGTCTTCTCCCACAGACTTGGGCGGAAACTGAGAGAGACTATATCGAGAACAGAGAGAATGAAGTCGTTTCTAATCATGCACAATACTGTTCAGTAGTAAGTACTGACCTACCTTCTTGATACTTATAGCATTTGCTAAGAAGCTTTGCAGGTCAGGACCGGTATTGGAAATAACACCATGGTTCTGGGGGGAGAAGTTGATGCAATTTGGGACAGTAAACCAGAGGATGAGAATACTCCCATCAATTGGGTAGAGCTCAAGACGAGTGCCGACATACGGAATGAGCGAGATATGGTCACGTTTGAGAGGAAACTGATGAAGTTCTGGATCCAATCATTTCTTCTAGGTGTTCCCAAGATCATCGTTGGATTCCGAACTCCTGATGGTATCCTGAAAAGAACCGAAGAAATCAATACGGCGTCGATACCAAACACAGTCAAACGGGCCGGAAAAGGAACGTGGGATGGGAATATGTGTATCAACTTTGCATCGGGACTATTGGATTGTATGCTCATTCCCACAGTGTAGATGATTAGGCTAATAAGAATAGTTTTGAAGGTAACGATCACAGGGGATGGAGTTTGGAGGATCCGAAGAAGAGAACGGTCTTCTGTTATTGAAGTCTTCAAACAAGAGGAGACAGGTCATGGAGACATCCTGCACGATGACTTTATCAGTTGGAGAAGCAATTTAAGGATAAAGGAGGAAGTTGTGGAGAAAGAAGAGGTTCAAGAAAATTAATGTATTATACCAAAGGGGAAATCGAGGGAAACCAGGCTCGGGGACTGTGACTGTATCTGGAACTCGAAGGCAGAGGATGACATCTCACGGTCAATATGCAAACATCGGGAATGTATGCATATTGAGAGGCATGGCGTCTCACAAAGCGACTTGCTGAAGCCATTCTTTGGGACGCTCCTGATTAGGATGGTAACTCTTTCCCAAACATCGACTGTGGTTGCACTAAATAATATAGATGGCGTCCCCATCGAATTAGTGGTTGGCTCGAGGTTGACTCGTTGGCCATCGTCTGTCGGGCCGAGCTCAACAGATTTCTCTCCGTCGCGAGTCTTATCGATATCGGGGGGAGCAGACGAACGTCTAAAAAAATCAATTTCCAATTGGTAAGAACGCCAACAGCCCACGCCATTTTCGTCGCCGAGCTAGGACTCTCCTTACTCAGTTCCCGTTTCCTACTGTCCCTCGTTCAATTTCCTTCTCGACCGTCAATTGCGCGTCAATTGCGTCCCCAGATTGAAGAGTTCCATTCGATAAAACTCCCGCAGACCAATACGACATACGATACCAAGACTCACGAAGAAGCTTTCCCGGCCCCGGATTACCTCCGTACTAACCTTCCAAAAACAGACCAGAAGTTCTGTTGGGCCCCGGCTCTCATCCCATCATTAGGTTAAAAAATAACGATGCCCAATCTGAGCTTCACCTCTCTCTCTCTACGTACTCTCACTCGAACCGCACAGCAAATTCCCGTTCTTCGATCTCGAAATCTCGTCAACTTGTCCCTGCTCGCTCCAAAACAAAGTAAAGTGATGGCACCCACCTCGAATATTGCCCATCGGGCATACAGTCAAAACCGTTACTCGTGAGTCATTCATTGTTTTTATACCATTTTCCAAAAAGGGGAAGATTTTGACAATAATTCACAGACCGCCTGATACTTCTCATTCTGTAAAGGCTAGGAGAGCTCTTGGAACTCATGGTCTTGTACCGTATGTGGTGGAGAGCTATGAGGTGCAAGCCCAGAGATGTACGGTGACCGCATCTAATGGTTGAAACATCCTTCTTTGCTAATCAATTGATCAGGTCTGAAGCAATTGGAGTCCAAGACCAGTGCGATTGAGAAATACATATATCTCAGTAATTTGAGAAACTCCAATGTTCATCTTTTCTACCGTTTGGTTCTTGATAACTTTACTGTAGGTTGTTTTGGTCCCCGAGATCGGGTTATACAAAGATCACGGGACTTGGTGACTGATGCACTTACGTATAGACCCTTACACCTTTAATCTACACTCCTGTCGTCGGGGAGGCTTGCTTGAAGTGGTCGCATATATATCAACAGCCTGAAGGTATGTCGAACTCAGTCCCTTATATTTTTGGGAGTTTTATCATCACGTGACCAGAATGACTGACCACTTCCAGGCATGTACCTCTCCTATCAGGATCGAGGTTCAATAAAGGATATTCTTCAAAATTGGCCTCAACCAAATGTAGAAATGACTGTCGTTACCGATGGTGTAAGTATACCCTAGTTCATTTCCATTGCTTCCGTTTTGTCTCCCACGTCCCGAATCATTTCTAATTCTTCAATACAGAGCAGAATCCTTGGTCTCGGAGATTTAGGCATCAACGGCATGGGTATTCCTGTTGGAAAGCTTGCTTTGTATACGGGGTGTGCTGGAATCCGACCAGAGGTCACTCTTCCATTAACTTTGGATTTGGGTACCAACAATGAAACACTTCTTAATGATCCATTATATATGGGGGGTCGAACGAAGCGAGTAACAGAAGCTCAAGAGGCAGAATTTCTCGAGGAGCTGATGGTTGCTATCAATCAAGTTTGGCCTGGGTGAGTTTTGTTTCCATGGAGAAATGGGATGGCGCTAACGCAAGATAGGATTGTGGTTCAATTCGAAGACTTCAAGAACCCATTTCCAGCTCTTGAAAAGTACCAGTACAAATACACGTGCTTCAATGATGATATCCAAGGAACGGGTGCTGTCATTCTCGCCGGTATAATTACTGCTCTCAAAAAGTCTGGTATCCCAGTAAAAGACCAGCGAGCTGTTTTCATGGGTGCCGGAAGTGCTGGTGTGGGAGTTGCTAAGCAAATTGTGGAATATTTCATCAAGGAAGGATTGACAGAGGATGAAGCCAGAAAGCGCTTCTGGTTTGTTGACACCAAAGTAAGTTTATCCTTTAGTCTACCACTTTCCCGACAAGAAGGCTTACAACCACACAGGGACTCATCACAAATGATCGAGGTGATAAGTTGGCCCAACACAAGATCTACTTCTCCCGTGATGACAACGAGAGTCAACAATTCAAATCTCTCCCCGAAATTGTCGACTACGTCAAGCCAACAATTCTAATGGGTCTCTCCACCATCCGCGGCATTTTCGATGAAACACTTCTAAACAAAATGGCTACCCTCAACAAAAACCCTATCATTTTCCCTCTCTCAAATCCTTCCAGCAACGCAGAATGCACATTTGAAGAAGCAATGAAATACACTAACGGAACAGCCCTTTTCGCAAGTGGTAGTCCCTTCCCTAATTACACCCACGCCGACGGCAAGGTCTCAAAATGCAGCCAGGGAAAGTAAGTATCCTCCATCCAACACGTAATATCTGAGCACAACTAACGTCCTTAGCAACATGTACGTTTTTCCAGGCATAGGACTTGGCTCCATTCTTTGCAAAGCCCAAAATATCTCCCAAGAAATGATCTACACATCCGCCACCTCTCTCTCCTCGACGCTCACCGATGCAGAGTATGACTCCGGGATGCTGTATCCTGAATTAGACCGTATCCGTGCTGTTTCTGTCATCGTCGCCCGTGATGTTATCCGTGAGGCCCAACGAGAGGGACTAGATCGTGAGCCGAAGTTGCGCAATATGTCGGATGAAGAACTAGATACGTGGATTGAATCGAAGATGTATGATCCTAGGGCTGAAGACGGGTTTCTGGAGTTGGAGCGTGAGAGAGTTGAGAGTTTGCTGCGAGAGAGTGAGGTGGGTGAGTTCCAGGTGAGAGAGAAGTTGGTGGGTAAGTTGTGAAGTAGATGGCTGGATGGATGTTGAAGGTGTGAAATGCGAATGCGCGAAAGGCCATTATGTGGAGGGGTTTGGCAGCAAGGGAAAGTGGAAAAGTGAGGTTGTAAGAATTGTGTTTGCTTATAGGGTGGTGGCATAACTCTAGAGTGAGCTTTGCGAGAGAGGGTACATAATTTAATTTGCAAATTCGCTTTACGGAAAAGGGGAGCTGTGTGATGTTTTTATACGTGTGACTTGTGCTCTTATAGTACTCTCTAGTACAAATACTATATTCTCAGTCCTCTAATATTTCATAGGTATTACTTAAGCTCTATTTAATTAGAAGATGTCGTCCTTAATATCGTCCCACTTTGTAAAATATAAGCTAATACGTATTCCGTAGCTCGTAGGTCTTTATAGTATCTATCCCTTACTCCGTAACAAGCACACATCTGGTAGGAACTCAAGCGACAACACCAACGCCAAACCCAATTAGGCCGTGCCAAGTATCAAAATGGAACGTCTCGTCAGAAGTGGGATAATAAACAGGAATCAACTTTACTAAATATCTAAACAACAACAATATAAATAGTGACATTTTATTAATACTCAGGTTGTCCTATTAAAGGCCTCCTCACACACTCCTATTTCCTCGTGTACTACGTGTGTTTACGTATCTAAAACTTGTATCCGTAGAATACCTCTAACATATAATAGTACCTTACACTCGGTATAATAAGATCGATTCCTTGGGGCGGGTAGTAGCTCAGATTTCACGGTTTCGTCGTAGCTTATGTACCAGTCCTTACTAGTCTACCATGCACTGGGAGACTAGCTGAGAAGGACCCCCCGCTTAAGCTTAGCACTCTCAATGATAAAGCCTTTAAGACAGTACTCCAAGGAAAGCTAGAAGAGCAGTGGCTCTTTGAGCTTACACAAGAACCGGACACGAACTCGCTCGAGGCTTTAGCAGAGTTTATTATTAAGAGCGTACATAGTGCGTATCTTAGTAGTGCTAAACGAGGGCTTAGACACGGAGCTGGACACCCCTGGTGGAACGAGGAGTGCCAATCTGCGGCCACCGAGGCTAGAAGAGCAAGGAGGCTAGGAGCTAGCGCTGAGGCTGTAAAAGGACTTCAGA
>CAJVRM010000749.1:203951-257948 GCA_911693285.1 Hymenoscyphus albidus
TCAGAATGAGAGCTGTTCCGGAAGTGGGGCTTCTCTTTAAACTATCTCTTGTAAATTAGCGCACTTTCATTTACACCCCCTGTAGCCTAGGGCACCCCCCTAGCGTCATTTGCCCAACAATGGGACTTTTAGGACCTAGCCCACGCGAGTTAGATTCCGCCTGACGTTAAATAGTAATAAATAAATAAATAAATATACATGATAAAAGCCAGAAAGTCTGTCATAGACTATCACAAAGCTAAAGCTGCCTTCTACAATGAAAGAGCCCGATGTGACCAAGAATCGGCAACTTAGCATAGATCTTGGCGATAATTCACTCAATTTTGATGGGCTCTTGCTAATGCTGATTACACTGGAATGTAACTAATCCAGTAGTGTCCCACCACTAATGCTTGACTCAGAAGCGAATGTTTATCAACAATTCGACGACCGAGCATCTTTCGACAACTCACAAAGATTCCGATTAATGTTGATTAGGATGTAAGGCTCTGTAGGTATGGTCGTTAATTACTATAGATATATATACTGCATAAAGATAAAGGTCACATCAAACAAAAATCAAACATAACTATCAAAATAGCAGCAGTCTAGTAGCTAGTATAGAACAGCAGACTTAAACACCTTTATAAATATAAACCCAACGAAGAAGGTCGACGAAGGTATAACTGAAGCTATCTTATAACAGAAAATAAATTCGTCCTCGAGTTCTCGAGTATCATCTTGCTATAGATACTAAGCCTTCCCTTACCCCGTCCTTTCCTAAAATCCTTTTTGTCCTCGAAACAAACACTATTAATAAATCAACAGCGACAGTAAACACAAATTCTCAAAAACACTGACAATCTCACTCTCCTCTCTTCTCTATCTTCCCTCACTTTCTACCTATACAAATCCCCCTCCGTAATCTACTGCAGTATATCCGTAGTATCAAACAATGGTGTTTCACTCTAGTCAACGACCTCTCCAACCATGTCGAGTCTTGACACCTGAGCCATATCCTTGCGTCTTCCTGAGGATTCTTTGGGTATTCTTATAAATAACTCCTATACGAGTAGAGTTTCTTGAATCGCTTGGGGAGATTTGATAATCAGGGAATATGATTAAGGATTGTTCTGTTCTAAGGGTTCGGGGAGTTATAGTGGCGCGAACTTCCTTTGTAGATCCCCGTGCATAGGTTTATTGTACGCTAACTTAGGGTTAGGGTTAGGGTTACCTCTGATTTTGGCATGACTTTACTATTAACTCCAGATTGAGAGTTGAGATAGTGTATATGTATGAAGTTCAAGATATTAGTATCTTTATGACTTCCTACAATCATCTTACCTTGATGCGATATCCACTCAGTCGTATAGCATCAAACGCTTCCTTCGTTAAATAAATAAACAAACATCTTCACACCTCCAACTCTCCTCTTCATCCCAATCCCCTATCCCCCTCACCGAAACTTCACCATCCCTCGCCTCTCCACCTTGCATCAGAAAACCAAGTTAATCTAACGTTCTACCCTCCCTTTACCAACCACAACACAACAACACCCCACCCCAAACCATCATCTCCATCTCCGCTCCCCACCAACCCACCAACCCTCCCACCCCAAAACCCACAAACCAACATCCTAAAACCTCCTCTCCTCCTCTTCAACAATCCCCCTCCCTCTCACTCTCACTCCCACTCTCACATATACCACATACCACGATCAACGATCCACGATCCACGATCCACGATCCACGAACCCCACGATTCCTATAAAGTCCTTGAATCTATCTATCTATCTATCTAATATATCTATAACGCTAAATCTAACCCTAAATCTAACTACAATAACTATCTAAATCTAAAAATCTAGTTTAATACCTTTATATAATAACTGCCTACCTATATTTATAAAAGAACCTCTTACTTTTACTTTTACTCTTATAAAGTATTATTATTAATAAGAATAGTATTATAATTCTTTAATGATAGACCTATTTTTTTAACTCTACTACTATTACTAAAATATTAAGATTTAAAAAATAAAATTATAAAAGATATATATAATCTCTCTCTTTTTTTTTATCTTACTCTTACTCTTAAATACATACTTTATAATCCCCATAATCCTTATAATCTCTATAAATCCTATAATCTTTATAAAGTCCTCTAATCTATTTATTTATCTATTTATTTATCTATTTAATATATCTATAAATTTAAATCTGATTTTAAATCTAATTATAATAACTATTTAAATCTAAAAATCCAGCTTAACACCTCTACACAATGACCACGCACTAGCACATCCATAAAAGACCTTCTTACTTTTACTTTTACTCCTACAAAGTATCAGTATCAATAAGAAAAGTATCATGATTCCTTACCAACAGACTCATTCCGTCAAACCCCATTACCAAAAAATCAAGATTAAACAAATAAAATTATAAAAGGAAGTACACAACACCCCTAGCTAAGTGTGTAAGAGAAGTTCCCGCGTCAGCGAAGATTGGGAATTCTCGTTCGCTGGTGTTAGCCACGCCATACACACAGGCTCCTCAAGTAGACAACTCAAAGATCTGTAAAGTTACCACAATACAATACAGTGAATCAAACCCCTCTTAATCTAACTCTAACTCTACTCCGCAAACGAATGTAACCAAAAAAATTCGACAACAGCACAAACTTCGACAACATCCTAAAGTTCAGATCAAAGATGGGCAAGTAAGTACCTCCGTAAAGGAAGATAGATATCCACTCACCATTCTGTCCTTTCTATTGATGGCTTTTCCGTAAGCGTACAAAATGACTGAAGGCTGTTTTCATACCAATCGTCGTCTGGTCGCTTCATAACAAGGACTCTGTCCAATCTTTTATGGTTTCTCAAATTGCTGTGTGGAATGAAGAGGGGATTAGGATGAATCATAAGGAAGTACGCAAGTCAGGAAGAAAGAAAGGAAGAACGAATTTCAAATTGTAGTAATCCATCTTACCAGGAAAGGTTCCAGAGAGCTATATAGAAGGTAATTTCGATATGAGTATGTCGAACGGGTTGGTACAGACGTTTATACAATCTTTCTCCTTGTTAGGAAGAAGAGGAAGAGGAATGCATCCCGATTTTGAAAATGGAAAGGAAGGGAGGTCACTCACTAACTATACCTTTAAGATGAGGATCATGAGGATATACCCTGTATATACTGTAAAACGTGATGATGCGCGTGTGTAAAGGGGTGGGATCGACAACCAACCAACCGTAAAATCAAACATGGGCGCGCTACTACTCTCGTACTGGTGCCCGCATGGTTCACCGAGTGATCCTTGGGTCTTGGTTCCGCACTGACTCCCTTCCTTCCAAGTGTCAATATGCGGGGTATCAAGTTCCAACAACGGAAGAGCCTCCTTCGAGCGAGGAAAGGATAAATATACTTCGGACTCGAGTACAACCAGCGCGGGAATCGAAATTGCATGAACCACAAAACTCGTCAACTCGAAATGGAGAACACGACAAGATGTCAAGAGCATGTTCAAGACACTTGACTTGCCTCGAGTAATTTATATAAGTTATTGAAAAAAGGAAACAAGAGTCGCAAAAATAGACGTTCAAGAGCCATTCTCGTAAGTTTTTAACTTTGGACCACAGAGAGAAAAACTGGCCCCTCGGCGAACAACGAGGATGTTTCAGATCCTTCGCCAACTCATGCCTTCCATTCCCACGAGGCATTCCAACTTCCAAGATGTCAAAACGGGGCGTCCGATGGTTAATTCTCCGCGATCAGGGCTGAGAATGATGGAAATGCTGGGGTTTTTGCAGCGTGAAGGGTGTGAGTGGTCCATGTGGGAAGATCTTACCAAGGGAAAATGATGGTGTTGAAGTTCGGGAAGAGGGTGATCCGCGTGCATGATTTGTTACAGAAGCTGTGCTGTGCTTCTTTGGGCCATGTGGGTAAGTCTATTTTTTATATCCGAGGCTCGTGTCATCCTGGTAGGGACTGGTTTTGCTCTTATCGCGATAACTCGTCATTGGCGTGGGGAGGCTGTCCTTCTAGAAGACGACGGCATGTGGAGTCTTTTTATATTTGGATATGACGGATGCCGCGGGAAAGGATGAATATGCGTTATGGAGAATGATGACGATGGGGTTTCTGTGAGTAACAGTATGAACGCGTGATGGATGAAGATCAATCGCGGTACTGGCTGTGGAATGTTCATGAACGGCAGCTGAGGGGTTAGAAGGAAGAAGCGAGAAGCGAGAAGCTGAAGCGAGAAGTCCTGGGTTGCTTATACTGTATTGTTTTTGCAGAAAGGAGCAATCGATCAATTCGGTCTCGGTGTCGGTCCCTCAGTCAACATCATCAGCCCTATCCAGGGTCTTTGCTGTTTTCTTTGGTCAAGATCATGTACTTTGAGAGCAAAGACAGCGCATTAAGTATTGGAGGGGCTCAGGAGGGGCATACGAATACCCGTTTTTGTTTCACGGAAGGTCCGCGGCGCAGCACACTAGGCGGGGCCGAATTCAATCGCTTGAAGTGACGGTGAAGGGGGAGGGAATACCTGGTCATCGGTACCTCACGGCTCATCCAGCGCATCGAGATGTTGGAAAGTGCAGGCTCGCGTGAAAGCTTTTCTTTTGCGTCTTCCACTTCCACTTCCACTTCCACTTCCCGTCCAAGCCCCTAAGGCCGAGAGCTCCAGGCGGTTCCTGCCCTTTCCCCTTTGCCCTTTGCCCTTTGCCCATTTAAGCCTTGCAGGTGGATTATGCATCGCCGCTTTGAGGAGAAGAAGGAGGATGGCTATGTATAGAGTGGTTCGGCTGGGATTCTGGGATCGATGGCTGTGGATCGGAATTGAAGTATTTGCCGAACTGGATTTGGAAGCTACAAAGTATCTTACATGGACAGTTTTCACCACCGGTTAGGACGCACTATCGAGAACAATGCAAAGCCGTTACTCTGTACAGCTACGGCCACGGCGACGGCCATGGGACGGATTGAGGGTGATGGTGAGAGTTAAGATGAGGATTCATCTCGGACCTGCAGAAAGATGCAGGAGTTGACGGCATGGCGTGTGGATGTGGTGTGGGTGTGGGTAGATGGGATGCGCGTGGGGAGTGTGTAGAAGTACGAGCACAACATTTGCATGTCCTGTCATGAGACTTTTGATGAATCCAGTGCTGTGGTATACAATAGTTACAGTACGGAGAGTAGCAGCGTCTACATAGGTAGCTGTTGTCAGCAGGGAAAAGAGCAGAGTAGTGTGGCTGGTGTGGCGATTCATAGTGGTAGCAATATCTAGCGCCCAGCACCGAGACGTCAGTGGTGGGGAGCCGAGCACTAACTCTACTCTACTCAACTCTATTCTCCATAGAAACCGTTGGAAGGGATTTGCTGGTGGCTGATCCTCTACTCGAGTACAGAAACTACTTCATCGCCAATGACGCGGTGTTTTGGGCAGATGAATGCGATACGCTATTCGTACATCACACACTCGGGTGTAGAGATGATGGATGCCCTTAGTTTAGTCGGATCTGAAGGGATCGCTCCGACTGCTCCGAGGGCTTCTTGAGTGAGAATGGGCTGGCATGAGAGTAGTGCGAGGAGTAAGAGTGTGATAGTAATGGATCTGAGTGTGGTTCATGCACTCACGTTGCCCAGAGCAAGCAATATCCCCCAAGGAGCTTGCTACAGTACAGGGTCTTTCCTCTCCACAGTTCCCAGTAGGTAGACATTGTACAGTACAGTAGGTGTAAGTAGCTCAGGGCTACCACGGTATCGATCAGCCTGCGTGGGTTGAGCCTGAACAACAATGCTGCCAGGGGGAACATATATTGATGAGATACTCGAGTACCTACTGGTACTCCATACTTTGTAGAGTGCAGGTGCGATGTGATTGGAAGACGCGCTTCTATCAATGCCCAATCCCCATCCTGCCCATCTTGGGCCCAATTTCTTCCCATCTGCACCAGCCCAACGACTGGCAGAGAACCATTCCACCGTGGCCCCCCGAGTCCATAAATCATACCTGACCGGAAATGCCTATTTCAGCGTGGACTTTTGCGTGCCTACAGTAGAACCAGTGACTACGTATGCTTCTGCTGCGGCGACGCTGGTGCTCCTCCCCCTATTCCCATCGTGTGGATAGAGTATTACTTCCAAGTACCTCCGTAGGTAGGCTCCCTATATGGAAGATCCTCACTCAACCACCACCTCTCCCATCACCACTCTTCACCACTGCACACCACACCATACCCATCACCTTCACCATCACCTTCACCATCACCTTCACCATCACCTTCACCATCACCTTCACCATCACCTTCACCCGTCCACCCCCCTCCCCTTAATACCACTGCACATCTAGCCCTGTCGAGCCAGCCACGGCCACTCTNCCATCACCTTCACCATCACCTTCACCCGTCCACCCCCCTCCCCTTAATACCACTGCACATCTAGCCCTGTCGAGCCAGCCACGGCCACTCTACACCAACAAAGAAGAACCCGGCAAACTCTCGAGCCCCTCCCCTCTCTCCCTCGCCCTCCCTTGACCGGACCTCTTTTCAGCCACCACCCCTGGTCACAAAGACTGAACCACTCGCTGCCGTTCTTCTAAGCGGCGTCAATCCCTCTGTCGCGCGCCGACCCACCAAAGCAGGCCTGCCTTCATTCTCTCTTCTCCCTTCCATTCTCTCTAAACAACAAACCCATCCTACCGGTATTCTGATCAACCTCACCTCCCATCTCTCTGCCTCGATCAACACTCCACCTGCATCGCCCTCGCCAATATCGTCACGTCGCTTTCCTCCATATCTTCCACCTCACCCTCATCTCTGTCCACAATCTCTCCGTGTCGGCACATCACGAATCCCATCGGCCTTGGCGACATTCGCCCCAAAAGTCCGTGACCATCACATTTCGCGGTTCCAAAGGAGACAAGCTCTCGGAGGGAGATATCATCTTCACTTTTCCCACTGGGAGTGCGGTGTGGTGAAGAAAAGAGAACACTCGCAAGATGAAGGTACGTTGTTGCCTCCATGGTTCACGGCGCGGGGTCGCAATAAAAGGCTATCAGCTCACACATTCCACTTTAGGCACTCAGACGAAGCATCAAAGGGGAGAAGGATAATAGGCCGCATCACATTTCAATCGCTCCAAAATCTGCCGTCTCCATAGAGCCTCCGAAAAAGGTAAATGTCGCCACCGAGAAACCTGCATCGTAAAGCTGACCATTTGCCCTAGGTAATTCGTGCCATTTACGATTACGAGGCGCAGTCGAGCCAGGAATTGGGCTTTTCGAAAGGCGATTTTTTCCATGTTATCGGTCGAGAGAATGATACGGATTGGTACGAGGCTTGTAATCCAGCGCTCCCTGATGCTCGTGGACTAGTACCTGTCGCCTACTTCCAGGCCCTTGGGAAGACCGAACGCGATAGCGGTCAATCTGACAAATCCCCACAATCCGCTAGATTACCAGACCACGACTCGGGCTACTCTGATACTTCGGGCTCTGGAACACTGGGTGGAGAATCTAACCGAGCCTCTAAATCCAGCCCTTTCAGCCCTAAAGGTACCGGTGCAATGGTTTACGGAATTGTCATGTATGATTTCGCCGCCGAACGGCCGGATGAATTGGACGCAAAGGCAGGAGAGGCCATTATCGTAATTGCCCAATCCAACCCAGAATGGTTTGTCGCAAAACCTATAGGAAGATTGGGAGGCCCAGGATTGATCCCCGTATCATTCATCGAAATTCGAGATATGACATCTGGTCAAGCGGTGCCAGATGCCCAAGAGGCAGTTACACGAGCAGGCGTACCAAAGGTTGAAGAATGGAAAAAGATGGCAGCGGATTATAAAAATAGTAGTATCACCCTGGGCAAGTTTGAGGTACCAAATTCTCAGCAGCAGAGCATGGAGCAAAGTATGGACCGCCTGAGTCTACAACACCAGCAAAACGGTCGCCAGAGCCAAAATGGGCAGGGATATGTAAGTTTTGAAATTGCGTCAGCAACTGGGCAACACTAATATGAAATAGCAACAACCTCGACAATCGCAACAGGCAAGACCACTCCAACAACAGCAAAATCCTTACGCTTCCAAATCGTCATCACAACTCTATGCCCCGATATCGGCGCGGATACCTCGTTATTGTTTTGCGGAGGACAAATATTGGTTCGTTATCGAGGCGGCTCTGGAGGATGGACGACACTGGGAATTGTCTCGATATTATGAAGATTTCTACGATTTCCAAATCGCACTTTTAACAGAATTCCCCGCAGAAGCAGGAAATACCGGTACGCAAAAGAGGTCTTTGCCATATATGCCTGGGCCCGTCAACTATGTCACCGATGCCATCACAGAAGGACGACAGCACAATCTTGACGCTTATGTTAAAAATCTTCTAACACAACCACCCTATATCTCAAGATGCCAATTGGTCAAGCAATTCTTTGCGCCGCGAGAAGGAGATTACGAGATGGACCCGACCGCGGCGGACGAAGAGTACCGATTGTCGGGGGGATCACAACAGTCTTCGAACGAGTCACCGTCCCATGGAGTGTCACGGCAATCCTCTCGAGGCAACTTGAATGGGGGCGGTGGTTATGGAGGGTTGTCAGCAGCACCAGCACAGTCTTCGCATCAAAGAAATCAGAACTCGCTCTCTGTAAATGGAAATGGTCGCCAACTCTCCTCTCTTTCCCAGCCATCGAATGCATCAGTTTCTCCCGGTCTTAGCGGTCAACCACCAGCTGCGGCAATGAAGGTTAAAATATACTTTGGGGACGACCTCATTGCTGTTCGGGTACCTCAGGATATTTCGTTCCAACAACTTTCCGAGAAGATTAGGGATCGTCTAAAGATCCAACCAGGCGATGAAATTGCTCTTTACTACAAAGATGAGCAAAGTGGAGACCGACCAAACTTGATCAGCGATAATGATCTTGATACTGCCTTGAACCGAAATGACAAACTCATCATTTATGTGGAATACAACTGATTCGACTCGACACTCTTACAACCTCTTACTCTGCTTCTGTGTACAGAAAGTTCTGAGCGGTAATAGCTGAGCTCATTCCTTGATGAAAATGGCCAGTGAACACCACACTATTTTAGATCTTGCGAGGTGCAACAAATTTGCCATCTCTTTTTTTGGTAGCGAAAATCAATTTTTTTTCGGAGAGGATGGACGTGGAACGAAGGAACGAACATGGGTGGGGGTTTAGCGGCGTTATATGGGTTTTAGTGGTCCTTTCTTCTTTTGCTTTGATATTCCAAGGGCATATTGTTTTCTTTTTTTCTTCGGACGCTAGCTGGACATACCAAGGATTCTTTTGTTACGTACCTAGGGAAAAAGGATGACGGGGTGGGTTGGGACGGATGGGTGCGATTTTGATGAACACTGCGGGGGTGGTTGGGATTGAATTATATCATATATTTGATGGAAATTGATGATGGGTGATGGAAGGAGGGGAAGGAAGGGCGAAGGAAGGGCGAAGGAAGGGCGAAGGAAGGGCGAAGGAAGGGGCGAAGGAAAGGGAGAGAGTGGCTTTAGCTATGACATGAAGGTGATGATGGCTAATTCAGAGAGAGAGAGAGAGAGAGAGAGAGAGAGAGCAATGAATGATCGAATCGAGATTGAAAGTAAAATTACTCCCTGCCCTACCTACTATCTTTGATGTGTTGTGATGGTCACCTTATATACCTTCCTTTTGGGGATGGTATTGGTTGGTTGGTTGGTTGGCGTGCTGTTTGTCTATTTTGAGAAGGTGTTGTGTGATGATTGGGTGTCGTCGGAAGTGTTGTTCTAATTGGGTTTGGGATAGCGGGCCCGTATTCCCTAGGTACCCTGGGATGCTATAGGTACCTTTTCTTTTTTTGATTTTTTTCTTCTTTTCTCTTTTTTTGCTTTTTTTGGGGTGTTTGGTATTTATAGGGAGGGATGATTTGATGGGTTGTAGAGGTATATAAATACTATAGATGAAAAGTATAGGTCTGTATTTAGTAGTATTAAATGGGTAGTATTAAATGGGTAGTATTAAATGGGTAGTAGTAATAGTAGGGTAATTGCCACTTTTTTTGCTACTTGTACAAAGTAAATTTAAGTTACTACTACTAGCCACTAGGTACGAGTAGGAGTGAAGGCTTGGTGGGATTGGTGACATGTGGTGTGGATTTGTGGATTGTGGATTTGTGGATTTGTGGTGGTGTTTCTTGATGCCCCTAAAATAGATCTACAAGACCATGTCTGGCCACGCTCGTGCTGTGCCACATTATTATTGACATCTTTACCGCCCCTCTCTACAGGTACAGTAATCGGCCGGCCCCGTTGAAAGTAAGTAACGTAACTGGCCTGGAGATTCCTATTTTGTTCCTGGTCTTGTGAGTGTGATGGTTCTAGTGTTCCTATTCTATTCCGTAAACAAAATTGGTAGTGTTATCTTAGGTACTTCTTTTCAAGTACGGAACTCGGGGTTCTTGATCCTGGCGCTGAATAGGCGTGGTGGGCTTGTGGTTCTGGAATGTGGATGTTGATGTTAACGTGCTTATTATCTGCCCAGCATACGAGTACGCTCGGTACGATACTGTACCAAGCCAAGTAGTCTGCCCAGAAAGTAGAAGTAAGAAAGCGATAGGACCTGTACCCCGTACCGGAACGTAGAAGTAAGAGGCTCGCTCCGTCTATGCATGTAGTCTCCAGGATTCGCTTTCGTCGTGCATTTACCCGTGGTGGTTACGTGCTCGTCCTGGTGCAGCTTGTGATTCTTAGCTACGGTACGGTCCTCGTACACTCGCCTGTGGTGTGGAACGCTCTGGTGTCAAACGCTCGCCTGTGGCTCGCTCGCCTTGCTCTCCTCACTGCCCCATCCCCATCTCCCCATCATCTTCCCATACCCAGCACCAGCCCTCTCTACCCTCGCGAAAATCAACATCCCTTACTGTACGGAGCTACTCGTACACGGTCGGTTCACTTCGCCTTTGGGGTTTGTTGGAGCGAGCGAGAATCATCCCCGTGGATCGACGAGTACCTGGCTCGGTGCGATTTCTCTTTGCGCTCCACGCAACGTCCGAGGAGTGCGCAACGGCTTGTCGTCCTCGCGACTTTACGTCCTCGCGACTGCTCGTCTCCGATCGTGGGTGTGCACGATAGATTGACGGCGGCGGGTGTGCTGCACGGGTTGCGCCTCTGTGTGTGTGTTTTGAAGAGAGTGTGAGAGAGGGAGGAAGGATAGAGTGAGTGAAGGCAGGAGAGAGGATCGAGGATATACTGAGGCGCGACAAGACGAGAGGAAGTGACCACATCACAGCGAAGACTTGCATATATACCCCTTCGTTCCTTTCCACCTCTCGCCTCACGACACGACGACCACTTCACGATACCAAATACACGATACGATACCACGATATACAAACCCAAAAATGCCGCCCCTCGAACTCCGACAGGAATTCCCCACCCTGAAAGCCTTTAAGGAGGCCCTCCACGCTTGGGCGATCGAAGCGCATTTCGAGCCCCGGATCCTAAAGTCGGATACGGGTCGTGTGCGTGTGGGCTGTAAACGCGATCCGAATTGTCCCTTTGTCATTAGATGTAATTGGGAGCGGAAGAATGGACGGGAACCGCTTGCGAGGGTGACGGTGTTGAAGGATCGACATACTTGTTTGAATGGACTTGAGTGGACGGGGGGCATGGTGCCCAGTATGGGGATTAATGGCCCCATGGGGGGAATGAATATTGGGGGCGTGGGAGGAGGCGTTAATGTGGGTGTGGGGGGACATCCTGCGAATCATGGGATGGGGATTGGGGGACAGGTGGGGATTAGAGAGGATGAGGAGGGGAATATTATGGGGGGTGCGAGGGTTTTGGGGCCGGTTGAGGGGAGGGGGAGTAATGGAGGGGGGAATGGGTTGGATGTTGGGGGAGCGGGTGGGCTACCTGTTCTTCCTAAAGTGCAGAGGAATAGTGCGTCTAGATTGCCGTTTTTGATGGAGATTCTGCCCAGGGTTATGAATATCCAGAAGGAGACGACGCCGATGGAGATTAGGGATTGTTTGATTAGGGAGTATGGACAGGAAGTCCATTTACAACAGTGTCGACGGGCCAAGACGGAAATCTTGAAGAAACGATCGAATGAAGGGGACGGTCAACAAGGTCAAAACCAAAACCAGAATCAAGGTCCAGGACAAGAATCCACACATGCTCACGCCCACTCACATTCTCACACCCACAACCCACCCGGCTCTCTCGATGGCCTAGGAGGCGGCTCCGAAAGCGCAAACGAGACGGCGAATCAACAGCTCTTCGGCGAGCTTAATACTAACGGGGTCAGTGTCTCGACCCCAACGGTCAACAATCATAACCCGCAGCAGCAACACAGTCCCCATTTCACACTACATACTGCGGCGGGGGTGGTGACGCCTGTGGTTCCCGAGAGGGGGAGCGCAGCATTGAGAGCCGTGGGCGAACAGCCGATTAAGTGTCCGTATTGTTTGAATCATCGCTGGATGAAGAGTATTCAGGATGCGGTGGAGCATATGAGTATGCATGTTACTGTGTGATCTGATTTGGATCCAAAGAGGAGGGGATTTTTAGATATGGTTGGGGTAGTTTTCGTAAGTGGGATCTGAGAGGTTTCTCTTGGATGAAGTCTTGGATTTTGAGGGAGGGGAAAGGGTTGGGGATTAGAGATGGAAGGCGAACCTTCCATGTCACGTTCCTGGCAGACATGGGGACTTTCCTGAGATTTGAAAAGGGAGGTAAACAGGTAAACGAATCCCTCCTTCTATCACCCCTTTTCATCATCTAGATCAGATCACTTTCTGGGATATGATTACTTATCATTATCAACAGTATCCCATACGATATGATATACATATATATATGCCTCACGGCAGGGGCGGGGATACGATACCCAAGACATAGATGGAGATGGGCGAATGAAAATCTAGTGATATCTCATGAGTAAAGAAAAGAGCTTTTTGGGAATGGGAATATGAATATGGGAAAATGGGAAAATGATGAATGGACGGATGTGATGTTTTTTTTTATGGATTTTTGGATTTTTGGAATTTTTGGGGTTTAGTTTGGAATGGGGGCTTTTATGACTGGTTTGGGTGGAATTGGTTGGTTGGTACTCACTTACTTATTTGGTTGAATTGATAAGTAGGGGGGGTATCTGGCATTGGTTTTTGGTTTTTTGGAACGGCTTGGATTGGGGGTTTCTTCTTTTTCGGGGTTTGGCTTCTAAGCTGTTGGTTACATGCATGTAGCGAATTGGGTTTGTTGTGTTATGTTATGTTATGGTAACTAGATATCGAGTAGCTGTGTTATACCAAGTATAGGTAGTGCTAGGGAATGTTTCGGCAGAAAGGAAAGAAAGAGGAGAGGGTTGGGGTGGGGGTTATGAATATGAATATGAATACTTATGAATTGAATGATTTAGTTATAGGAATGTAGTTGATGAATTCTTTTTTTTTGTGTGGTGTTAGTGTTATGAATTGTTTTTTTTTCCCTCCCGGGATGGTTCGATTGGGTATAGGGCGGGCTTTTCAGTTTTGTAGTAAGGGGATGTATCAGGTGATGAGGTGACACTATATTATAGAGACTATAGTCAACTAGGAATCTTGATTTGGGTAGGTGGGGTTTGGTTGGATTGTTAGATGGTGTTTTGGAGGAGAGGATGGGATGGGATGGGATGGGATGGGATGGGATGGGATATGGGTTACTGGGTTTAGCGGTTATGGTTCATAGGTAGTTCATAGATTTTGAAAGGGTTCTTTTTGTGGATTTTTGGATTTTTGTATGCAGTTTGCGGTTTAAGGGTTTGGGGGTTATGGTTTGGGGTTTGGACTACAGGGTAGGTAGGGTGGAAGGTTGGGAATTTGGGGGTTGTGGATTGGTTTGTATGGGATTGGGGTTAGGAATAGGATTAGGAGGGCTGTACTGTACTGTACTGTACTGTGATAGGTAGGTGGGTGTTAGATGGTAGCTGATGGTGGTGATGGTTATAGGGATATAAGACTTATACTATAGATTATGAATTTGAAGGGTGGAGAGCGTAAAGAGTTTTACTACATTTGGTGATATACTACTATAGTGGAAAGTAAGGTTACAGGTACGAGTACAGTACGAGTACAGGACTTTTATTACAACCCCCAGGTCGTCGGGGGAAAGATTATGGAGATTGGAAATGATCTGATCTGATCTGAATTTGATGGTAGGAAAGGTAGCGCGAGACTAACCTAACTAGGTAAGCGAGATGATACAATGATAATAACAACAACAACAACAACACTAAGCCGTGAGGCACTTACTTACCATACCATGTATCCACAACAACAACCCTTGAAAGCCAACGCCAAAACCAAGCCTGGCAAGAACTCTCATGTATCCTCCAAGAAACCACACCACAGCATCAACCCAGCACCCTCTAACCAAGCAACTTCAAAATATCCCCCATCCTCGTATTCTTCTCCCTCCTCCCCATCCCCTCCTCTCTAAAAGCCGTACTAACCAACTTCCTCTTCTCCGCCTGCACATCCAACACCCTCTCCTCAACACTCCCCTCCATCACCAGTCTCCACACCGTACACGGCCTCGTCTGTCCAAGCCGATGCACCCGGTCCACAGCCTGATCCTCAATCGCAGGGGCCCACCACGAATCCGCCAGGATGACCGTATCAGCTGCGACGAGGTTGAGGCCGACGGAGCATACCGCGAGAGAGGCGAGCATGATGCGACAGTTGGGGTCGGATTCGAGGGCTTGTAGTGCGGTGTCGCGGCGTGAGGGCGGCATGGAGCCGTCGATGCGAGTGTAGGGTAAGCAGGCGGTGTCGAGTTGGGTTTGGATGAGGGAGAGGAAGGAGGTCCATTGGGAGAAGATTATGATCTTGGAGTGGGGGTCTTTGAGGGTTGCTTGGAGGATTTTCATGAGGGCTTCGGTTTTGGAGCTTTGGGTGTTGGTGTCGAGGTCTTCTTCTTCGTCTTCTTTTCCTTTTTCTTCCGCGGGATTCACGAGCGAGCTGGTGTCGAGGAGTTCGCCGCGACACATCGGGCATTTGTGTTGCAGTTCGATGGTGCGCTCGATGCATTCCCGTCCGAAGACGTGTTTGCAGGCTGTGATGACGGGGTTGTGGAGTTCGTCCAGGCAGATGGAACATTCGTCGCGGCTTTCTATGCTGATTTGTAGGAGGTCTTGGAGAGCGGCGCGGTTTTCGGGTGTTAGTTCTACGGCTCCCTCGGTTTTGAGGAGGGCCATGAGGTCGGTGATTCGGGTGTCGCAGAGCTTCCAGTGGCAGCATACTTGTCGTAGGCGCAGGAGGACCTCGAGGACTTGGCGGTAGGCGATGGTTTTTTGGTTGGATTTGGTGTAGGAAAGGGCCATGAGTTTTGCTTCGTCTCTGGGAGGGAGTTAGTCTTTTTCTTGAAGGTTGACGATGGTTTGGATGTAGGGGAAGGGTCATTGCTCTTTGCAACCGACGTCGACATCATGCCAGAAAGTTGTACAGTTAACTTGATGATTGTAGGACTTCTGGTATGATATATTCTCTTGGCTGTATCGAGCAATGGTCGTGATATGTATTTACTTACCTCAATGCATCGTACTTTTCTCTTTCATCATCTCGGAAAGTGATACGGTGGACGTATTGTTTAAGCTCAGGGAGCTTCAAATCAACAAACTTCATATCTTTTCTTCGTCTTAGACACATGTTGATCATGATAGATTGCAAAATCTTCTCAGCGCCTGGGTCGCCGTAAGAGAGTGGACGCGTGAGAACAGCATTGAATACCTCAGACCTCTCAAGACCTCCTGTGATTCCGAGGTACTTGAGCATGGAGTATAGGTCTTTGATATTGTTGACGATTGGAGTTCCCGTCAAGACCCATTTGGCGATTGAATCTAGAGCCGTGGCCGCAAGGGCAGCTTTGGTAGCATGGTTACGGATCGTGTGACCCTCATCCAGTACAACTCGACCCCATTTGATGGAGAATAAGCCTTCCTTCGTAGGAAGGCTTTTAAGTTCTTTGCCTTTCTGGAAAGCTTCTGAGACTAGCATACCGTATGTGGTAATGACAACATCATATTGTGCCCAATCTTGAGGTTTCATTCGTTTGCGTCCTGGGCCGTGGTACGTCAAGACCTTCAATGCGTTCTCAGGTTTGATATGACGTTCCATTTGTTGAGCCCAATTAGACATGACAGACACCGGAGCAATAATGAGAGTTGTTCCTGGACCACCCTCCATAATAAGACTAATTACTTGAAGCGTTTTACCAAGTCCCATATCATCAGCAAGGATTCCACCCTTGGCCAAGGACGGGACAACCATAGCAGTGAAATTCGTAGCGATGTTCTGAAAGAGGTTTTGCTGCTTAGGATGACGTTTCCAGAGTTGAACAATCTCATTAGATCCAGGTTTTGGTAGTTGAGGATCCTCCTTATCCAACATCCATTTCAAGCCTTGTCGTTGGTAAGGAAGTAAAGTAGATTTCAAACCCTTAGGTTGCTCAGCCATGGGCATTTCCGCCATGGATTTTTCGCCAACACCCCAATTCTCAACCATTTTTTCGGCGTCCCTTGGTCGAAATTGTTCACTGTGTTGCAATAAATGATTCAATCCAGGCATAGAAGATGGCGGAGGTTCTTGGCTACTTGAGCTTTGTGAAGAACCTGGGATACCCATAGGGTTTCTTGTGGTAGGAACCAGATCCTTCTTTCTGGGCTTTGGTGCTGCGATACCTTGGGTTCGGAAGGGAACTCGATCACGTCTCAATCTGGACTCGAGCTCATAACGGACTTCTGGGGCTCCAGGACCGAAAAGTTTCAAGTAGATGGGACAATCATAGGCACCCTTCTCACCGGCAAGAGTAGCTTCAATAACAATACTTCTCTCGTCCTGAGATACGAATTAATCTCTATCCGAACAAAATCGCTGAAACCCATCACTCACCAAATAAGTAGCAAGTTTCGAAGCAAGATTCCGAGGAATATGTCCAATTTGAGTACCCTGAATATTATTGACCCGAATAGCATTAGAATCATACGGATTTTCAGGTTCCCGTTTCACCAAGACCTGCTCTCCAGGAGAGGCCACTCCATTGTAATATCTGATACCCACAATCTATGACAAGCTAATCAGCACTTGCAAACGCGCAATCCCGCATGGAGAAAATAGCTCACCTTATCAGTAATAGCACCAAGACAAACCCAACCAAATCCCTCCTCAGGTTCCTGGGTCAAATCCACAATTTCAAACTCCTCATTGGTCTCCTGCCACGCATCGCGGGCAGCTTGGGTACTGGGAAACGATTGAGTAGCACCCGGTAGAGAGGACGAGACATGGGGCTGAGAAGAACGCTGGTGTTTGCGTTGAGGACCCAGGTTCTCGTCACCGAAATTGCTTCGCTTCATGGTTGCACGCGGGGAATTCTGGTTCATCCAAATCGTACAAATGGCTTGCTTTCATGCAAAGAAGGATGTTGGTGTATTGAAGTGGGCAAGTTAGGTAAGGTTGAGGACGCGACGGCAGACGACGCGCTTCTATTTTGATCCGCGCAGGGATTTTCCTGCTAATAAGAAACGAAAACACGTGGGCTCGGACTTGTTATAGACCGGGGTTTTTTTGGTATATTCACTTTGCGTCATTGTGATCTTGATTATTCTGGATGGTACTAGATGGTCTTGAAATGGTTCGGTGACAATGTCTAAGTCTTTCGGCTAAGAATCGGTTTATTGCTTAGATGCTTACTAGAAAGTACTAGATTAGTTGGTGGGAATGCTTCTCGCTTCAGCCCCTTTTAGCCCCGCTTTCCAACGGTTAGGACACTAAAATGCGTGGGGTTTCTTTTAGTTTTGATATCAAAACAGATAATTGAGCGGTTGGAGACAATTAAATCTGGATTGACTACGGAGAATACTTAAGCTTATTTGAGAATTGTAGGGGAATGAATCATGGCCACTTGGATTCCCTACTATAAGCTACCTTACGATTCCAGATAATATCTCCAAGACTTACTAGTCAAATAGAATGACTTGAACTTGTTATTTTCATCTTGCGTAAACATAATTTTTCCTTCAGGGCTAGAAAACAAAACTACCTACCTAGAAGTACCTACATAGGTACTCGTAGACTGGCGGGATTGAAACTCCACGTGACCTGTATACTCTCGCAGCCACCTACTTCTGAACTGACTCCTTGGAACTTGGTTCCCAAGTGATAGCTGATAAGTGAGTATCTATTGACAAGGTTAACCCGTTCCAGCTTCAACAGGATCCGCTCTTAGCAAACGCAGGTACAGAAAAATCGGAGCATTTATTCCGGCCGAGGCATTTCCCCACGTCGATCAATTGTGGATCAATTAGGTACCCATCATGGCACGGCACGGCAACAGACAACACCTGCAGACATCAACCAAGGATACCCTCTCTAGTATCTACAACCACAACATCAATCCTGGAATGTCGTAACATCTGCATCAGATATCACCAACTTCCCCCTCGAGTATAAAGATGGACTCCGTCTTCAATATCGCGTCGAACTACACGCAGGATCGGTGCGAGAAGCTCAAGCATGGAGACGGCGAGAATGACAGCTCTTTCTACATCAACCTTACTTTGTCCATGTACGCTTGAAGCTATTTACTCGAAATGTTCAGAGAACCCTTTGCTGACACGCTCTGCAGCTTCATCCTTTTTGGTATACTCGTCTCATATCTGCCTCAGCATTATAGGATCATTGCGCGTGGGACCTCGGAGGGTATCTCGCCCTACTTTATCCTTCTAGGCACCACGTCAGGGACATGCGCTTTTGCAAATATCCTCACTCTCCCAGCTTCCAGGGCAGATGTCGCGTGTTGCAAGACGATAAGTACATTTGAATGTGTAGCTGGATTGCTAGGGATTGCACAAGTCGGTGTGCAGTGGTTCTGCTTCAGTGTGATGTACGTACATCCATTCCTTCGAAATATTGTCTCTGCTAATGGGAGACTCACAGTCTCTTTCTCTTCCTCGTATTCTTCCCTCGAACCCCACCGATTCACGACGAAGAAGATGAACCCGTCGGCGATCAATACACCTGGCGCACCGCCCTAACCGTAGCCTTCGTTTGTCTCCTCCACGGTCTACTCGTAATCATCGTCAGCACAGCACTCTTCTACTCTCGACCGGGGACACTGGGTACATGGGCCAATATACTTGGTATAACTGCAACCATACTTGCCACCATACAATACCTTCCACAAATTTGGATGACTTGGTTCTTGGGACATGTTGGCAGTTTGAGTATTCCTATGATGTTGATACAAACACCCGGGAGTTTTGTTTGGGCCGGGAGCTTGGCTGCGAGGCTAGGAGTCGAGGGGTGGAGTAGTTGGGGTGTTTTCTTGGTGACGGGTTGTTTGCAGGGGTGTTTGTTGGTTATGGGCATTTGTTTTGAGGTCAAGGCGAGGAGGGAGAAGAATTATGATGAGGTGGAAGGGGTTCGTTATTTCCTCTCCATACTAATAAGCTGTCGGATATATGCTAATGATTTATATAGACAAACGCGAGATGTGTGGTTGGATATATTCCAGGTCAGACTGATGGGATTGAAACCGATGACGAGGGAGGTGCCGTGGTTGAGACACCTGCCAGCGAAAGGACTCCACTTCTGAAGACCAATTCCAGGAAATCTTCGAGAGCTCCGATATAGAAAGGATATTAGAAAAGCTCGTGGTTTGGAGAAAGAGAATGGGTTGTCCTGGATGTTTTCTGGATTAAGGAGAATTCAAAAGGATTCTAGAGATAGACTGTAGTTATATACCAACCTTTCTTTTTTCCTTGGATATATGTTTGGATAGTGCTTTGATATGTTTTCGTTGGTGTATACTATGTGTGAATGGTTTCCGGGGTTTCCTTTAGACACCTGAGGTTCAGTGTTGTATATTCTGCATCACTCTCTTTTCCCTTCTGTCTTCTCATCCCCAATAAGGTTCCCAAGCGCCACGGTACTGTAGCACAATCTCCCGCACTTTTTATCAACCTCAGCACAATACCAGAACAGATTCTCCCCACCAAACTCTCAATTTATCTCCAGTAATGCCTGATATCTCTCTCTCATGTGAAGATTTTAAATTTCAAATTAATACTCCCACCTTTCCTCATTGCTGTTTATTTAACAGCTCGGGTATAAAGTATACCAACAATACATCAGCGTGTGGAATGTAAAGTACTCTTACAAATGTAATCTGCAAAAGTTAAATAAGTACATCCCTGTTTTGAAGTCTGTATAGTCTCTGGTTTAGGACGCTTTCGGAACTGGGATTGGTTCATGTGGATTATGTTAGTCTTTTGGAGGGGGGGAGTAATTGAGATACTGAGGTATGTTTGTAATTTGGTGTTAGGGTTAGTGGGTAGATTGTTCGTGTGGATGTATTGTTTTGTTGGTGGGGGGTTGGTGGGAGGTAGTTGAGTGAGACTGTTAAGATCCAGCTAAGGTCAAATGTAGGGTTTCCGTTGCAGCGTCTGGAATGTTTGGATTAGTGGTTTGGAAGTGATGTGTAGGTTGGGGATAGTCAGTATGTGCTTTACTGCAGTGATCCTTCGAGCTTAGAACAGGGGTTGCGAATGCGATTCCCCATTCTTGCTTGAGTCGTGAAATCGTGGATTTTTACCTCAAGGATACTTTCGCTTTATTATTTCTGCTCAGTTTCTTTTCTTTTCTGCCTGCGAGTGGTTACCTGTATTGTCTCTGAGTCTCCCTCGTCCTGGTTTCTCATTTGACTGATGTGTTTTATGAGATGAGAGCTGTTTGTTATTTGGGGGAAGGGATTTGGTGGGAGGGAAGGGATTGCTTGGATGTAGATAGTCAATAGAGTATGTACTTGTTTTACTTGCTTTGAATTCATTTGTTATGGTCTTTTCTACCATGCAGTGATATGTATTATTTTGTGGAGTTTAGGCGATCTGTTGTTTCTACAAAGACAGTTAGGGTGGAAGAGGTGTGCTTGAATTTTCACGCTTTGATGGTTGAAATGTATCTCCGAAGTTTTTTTTTCAACTCTTACAGTATTCTGCTGTATGATTTTGAATGCTTTCTCTTGCACCTCTTTATGAACACAAGCCCATGGATTATCGCAGAGTTGTGTGCGGCGAAGTCCTCTTGATGTGGTTCCAGATGATTGTTTGTATATTATTTGGAGGCATCTAGAAGTTCTTGGGAAGGTTTTTGTATGAAGAGATTGATAAGAACATTATTATGATCACAAGCGATCACCTGCCTGGAACTCAAACTTAGACCTAGAGGAGATAGGAAGTTGATAAACATATAGTAAGGTATACAATTCCATAGGGGACGGAAATGTGAGGTTATCACGAGCTCTGCCGTTTTACAAAACATGATTTTTAGAATGCCACATTAATAGAAGTGTTGTAAAGCATGGCGGATAGGTACAAGCTTATGGCCGGTTTAGCTCGGAATGTAAATTCAAGGTGTATTATATTAATCAAAGATCTACACTTTTTACAGGTGCTCACTTGTCACAAGTAAGAGGAACAGTTAGCTCCTATTCCTTGCTCTGTACCACCCGAGAAACCGGTAAGTTGAAGGTCCTAATTAGGGTTGGCCTTAGTACTCTCTTTGATCGAACTCAAATGAGACTGGTAGAATAGTACTCGAGTATAGTACTCGCTAAACCTAATGTGGACGTTCCGCCTACCGGTTTCTCGGGTGGTACGGAGTAGGAAGTATTAAATATAAAGTAAAACCTGCTTCGTATATAGTGGTCTGGCTTCATTCGGTATGTACTTTATAGAACCACTTACTATCTACCGATCAACGTCGATGTATAATATAGAACTTTCTATAATCTAAATAGTCATCGATTTGAATATATTATTAGGCATTTATAAACGAGTTAAGTTTTACCAAGTTATATTCTTTCTGGGGCACGCTATCGTAGTCTGTATCTTACACCGCTAACCTGAGCAGAATAGACCGTGCAGGTGACTTTATCTCCAACATCAGAACTCCAAGTCAAGACTTTAAGGGCCTGTTTGGCTCGGCGTGTTTCAGAATATACATTCAGAGTCTACTATACCAACTTAGAGTTTTGTACAGTACTCGATACGAGTACCTCACTCGCGTCTAGTTTTTAGCACGTATATAGGATAAAAATAAAATACCACTCCGAATATAGCAGTCTGGCTTTATTTGGAATACAATATACAAAAAGGAAGTATAGCAAAAACCCATATATACGATATTTCCTTCGTAACTCGCTTATTCTTGCTAAAGTGAACACCACTTTAGTTCCTTCTCCAGAAACTTCGTATAGGTGATAAGAGAGCAAAACCGGTGGCGATGTAAGCCCTATCTAATGTGTTCGCCGCGTTGTACTATATTAGTAGCTATATATTACAACACTAATGACCGTCGATACACTGAGTACGATGATAGAGAATTCCATTCAAACGGTATTTTGTTCGGAAATAACTTCGGGTTATATTTGATGAGCGAATAGAGTTATTCCGAGTTCTGTAAAAACCTGGATACGCTTCCGAGTAAGCCAAACAGTCCCCAAATCAGCTGCAAAGTACTTCGAAGTAAACCCGAATACGCCTTTGCTTTCAATTTTACCTCGTTTTTGTTGTACTATAGTATAATTAATTACAAGATCTTCGGTAAAACCCCGAAATTAAGGGTTCTTGTAAGGCCATGAAGCAATACAGTTTAGTGAACCTGGGGCGTTCCTGTCAAATAAAGTAACACGTCCAACATCTAATATTAGCTACCAACTACATTAATGAGCATGTATTCCACACCTCCGTAAAGGTTCCTTCACCTCACGCCCGAAAACACGTTCACATTGTGCTATTTATCTACAAGCTTGCCATTTTTACTTTAGGCATTTCTGCCGCAGCTGGAAAAAACGGCCAGCAAGAGCCCTTCATCATGTATTGCGATTGGGGGACTATAGGCGATGGAAGTTGTGAAGCAGAAGGAAAAGCAACATTCTGCGTCAGTACTGCAGTACCAACCCTGATTATGAAATAGATACTCATTTGTTATTGAATTCAGTGCTATAATGTTGAGTGGAAACCGGGATTTGTTGTCCCGCGACTTGTCGGCCCTTGGTCTAGGAACGGGGAGAATGGCAGCTACTATTGTGACGCCCCAGGAGTCAGAGAACATGGAATTGGGAGTGTCTATTGTGCCCCTAAATAGAATTTTGCATCTTGTGGTATTGCGGTGATTGAACCGTTGGAGTGCAACATCGATAGTGGTAGAGGTGCGCGTGCATTTGGGAAAGTAAGGGCTGGTCTCATGGAATCCAAAAGTGGCAGTGTGGTGGGAGTGCAAACACACTAGTAGTAGTCGAAATAAAAATCCCTCGACTTACGATTGGCGACGTAGTAGCTATTGGCCTGCGTGTGTAACCATAATGCCGTGGCTATTTTATGGTAAGTTCAATAAAGGTAAAAAGTTAAAGAATCTACTCGTTGAGTATTTCTTGTACACGCCTAGGTTCGATTCTATAAATAGCTCACAATGTTCTTTCCACTGTCGCACCGATTTTGTTTTCCTTACTGGACTTACAGTTCCGTCAGAATGAGTGGAGTTATATTCGTTGTTGGTAATGCAACGGTATGAGGAAGTGGATTTGAGCTTACAATACTTTCATACATAAAGTATAGTCATATCTGGCATACGTGTTAAGTCAACGTAGCAAGTCTCAGTGAATAGTCATTAATGGCTCTAGACTGTAAGCGGCGTTGTATATACTACAAACAAGCTCGATTCTGCGACGGAGAGATATAGAACTGAGGTTCTCGAGAAAGTCCGATCTCTACAGACTAGTTCACGATGTCTTTTAGTGACGGAGAGAAATAACGCTGGCGAACGTGCAGCCCCTCCGCAAGTTGGGTGAGAATTTGTTGGCTTCTCTTTGTTCAGTTTCCTCTACTGGTCATATTTCATCTGAACTTTTGCATGATCTCGAAAGACTTGCTGCTGTCGAATATTTTCAAACGTAATCTTTCGAAAAGACAAAAGATTTGCAGATTATGAGCTGACTTTGGAAGTGAATATATACCTGACTTGCATTGAATAGAATGGAAAGAACGTGCATCATATGCATCCTCTGGAACAATTTCCGGTTGCCAGATGGCATCCTGCCAGATGTATGATAGCAGACCCGGTCAGTTGACGTACGGGATTTGGCTGCAAGTGGGTATTTGACTGCGATTTATGCGCTGACAGGTTCATCGGAGCGGCCAGAAACATTTCCAATAATAGTAGGGGAACAGGATGCACAATACCAAGGTGACGAAGAGTGGATAATAAGGCAGCCAGAGGTTGAATTGTATATATAGAACTTTTGAATGCAGTCTTCTGACTTGACATGCCTTTTGTGGCAGTTGTGATCCCTGACGTGAATAATATTGAGATCAGTTGGTCGGGAACTCCATCGGCTTTCTCTCTGAGAATGACCTTCTCTCTCCCCGCTCCAGGGTGGCGTGCTATGCTTGGTGTGTAGTGAATCAAGTTACTTGTACATGAAGGCGAATCTTGGCGTTAGATGAAAGTGAATACAGTAATCACGAACCATTCCATGACATGGCGTGGGTGGTTGGAAATTCTGAATGGCCCCAACCATCTGCCACATATCGGATATTCACCGGCAATAATCTGTTCCCGCAAAGCTCCGATCTATTTTATATAAACAAATAAGAATTCTCCAACCACAAATCTACCAATTATACGCCTGTTGGTGGTGCGACTGGCCGCCCATTTGGGCCAGTCGTTCCGGAGGGAAGTAAGGATTCGTGCTTGAAGAGTAATAATCTGAGGATTACTATGTCCAACGGCATGGTCACGAACCTTTTGCTGGTTTGAGTGCTCACGATCTTCTTTTTTTATTTTGCTTTTCCGCGTTTTTTTTAGCTGTTTTTTTTGCTCGCTTAGGGGGACAGGGATCGTGTTGTTGTTGACCGCTTCCTACGCGGCGGAACAATTTTACCACTTTAGCGCCAGCGACTTTATAATCCCTAGCGTTTCTTGCGAGACCAGAAAGTTTGCTTAAAATAAAAAGATGCGGGCCTATTTACTTGATAATGTAGATGGTCCAGTCAACTGCTTACTGGCACAATATCGCCACATTACTCACGTCAAAAAGGACCACCTCATTCACATTTCAGAAACAGAGATGCAATCACATGATTTCCAAGATAGGCAGTAAGGTAATGTAATTGAGCAGTGCACCTCAGCAAAAAGAGTAAATCCTCCATATCCAACAGCCGTTATCTACCCTGTATTCCCATCCTCTCTATCTTCCCCCTCATTCACTTCCCCTCCAACTCGAAGACAACCTCCCCAGCAAACTTGGTCTCTTCTTCTTCAAGGATTCCCTGATTTTCGCCTCGAAATCGGCAATCTGCTTCCGGGATGCTCGTCGCCAAGCATCCCTTTCCTCAACTGTGAGAGTTGTGTCCACGGGTGCTATATGCGTGAAGAGCGTTTGTGTGATCTTCTGAGCTTCAACAATCTGGGAATTTTGCGCTGTGTGTGTGGTATTTTGAGATGTATGCTTTTGGGAAGCGTTGTTCTGAGAGATGTTCTCAGAGGAGCCTGAGATCTTGATCTTTGGGATCTTTGGTTGCAAAGTTTGGGTGTTGTCTTGTGGCATTTTGGATGTTTTGGTACAGAGCTGAACAGTGCTGTAACAGAGAAGATTGAAATGAAATGATGGAGAAAGTGCTGGAGTGGTGGTTGTTATAAAGTGAGAGGACTTAGCTGGAAGTGGGTGTTATTGGACCTACGTTGAAGTCTGTCCTGACTCTTCTGACAATAAAGTTTCATACCAAATATTTCTGTGAATACAAAAATATCGAAATTATTCCGAAACTATTGATGGAGCCACCCTGATCCAACCCTCTCTACATCTCCTTCAGGTGAAACCCTACAAATGAGGAAAATACCCCGTCCATTCTGGCACGTAGTAAACCTCATCCGGCAAATACAACAAATTCCAAAAACTTTCAGCAACAAGAAACAATCTCGCCAGGAAACCCAGCACTATAACCACCCCTATGAGTATTCCGAGTGCAATACTCTCGCCTTTCTGACAATCCAACTTCCACGTCATAGGCTCAACTCTCATCGACCAAATCGCCTGAACAACATAGACAAAGCTAGAAATCATCAAAATGACAGAAGCGACTTGCCATCCAAATTGCTCTTCAGGTGAGCGGAAGCTACCATCCCAGGCGAGGAGGTGAAGAAAGGAGTACAATCCAAGAGTCATAACAGCGCCAAGAATATGGTAGACTAATTCTGTATATGTAATTCTCGGAGGAATTAGAGGTTTCAATTTTTGTCGGTTCGTGGCTCTGATTCCTAGGGTTATGGGCTCGTCGGGGGTAGCTTTTTGTCTGGCGGCACGTGTTCCAAAATATTCTCTGCTAAAAAGCCAACACAGAAAAGGAACACCTTCCTCAATTTCTGCTGAAGGCTACCATAACAACCAGGAACTGGTAGATTAAGATGAACCGCCGTCCACACACAAAGAAATTGTGGTAATGCAAGTAGTTGCCAAGCTCACCGTTCCCCTTCTTGTTGGCTCATGAACAAAGTAGATAGGAGGATCGCTCGAAGTGTAATTGCTACTACCGAAGTTGACATTGATGAGCATTTTGCTCAGCGAAACTCGCAAATTATAACTGATCTGGTGGATTCGAGGAAAGGGGAACTTACAAGTACTTTATGGCATTGTCATTTGAGAAACATTCGAAGAGTCAAGAAATCTTTGGAAGAAGTCTTAAAGCTCCAAGTCCTCAAAGAGATTGAAACAGGGTCAGTTCCTAGATACAGTACATGGTATCCTTGGCTGTAACAAAAATTGAATGGGGACAATGAAGTGTTTACGATTTGAACACCGAAATTTATTGAGACCCCCAAAGGGATCTGCAAAATCTTGTCTGACTTGATTCCAAGTATAAAGAGTACGAGCGTTAGGTTTGAGAAATAAGACAGATCAAAAATATCTTACATAGTTTCTCCTTTATCCTTGCTGGTATGCCTTGATGGTAATCAAAGTAGACTAGAAGAACTTTTAGTCGCAGCATTCAATCGCCTAATGTTGACTGTAATACCTGAGCTCGATACTTACCTAAAACAGAAATTTCTCCTTTTAAAGCGGTAATAAAACCCTGTTATAACAAGACAAGTATTTCAATTCTCACTGTATACCCTCAAGGAGTACGGAGGTATAACGCTCGGCAACTGAAATTCATTTCTATTCCAGAGGCCCCCTCTAAAATAATTCTATTCTAGAGGTATATATTAATATATTGAATTTCTAGATAGAATTTGTTATATAACTCGAGAAAAAGTCCCTTCGCTCTAGAGATTAATAAAAAGCTAAGTTTCTTTTACCTTAGACTAGTTTATCTAGAAATATTTTATACAGAATATTATACCTACCTAGAATTCCATAGAATATAGTTCTATTTATTGAGTACTCTATTATAAAGGTGGGAAATTCCGGATTTACAATAGAAACATCTAATTTAAACTTATAACATAGAATATTTATTTCCTTATTAGTATTTCTATTATTTTTTACCTAGAACAAGGTAGATTTAATCTCTTTAACTTTCAATAAGTTAACTAATTAGAGAGAAATTTGACTTGTCTACTAGGAGAGAGTAGGGTAGATAGAAAGCTTACTTTCGGGTGGTAATTTGGGAAATTGAATATCTTGAGTCCCGACAATTCAGAAAAACTGATTTCAAAATATTGGGAAGAAACTATTAATTATAGTACCGTAGAAGATTCAGAAATTATAGATACGTATGTACTCCAGTCGCTTGTATTGGGCAATGGTGTTTGATTCCTTGCTTCCAAGGCGTGCAAAAAAGGTGGGTCCCACTGCGAAGAGGGAAAGTTCGTGTAAAGAGGTCGCGTTCCAGCGCGTCTCACCACCGAGCGCAAACACCAACAAAAATAATATCACAACTCCACCATGGGTAAGACGGCCCATACTTCATATGCAAACAGCTACTAATATCCAAATAGCAAACTACGGTTACACAGGCGCAAACTATTCGACGACTTCTTATGGCGGCCAAGGAGGCAATGATGGCGGGGGATTCATGAGCGGCTCACAGCAAGGGAGTCAGGATAGTCCAGGACAAAAGGTCTGCTGCAGTTTCTGCATACGTACAGAATTCACAACTGACAGGACTTTCTGTAGTCATATGGATCGGAGACTTTGAGAGCGGTAACGATCAAGCAAATTATTGAGTCGTAGGTTTTTTTTATACCCCGCCTCCAGGCGGCATTTCTTCGTACTGATTTTGACATAGCACACAAGCCCACGCAGATGCAGAATTCAAAATTGATGGCGCAGAGGTACATCAGGTATGTTATGCCTGCACCAATTCTTTTCCATGCCTGTTCTAATCGGAACCTCAGATTACCTTCGTCGGCCAAGTCAACAGCGTAAACCAAAGAGCCGCCAACATCCTCTGGAAAGTCGACGATGGAACTGGCATAACTGAAGTAACGCAATGGCTTAACAGCGACATGGATTCCGGCGATGTCCAACTGGTTGCCAACGAGGGAGACTACATTCGCGTGTTTGGCCGCATGAAGTCTTTCGCCAATAAACGCACTGTCGCCTCCAATTCGATACGAAAGGTTGACGATTACAATGAAGTTAGCTGTCATCTTCTCGAGGCTACAGCCATGCATCTATATTTCACAAGAGGTCCACCAGAGAGTGAAGGAGGAGTGAAGGCGGAGCAGGGAACGGGAATGTTCGTGGATAGCTATGGTGGTAACAATGCTGCGGTCTCAGGAGGTGGCGGCAAGAAGTTACCCGCCAAGACTAGCATGGTTGGTAGGAGAGTTTTCGAGTTACTTCAGAACTCTCCCCAGAATAACGAGGGTATGCATGTTCATCATATTGCGAACCAACTGGGTATACAGCCGAATGATGTGTTCAAGGCTGGTGATGAACTGCTGGGAGAGGGCTTAATTTACACGACTGTTGATGACGAGACTTGGGCTGTGCTCGAGTATTAGCTGGCGCTGTGTGGAGGTGAGAGGGTAATTCTAGGCGTTTGGCGATGTCTTTTGAGATGAATTAGGCATTTACGATGTGTTATGAATTGATGGAGGAAATACCATACCAAAATAAAAGCTTCACTGAGAAATTCCAACTTCACTTCAAGAAGTAATTGGATCTGCACTGCGGCAGCCTGAATGTACTAAAAGGCCATATCACGAGTTGGGCGGGGCATCAGTAGTACTAAGAATATAACTCTGATATCTATGAAGAACTTGCGGTCTATTTTTACTAGCCTCTGTGTACCCAGTAAGCGGATTCGGTCGCTGGTTTTTATTTTCATAAATAAAGTTTACTTATAGAGCAGCTCTTAAAGTGATTTTAATTGCGCGATCGTAAGGTATAGAATTTGCATTAAAGTACTTGATATCACCTAAGCTTATTAGAATCCTTAATGCAAAGTTGAATATGAAGACCCCGGATATATTGTGGGAAGGGAAGTAAGTCAACGGGACTTCTCAAACTAGAGCCGGCCAGCGCTTTTATACAGCGTCGGGAGGGAAGAAGGAGTCACCGGGAAGGATCTCTTATACGCCTAGATAGTTAGTAACTTAGTATATTTTATGTTAGTATGGTAGGATTCTTTGAAGGGAAACAAAGGGGGGCTTATACTTAATTGGAGTTATATCCTGGGTTTTGGTGAAATTCTCTCTCTTTTCGTCTCTTGTAGACAAATTGAGTTCCCATTTTCTGAGAAAACGATTAGTTGGTAAAGATAAGGTCAACTAGATACTTATTATCTACTAATTACAACATCTCCATCCCACAGGAGGTTCGTTGGTTAAGCGAGATAGACAGAACTGTCTTTGAGTAAGAATATGGAATTGGAAAGCTTCCACCCTTTTCGTTCTTCTAAAATGTTTCTCGTTATACCGACGGCTAAATATTATTATATTCTCATATGACACGTACTGTCGAGCTACGCTAGCGTAGTATGTCATATTAAAGACTCTCGCGCTCCCTCCGCTGCTCATTGGAAAATGAAACTATCCCCTTTCCTTCAATGACCCATGTTTCGAAAACAACTATACTATTATACGTAACCTCCTAAACCAAGACAGCATAGATATCCATTCATCCCAATATTCCATTCCTTGTCAAATCCTCTCCCCTGTTCACTCCTTCCTCCAAGTATCCCCATCACAATCCCACCTAGACCAAATCACTTCAATGCCATCAATTCTCTCTCTCTCTCTCTCTCACACACACACACACTTTCAAAAAACAAAAAACAAAAACACTCAATTCCTCCTTTCAAAACCATTCTATAAAGTAACTACTGCAGTAAAAAACAGTATCAAACCATTTAATTCAAGGAAACCACAAAGTCCCCCTACCCACCCCCAAAAACGTGTCGTTACTGTGATCAAGCCAAAACAATTTAGTAGAGTTCCGTCGTGCAATCATCAAGGTCATAACATCCTAATCCGCATCCATAATCCATCAAGCCCAAAAAGAAAACAATCTATCCCATCCCTTCCCAGCCCTTCCCCCCTTCCCCCCTCCCCCAAAATTCCATCAAAAAACAAAAACGGCCACACCATTCTCACCTAAATCCCCTCCCCCTCACCCACCTTCCCCACGGGCTCGCGAACCATAACATGCANCCCAAAATTCCATCAAAAAACAAAAACGGCCACACCATTCTCACCTAAATCCCCTCCCCCTCACCCACCTTCCCCACGGGCTCGCGAACCATAACATGCAAAACGACCGGTCTCACGGCCCTCTGGAGCGCGATATCAAACTGATGCACGAACCCGTATTTAGCATAGTAGCTCAGGTTCGTGGCGGCGCTGGACTCGAGGTATGTTGCTCTGCCTTCGGTATCTGCCTGTGTACTCGTGAGGATTAGTTAGTTAGGTTGGGTTAAGCGTGAAGTGTAAGGGTGAAGGAAGGTGTGAAGTGTGAGTTTGAGGATGACGGAATTGTGTCGCTTGACATTTTGAAGATGTGATTGAAAACTTCCTGTTGATTCATGATGCATCGAATGTATACACCCACAGAAAGAGAGAGAGTAAAAAGAGAAAAGAGACAGAAAGAACAACAAACAAAACCCAACCCACCTTCCCAACCATATCCTCAATCAACCTCCTCGCATACCCCTTACCCCTGGCACTCCTCTTACTCCCAAGGTAAACCAGGTAATAGCTATCATCATCACGTTCCCCCATCACTGCATGCTTCGTCGCATGCAGCAAGGGGAAGAACTCCTTGAAGAAGCGGGTTCGTCCCTCGGAGGAAAGCTGGTAGTACAATCTCCACAGACCGCTGCGGAAGAAGGTCAACCAGTCGTCCATGTCTTCACCGGGTCGCAACCTATGTTGGTGTTAATGATTTGCTTACGGAGACCATTAGACTACCTCAGAGATGGCATTTACAGAAAGAAGGAACGGGGAATTTTGATGTAATCAAGGAATGAGTTTAAGGGAATGATGGAAAGCGGTCTGAGTGTGAGAAAGTGAGAAAGAATCACACACCAGAGAGCAACAGCATCATAATCCGGCCCCACCGTAGTAACAAGCCCTTTATAACAATGCGCTGCAGTAAGATACTTCAAAATCTTATAATGAACATCATACTTCCGCGCTTCCTTCACGCCCACCATATCGGGCGTATCAACAAAATACCTCGCTACCTCATCTACCGCAAAAGCTTCAGCAAGGCATTTCGCCGCCCCGTCGAGCTCGGAGATGCCAATGGTACGGACTTCTTCCGTGGAGGAGGAAGTGGAAGTAGGGGTTAGACTACGTTTCTTCTCCAGAATGTTACTGTTATTGTTCGTCGTCATGATTGCGGTGAATGGTGGATTGAATGAATTGATCGTGCAGTTGGAATTCGTGTTTCTGGGGACTTATTAGTGTCTCTGCTGTTTTGCGTGCTAGTAATGTGGTCGGTATCAAACTAACAGGACGGTTTTTCGGCAGGCCTCGTTAAATCTCCTGTATGTTGTTTAGAGAGCTGAGATCTCGAAACCGTTTGGTATCGAGATGGGAATCGCAGGCAATGAAGACTTTGGCGTATGTCAACCGACATCAATGTAAATTCACTTGGGTTCCTGAGATTTCGAAGGGTTTGGGTGAATAGAGGGATTGGGGTTGTTTGGGTATTCGTATGTGTAGCCTTGTGGTACTGGTAGAATGGGGGAAGACAAAGTTTCGATTCGGTAAATAGAGTCAATTGAGCATACAACAGTTTAGGAAGAAGTTATTATCGTTTATGATATTTTGGGAATAAAGTCTTTAGAGGATCTGGAAGCTAGGCAGGAGACTCAGTCGTACTTTTCGGGAGAAATAGAGATAGGAGCGATAGGCTGGGGTTTATGTAGATAGCTGTCAACCTTCGGATGGAATGGAATGGTGCATCGTTCCATTGTTGAGCGATAGGCTGGCCCCACTTCGTCACTTTGTCACTTGACCACAACCTTACTTGTGAGCTGGACGCCAAACCAGATTCGTACCCAGAAGTAGAGAAGGTACGAAGCGGATTGGATGTCCCCGTAAAATGCATGTAGTAAGACAGGTCCTAGCCAGTTTGGGAGAACACGGGCTTGCAATAGTGCAGGGTCAAACCATGACAGTGGAAGATGGACAACTCGACCAAGGTACAATTGCTGCATAGTGTAAGACGCGTGGGGGCGCGTGGACATACCTCAATCGGCCTAGCACAATCCCCAAAATCTGGCTGGAAGGGCTAATTCAAAGCCAGCCCAAGAGTCAATAGAAGAGTAGGCCTTGGGATTGAAAAGGTGAGAAAAAGGAGAAATAATTGGGTGGTCTCTGAAAGATACCGCGAGATCTTTAGAAAGATCTCCCAGGACAACAAACAGAAAAGGGACCCCGCGGAGTGGTGCAACCATTCCCCGATGCTCGGGGACATATCAAAAATCATACTACCAAGAAGCCAGACTTCGCCAATCGCATGTCATTTCATGTTGTATTTGGTCGTGGGGTATCTTTGCTGTACAGCTAAGCGCTAATGCTTCAAATCCAGCCAAACGTATTCCTGATTGCTCGAGAGCCAAGCCAGTGGTCGGTCCAATGCGAATTACAGGCACCCGCATGATTCCGGAATGCATCCCACGCTCACATTCTGCGGATATCGCGCTCGTTCATGTACTTCTCGAGGCCCTCGTCCAGATGCTCCCACCATTCGAAGAGCAACGAGTTGCAAATGAGTTTGAACCAAGGAGTAAACTTTAGAGTAGGATCGTTGAACATCTTCTTGAGACCGTCGGCGGTAACATAACAGGTATCTCGAACCTCGTTGAGGTTTGGTTCCAAGTCAACTTTGGCTTTGATGAATAAGATGTAGTCAACTGTAGAGATGTCAGGTTTGGGGACGCGTAGACTGAAGGCTCCGGGATACGCACTCTCATGTTCACCCCACTTTCCGTCACTCGGCGCCTTATAATGGATTCTTGTCAGAAACTTGAAGTTCTCGATTGGCACTTGGGCAGCTTTAATGCCGAGCTCGTGGTCGAGTTTTCGAACCGCAGCGTTCTTCACACCTGCCACCGCTTCTTCCAACTCCACGCCTCCTTCGCCTGGGACTCCTAATGGATGCGAGCAGCAAGTGTTCGTCCACATGTCTGGGAAGGTAATTTTCTCGGTCGCGCGCTGCTGGAGAAGTAGTTCGTTCTTCTCGTTGAAGAGGAAGACGGAGAATGCGCGATGGAGGAGGCCCTTGTCAATATTCGTCATGAGGTGACCTTTGAGGCGCCCAAGTCAGCTCTTACTCCTGCCTGCTTCTCTCACCGTGGCTCCAGGAGGAGAGGGGTCAGGATCCTTACATATCTTCTTGCTGAAGTTACCAATGGGCTTGTCGTTCTCGTCCAGGACGATGCAGACCTCATCCATCAAACGGATCTGCTCTGCATCATGGCCATCCAGCTCCGCAGAACTGGTATCAATATCAGGGAAAAGCCGCAGGATACTCTCGGCGGTGATGGGCTCCACCTGTGTCACCGTGGTCGTTGCGGACATGGTGAGGGAGGGCGAGGGAGTGGAGGAGGCAGGTGGTTTTGTATCTTGGAGGCGGTACTTACGGTACTTAAGTAGGTAGCCGTAGGCGTAGGGTCGTAGGGGATGAAGGGCGCAAGATGAATTAATGTCTCTCAAACCCCTGTCGCGGGGTAAAAAGACCCTGGGCCTGGCCTGGCCTGGTGAGGCAACGGTACCACCGTACCTAGCTGTCAAACTCTACTGGTACCCAGTAGACTAACTGACCCAAAAGGGAAAAAAGGGTACATTTCTAGCTTGCCAGTATGGTTTTCTTCTTTCTTTCATTGTTCACCAAATTCACATATTATTCTAGACTGTTTGGGGATGAGAACACTAGAAATCTTAGTTAGCTAGTATCTAGTACCTATCGGTACTCAGATGTACCTACAAGAACTGCACCCTCCTCTTGTCCTCCAGGGGTATCGCTTGAACAGCGGCTAAGTAGAGTACCCACCAAATATTTTTATCTGAAAAAATACCCCGCCACTCAAGCTTCCACAGATCACAACACCAACAATCGCTCTCATCAACACCAATACCATGGGTAAATCAAAGCCTAGAAATCGGCAGAGAAATCGCCAGGATCCTACCTCAAAGCCGACCAAGCCTCCGTCCGACCCAGAACTCGCATCCATCCGTGAACAGCGCATTCTGCCGGTCCTCAAGGACCTGACCAGCGCTGATCTCGCGACCCGATCGTCTGCAGCAATTGCGATTGCCAATTTGATTGAAGACGCCAAATGCCGAAAGTTGCTACTTCGGGAAAAGATTGTGCAAGTACTCTTCGAACAAACTCTTACTGATTCTAGCTTGGAAACGAGAACTTCCGGATGGGGAATCTTGAGAAATCTTGCCTTGGAAGAGGAGGCGGATTTCTGCATACATTTGTATAGACAGGATATCTTGACTGCGATTGAGGGTACCATTAAAACTGTACGTTAAATCTTGTCCATTGTTCTGAAAATACTAATCATACAGGTAATCCAAACAATTGAATCGACTGAAGTCCCCTTCTCGAACCTCCCGAAACCCCACCAAGAACTTGCTTGGAATCTAACCAGCTCCCTAATAAGTCTGCTTTCATCCTTGTCCGAAGCCCAAGATGAGATTGTTGAGGCTATTTCGAAACTTCCTACCATCCTCAATTTCCTCTTCGGCTTGCTAGCATTCGAACTTACTCCACCGGAAGTTTCCAATGAAGTTTTGTCGTGTCTTACAACACTAACAGAGGACAATAAGCCGACAGTTCAACAAATTGTGGATAATGGAGATTGGGTTAAAGGGCTCATGCAACTAAAGGACTCAAAAACTCCACTTGCAGTGACGGCATGTGGAACGTTGCATAATATCTTTTCCACTAAGGGATGGTCTGATCACGATAGACCTATTGATGGGGCATCAGATGCAGCTTTAATTCCTACACTTGTTCACTATATGGAGACCTCTGTCGCCAATATTAAAGCTACCAACGGACACTCCACCAATTCGACCCCTGACCAAATCCTTCAATTGGCACTGGAAATTACCGCATCCATTGCAACTAGCCTCCAGGAAGCTTTAGAACATGGACATGAGAAGGAGTTCAAAGGTTTCGACGATCCAATAGACACCGAAGATATGAATGACGATAATGAAGAGGATGAGGCTGGTGAGGAGGGCGATGACGATGAAATGAACGATGATGAAATTGCAGCAGATATGGACTTGGTAACAAGAGACCGCCCAGACGAGGACAGCGATGAGCCAACACTTGAACTTCTCATGCGAACCGCGACCCCAAAAATACTCGCTATGGCAGCAGGTATAACCCACAACGACGTAATCCGAGATTGTGCCATTTCCACCCTTAACAATATTGCCTGGACAGTTTCGAGCATTGATTTTTCTAACAGTCAACTTGACATTATACAAAAGGTGAGGGATTTTGAAGAGTTCTCCACTCTGGGTCTTATTCTAAGTTGAAACAATTACAAGAAATGGCAATGCTAACTCAAACATCTCACAGTTTTGGGCTACAATGGCTCAAAGTATATGGAGCTCAACAATCTCCCCAGTTCTAGCATCTGATACTGCCGACATTGATCTTGCTTCCATAATCACCAGTCTTGCTTGGGCAATATCTCGAAGTGTTCGTGGTGTGATCGAGCTCAAACCGGACGAGCCGAAGAAGTTTATGGCATTGTATCAGGCTTCAAAGAATATTGATACAACTGCAGAGTCTCAGGCCAATGGAAATACAAAGGCTGAAGAAAGTCCTGATCTATTCCAAGGTCTCGGAGTCAAAGTAAGTGATGGGAATTGTCTTCCATCCTACGAGAGCTGTCAATCTTATTTTGCGCCCTCTTGCACCACATTTTCTCCAACTGGCAATAACTGACTTTTCTACTCTAGTGTATCGGGGTATTGGGAAGTCTCGCCGTCGACCCAGCACCCATTGAACTCAATCGTGAGATCGGAATATTCCTCATCACTACTCTAGCAGCTCTACCTGATACCCCTGCCGCTAATGCAGTAGAGGCCCTAAACCAAGTTTTCGACATCTATTCCGACAAAAGCTGCGCATTTGACGAACCCGTATTTTGGGGTAATGGTTTTTACAAGCATCTAGAGGATATCTTACCAAAAGCTAGGAAGATGGCCAAGTCAATTGACAAGAGGAAGTTTGAGGAGCTTCGTGCGAGGGCTGATGAGGCGGTTCTTAACTTTGGACGGTTCTTGAAGTACAAAAAGACTGAGCATGAGAAAATGGAGACGTAATAAAATCTGTCGTGTTGTTGCTTTGGTGGGAAGGATCTTCGCAAAAGTTGATGCTCTGTTTTGAGAGGTTGAGATTCCCCAGTTTGTTACCTGGAGACGTAGTATAGTTCAAATGAAATGAAGGACAGTTGATTATCCTATATCACTTCTCTGATTGTGTGACACTTTTCCGTGCGAATTAATATATATATATCATCCCACAACATAGTCACCCAAAGATCTCCAATGAATTAGGGGGAGATGTCGTTCAGGTTCAACTCACCTTCTATCTTGAAAACCTTGAGATAACGGAGCTGGTATTCTTACTATCTGCGACTATCATTTCCTTTGATTCCTCTTGGGACGTATCTTTTAGTCCGTATCCTTGAAAACTACCTAGTGTTAGGGTATGTATGTATCTTCCCTCACTAGACTAGGCTAGGCTTCTGAAATTATCGTCTTATTGTCTTTTGTTCAGAGGGGAAGGGGAGGGAATGTATGTCTTATTTACTTCTTACGAGTAGTCCGGGATATAGGGGGATATAGGTAGGATTTGTTATAAGATTTTGTTTTGAGTTAACGAGTAGGAGAGGTAGGAGATATTGGGATGGTATATACTTACGGGGTTAGGGAGGATAATTATTAGAAGGGGGTCTTTTTTATCTTATATATTTGTTACCTAGTCTAGATACTACTTGTAGGTATTACTAATCTAGAGGTATATAAGTATACCCGGTTGGAAAATCCGGGGTTTTTTTACGGAAATAAGGGAGGATTTACATGAGTTTTAGGAGTACTAGTTAGGTTATTTATGTAATTAATTCAGGTTATTCTACTCAGCTTGCTTGTTTACGTTTTTATAACCTTATAAGTCTAAGGATTCGTATTAGAATTATATATGTCTTTTATATTAATAATATAGAGTATATCGATAAAGCGTATTAGCGGAAGTTTTTATTTAATTTAAGGTTGTTCAAGAGATATTTTAGTAGAAAAGTTTCACCTAGTAAATCCTTTATAAAATCCGTTCTTTCCTAGTATAATAGAATAGTATATTTCATACAAAGTTAGAAGTATATGTATTGAACCTCCTATCTATCTGGATCTATATTTTTGATCGTAGATTATTTGGATTGTTCCTTAGCGTATTGATTTAGTAAAGTGGGGCGTTTTTCGTATGTTTTCCGCTAAAATCTAGGACTGCGTCCAGAATTCTGACGACCCCTGGTGAATATTTCGCTTAAACCAGGTCGTCGGCTATAAGAAAGATGTTTTTCCATCACCCTCTCCAACTTCATCTCACGCTCACGCTCTTGTTCTTACTCCCAGCAATTATGTCTACCGCAAACACCGACCACGTAGAGGAGATCTATGCTTTTCCCCAGGCGACCTTTATTGAGAATATACACGTTCGCAGTAATGGTAGCCTCCTCCTCAGCACCCTCAACACAGGGAAGCTCTATTCGCTGGACCCGAATGCTGCCAAACCGGCGCCTGTCGTCGTGGCTATACTGCCCGGTAGCACTGGCCTCACGGGTATCGCAACCATCGAGCCTAACCTGTATGCCATCAGTGGGGGACTTCACTCGGAATTCATCTTTGCCAACGACAGCATGGCCATCTATGTTGTCTCGCTGCCGCCAACCATTGCAAGTACCAACCCCAACGCTGGAAATGATCAGGTCGCTATCATCGTGGATCAAATTCCGGTCAACAAAACGCTCATGATGAATGGCCTCACAAGTCTCCCTCAAAAACCTCATATTTTGCTCAGCGCCGACTCCATTGGGGGGCGCATCCTGAGAATCAACACACAAACCCGCGCGGTGGACGTTTCCTTCTCAGATGCAGCTCTGGGTCCCGGGGGACCGACCACAGTCCCTTTGGGCGCTAACGGCCTGCACACCTCGAGTAGTGGTGACTACCTGTACTTCTCGAATTCCGGCCAGGGAACCTTTGCGCGCGTCAAGATCAATGCTGAGGGGGACAAGGAAGGGCCTATTGAGATCATTGCCCGGCTCGCGGGTGAAATCAGTCTGCTGAACGCCTATGACGACTTTGCCCTCGACGCTGCGGGGAATGCTTATGTTTCCGTGCATTCGACCTCGCTACAGAAGATCACACCGGCGGGCGTACAGACTACCGTGGCGACGCAGCTGAAAGACCCCACGGCAGCGGCCATGTCTGGGCATGGGGAATATGTCTATATATCCACGGGGGGTGGCATTATAGACGGGGTGAATTATGGGGGGCAGGTTTTGCGGGCAAAGGCTGATGCATGCTAGGCTAGGCTAGGCTAGCATGTAGGACTGAGTTAAGCGAGGCTCTGCTCAATCAAAATAAACCACAAACCTTCTACCTCCTCCTCGACTATCTCTCTATCATTATAAACCGCAACATATCCATCATGAGGCTCATCGTGGCAGGTTCCACCGGCTTTGTTGGCACCAAGGTAATCAGACAAGCCCTCTCCGACCCCGCCATCACCTCCATCGCAGCTCTCGCGCGTCGCAAGACCGAAATCCCCAAGAATGTCGCCCCCAACGTCGATACCTCCAAACTCACTTCGGTCATCTGTGAAGATTTTGAGAACTACTTAGAGAGTGTGAAGAAAGAATTGTCCGGCGCTGATGCTTGTATTTGGTTGGTTTGCCATTTCTTTACCTACCTACAGTAGCTGCTTGTGTCAAAATCTAACTGTTGAATTTACTTTTGGGTCATCTTAGGCTCATCGCGGTGACTCCTTCCCAACTCAAGACCATGACGGCCGATTAAGCACGAAGGATTTGCCTAGATTACACCGTCACTGGCGTGGAAACCATCACCAAATTGCCCCGCAGTGATCCAACCAACACTACCAACACTACCAACAACCCTTTTCGATTCATTTACTGCAGCGGTGCCAACAGTGAGCAGGACCCAAACAAGAAGCCCTGGGTCTTGGGTGACTATTGTTTGATCAGGGTATGCCACTTTTCACTCCCCTCATTTCATTCACTCCATCCTCTCATCCCCATCCCATCATCATCATCCAGACAAATCGATCTTTCATAGTCACTTAGAAAACAAAATAGGGACTCGTAGAGAGCAAAGTCCTAAATTTCGCAAAAGAATCCAATGGAACTGTGCTTGCAGCAGTAGCAAAATCAGGTCTCATCGACGCACCAGGCAAGACAGGCCCCGTCATGAAAGTCGTGCAGACGATTGGTAGCACGATCATTGGCCTTCCCAAGGTAGATATCAGTGAGATCTCAGCCACGCTACTAAAGCAAGCGGTGGATGGGATTGAAAAGGAAATATTACTGAATGAGGATTTGGTGAGAATTGGGCGGGGGGTGTTGGATGCTTGATTCTCTTTGATTCATAGGGTTGCGGGCAAAACCGGGGTTTCTTCCTGGTTTTTATTTTGGAGAGGCAATATCACAGTGCATTATTCCATCCATACATGTGTTAGACTCGCAAGGATTGGACCGGGACATGGGATACTAACGCGAAAGGGTTACTACCAACTGCAATAGGCCATTTCTATATATAAATTGTTGGAGTTATGCCGATTAATTTTGGATAAGAGTGGCACCAACACCAACACCAACACCAACACCAACATAACCTGATTACCCATCCTAATCAGTGGTCAGAAATACCACCCCTAGGGTCGCATCTCAGAATCAGCAACGACTTGCAGGTGCAGCTCCCAACTCAACCATCAGTTCTACTCGGCATTCAGTACTACGTACACGGGTAACTAATTGATAATCGCTCCGAGACGAGTTAACCAATTCAATAGAAGGTGACATACTGATCAGGTGGTTGACCGAATACACAGGACCCACATAGAGTTTACATTTATTACAGCTTGTAAGTAGTAAGCAAGCTTCACACGACTAACTAATTGTTGATGAAAACCTTTTGCTTCTTGTTGGAAAGGTTACATAACGAGATTCTAAGACATGTTTTCGTAGTCCTAGACGTATTTGAGATAGGTATGCTCTGATGTTGAAGTTTTCCAGACTCTGCATATTACCAAAGAGGAGTTCGTCTTTACACATGCCACAGTAATACAGGAACCTGTTTATTAAGAGACAAGCTACGAGATAGGTAAGATAAGCGTGGAAATCACAAGCAAGTATGTAGCTACCTCACATATAATTCAGGATGGCTAAAATTCTAGAAGCAGAGATGGGCCATGAGAGTATTATGTAGTGTCGTGGCATCAAAGGATGGGATTAAGAAGCGATACGAGTTAGTCTACGCTCGTTACCTCATTAGCATATCTCACGTGTATTTTAACACATGTATCAAGAGAGGCCAAGGACGAATCGGGAAATACAATACATGTCTTTGTTCTTTGTACTAGGGACTTTGAATAATTTCGAGTATTAGAGAGTGTTTGTCGCTAACTGTTTTTCTATAATAATGAACGTACCTCTAAGGGCCTAGAGAACTGAGAATTTTGAGACTTAGTGTCTAGTGGGGACGAAGTTCTTGAAAGAGCCTCAGAAGGTCTATAACGTGACTATAGGACTGTAGGTTAAAATGCTTCTAGTATTTAGTACGCTGAGTGATTTAAACGACTCTTAACTTAAACGCATTCTAGGGTATATACACTATATATTTAGGCCAATGGAATTAAATAAGGCTGGAAATCCTGAGTGAGCTTATAAGAATTAAATCATCGCAGACAAGGGCGAATTGATAAATTAAATTCATCGAACCCGCGTGGATTCATCTCGGGCGTTTAAGCGAGATATCTCGCTATAATACGCAACTCCCCTAACAGCCGCGGGGGATACGTACAAGCTAAAAGTGAATTGGCGGTCAATATCGTAAATCTGACCCATGATAGTCAGCGTGTCAAGATAAGCCTTTAAGAGAGCCCTTCTATCTTTGAGCCAAGCGTCTTGGTATCGATGGTATGATCGATTTTTTTCGGTGCTTTTCTTTTATTGTTATGCTAGCTTGGTAATTGTTAACAATGTGAGCTTGGGAAAAGTAATGTATGGTCTCGGGATAATAAAGAGAACTGTAAATCGGAATTGTTTCTTCCGTGTCAATACTGGTACTATTCTGAGTGGTCTTAATCCTTTGAATGTTGTCCTCGCTCGGTCCTGCTCCGCATACTGCGAAGGAAGCAGATGAAGGCAACAGTCAGGGACAAAACAGGAGACTGTCAGAATGAGCTGTAAAAAGTGGATGGATAAAAAAGAACTAGCTAAGGTGGGAGCTGTACTCTCATATAGGAGCTCTCCTGTATCATAAATCCTTCCTAATGAGACGAGCGTGACTCATATGGATCCATATTGAATGTACAGGGAGTCTCGCTAAGCAAGAGTCACATGCTAAATCAACAAAGAAGGTGAACTCCAGCATGTTCAGTAATAACAACGATCGGAAAATAGAACTAGATTCCATGGAAATATAGAATTCTAGAGAGAATTTTAGCCAATTAGAAGGTAGGATTTTGAGGCGACTTAGGGGGAGTTCAAGTGAATATTACTCGATTTTATATTTTAATGTGAATCCCTCGTGTACAGCGAGTCAGAAACGCATAATAGGAATATGCTCTGATAACAAATAAATAATACCCACTTTATTCGTGCTACAAGCCTCTTTAGCTTAAATAATTCAATATACTGTCGGTGCTTTTCACTGAAGCACAAAGACCTTATAGCTTTCTTATCAAAATATAGTATCTATCTCATCTACATGTAGTATGAATTACTTGGGACTAAATATTCTTGCTCTGCCCGAAAATCTGTTTTCACTGTATGATTTATCGAACTAGTAGCAAGTGTCAAGCGAGAACTCGAGCTAAATCAGAACAAAATCTCTTTCTTTTTCACATGCGCGAGTTTTAAGCTGGTGATAGTAGCCGTTAATGTGACAGCGGATTATGCAGCCCTTGGTGAATGAGCTTGGTATCTAGGAAGTCGCTAGAACCCACCGCAATAAGCTTCGTGAAAAACGTTAATTTTTCGAGATACTACTTTGGAGGCTAATCATGTTGTTTATGGTGTAAAAGGTGTGGCACAACTCGCTTATCGTTGGTAGCCCACGAAACACTTTAGCATATTTTGAAAGGTTTGTCCTACAAGCATATATTTAAAGCCGATTGGAAGAAGAATTCTTTAATATATTCTCGCTAGTGAGATGGAGTACATCAAGTAGAACCTCCAAAGATCTCGAGAACAACTTCTTCTTACAAGACAGCTATATCACGAGATCAACATAGCATGATTGATTTATTATCTTTGCAAGTGTAAATAGCGAATGCTATGAATCGCAAGCTTTCATTCTGTCTTCATGTTCATCACTAGCATGATGTCAAAACATATTCTGCAACGAGGTTCTACGCAACTGGGGCCGATCCCGGCCGAGCGAACTACTGTACCCCGCCCCCCGCCTTTCAACATCCATCAGTCTTTTAATGTAAAAGGGAACTTGCACTCAACTCTGAGCCAAAACTCTCTTAACAGCTCTCTAGTCTGTTGTTGAGACATGCCCAATATAATATTGGGGGAGACAGCATGTTGATGGTTGACGCTGATGACTTCTGAGCTTGCGTCGCGACTGCAATCTTCAGAGACTACCACTATCTTTGATCATACCCCCATCTAGCTCCTAGGATAATCGAGAGATCTCCAGTCGATCATCCCAAAGAAGCAACTCGATATGGTTGCAGGAAGAGGGGTCATGCGGGGTGCCAGCCGATTTTCCTCGGGGATCAGATTGCCTGTCGCCTTTGCAGCTTACAATATAGTGGTATCTCCCAATGAGGAAGGTGTCGGAAACAAAAAGTATGTACCTCCGGTAGTGGATGATGTCAACCACTGAATGGCATTTCCTTCCCTCACGTCTAGATAGACTTGGAATACTAACTTCACAGAATTTGTTGCTAATGATATTTAGTGGAATCGATTCATGACGCCCCCCTGAAAGCGTTTATAGCCAGTGCTAACGGTTGATAAGACAGATATCAGAGCACCGAGTCATTTTCAACTCAATTCTATTCTGTTCAATCACTTGATTGATTGCTTTCAAATCTCTTGGTACTACGTGTTTCTCCAGTCTGTTTTGCCCATGCTCGCAAGGAGCGTATAGAAGGGGGTTAGGTTAAGCGACCCCCTTTTCGGTCTCGCGGAAGATCTTTGGCGCCCTACCCTTTTTCATATTGGCCCGTGATAAAAAAGCAGGCTTTCTGCAAGCTCACTAACCCTGTATATATCAAGCTTAGGGGTAGCTGTACCTGAACTTGGCAACCGTCACTGCAACCAAATGCTGCTGATAAGCTTTTGATCCCACTGACATGCATCACTGAGAGGCTGCACGATTATCTCGGCGATGAAGTGGCTCTTGTTATCCCTGCTACAATAGCCTGGTGGTTGAAGCCATTTCACAGATTGCGGAGATATGGCAACCCTTGACGATTCAAGGGCCCTTATCATATGTATATTTTCTTTACACAAGCCTCTTCTCACACCATCGAGAAAACAAGAAATACAACAGTGACTAGCTATCATTGCTCTAGCTTTGAAAAGACAATAAACCATGTTAGATACCTACCGGAAACAGTATAGGTTAGCACCCTAAAGATGTTAGTATTATCGCATTGTAAAAGGTTAGGAGCACGAGACCTAGTTGTTTATTGCCGTTTTACTTTTGCTATCGAGCCTCATCATCCTGGTTTTTTGTAAAATACTGAATGCGGAATGTGGCTATTGGCTCACTTCCTCTGTGTTCTTCTCTTGGCAGGTGTCGATCCAAGATTTTCATCTAGCGGCTAGGATCCCATCAAGATTCGATTGAAGGTTGACTAATGCTTGTCAATTTTAAAAAACGGCACAGACTGTTTTGTCAGTTGTCCTATCTGTAAGTGGTCAGTCGCAACTCATACCCTGTTTATCTGAATATCAAGTCTGTTCTATGTAGGGTAGTCCACACCCGTTCTTATAAAGTCCTTCAACGTCCCGTAAAAAGCAATGAATCAAAGGTCGTTGATCCTTCGATTCAGTCATGTTCTTCTCACGAGGTTCTCTCCTCGGTGCCTTCGTGCTCTCGGTCGCTGCTGTTCCCTTCCCAGGTACTCATAATGTCCACGAGAAGCGAGACGTAACGTCACATGTTTGGATCAAGCGTGATAGACTTGATGCGTCTGCTAAGATTCCTGTTCGAATTGGCATGACACAGAGAAATCTCGAGAAAGGGCACAATCTCTTGATGGAAGTGTGAGATCTCACCCAATTCCCAAACCGCGAAACCATTTATTGACATACTTATAGCTCTTCTCCTGACTCCGCAAAATATGGCAAACACCACACTGCTGAAGAAGTGGCTGATATCTTCGCTCCACACAAAACAACGACTGCTGCAATCATTTCCTGGCTTGTAGAGTCCGGTATTCCAGTTGCTTCTATTTCCCAATCAGCCAACAAACAATGGATGCAATTCGATGCTGCTACTTCTGAGCTCGAGTCATTACTCAAAACTGAGTATCATGTTTACGAGCATGCTGAGAATGGCAAGAGTACTATCGCGTGTGACCAGTAAGTTCGTTTCTATTTTATGAAAACCTTTTCTAATCTCAGAACACAGGTACCATGTTCCGGCTCATATTCAAGAGCACATTGACTATATTACTCCTGGAATTAAACTTCACATACCCATGCGTAAGCGTAGCAAGGGATCAGTAGACAAGAGGACCTTTGGAGTTACTGGAGGGAAGAATCGTGTGGTACATCCCCCGGATTTCAGACCGATGCCGGACTTTATGGCTCAAGCACCGACCGGCTGTGACACTATGATCACTCCAGAATGTATCAAAGGTTTGTTCTCAATGCGTTTATCCTTCAGAACCAAACAGTCACTGATGTCGCTTATTTGCCAGTATTGTACAATATCACCGAGCCAACCTTGGCAGATTCCGGAAACGCCATGGGAATCTTTGAGGATCTGGGAGATGTCTACTCTCAAGCCGATCTCAATTCATTCTGGGCGAAATATGCAAAGTGAGTTTATCTGGAATAGCCGTCTCAAATCCTATCTCACAAACAACATAGAAACATCCTAAGAGGTACAGCACCAACATTGAATGCGATCGACGGCGCAGTTGCACCCGTTTCCGTCTCCCAAGCTGGGATAGAATCAAACTTGGACTTCCAAATCGCATGGCCCATTATTTACCCTTAGAAAACGATTCTTTTCCAGACCGATGACCCGCCCACCGAAAACGACTACCAGTATAACGGGTTTCTCAACAATTTCCTTTATGCCCTCGATGGTTCTTATTGCCTTGAGACTCAGGATCCTTTAGACCCGCAATACCCGAATCCTTCTAATCAGGCTGGTGCTTACAAGGGTGCTCTTCAATGTGGTGTTTATAAGCCTGTGAGCTTGATCAGCCTCCTGTGAGGAGTCGTGGCTGAATACTGGTAGACAAATGTTATTTCCATCTCGTATGGAGGTGACGAGATTGATCTTCCGGTTGCCTACCAAAGACGACAATGTGCTGAGTTCATGAAACTTGGTCTTCAAGGAGTGTCCATCGTTATCTCTTCTGGGGATTCTGGTGTTGAAGGACGAAACTGTCTAGGATCTTCGGGTAAGCTGCTGAAAGATTCCTCCCTTCGTCTATATTATAATAGTGAACTTTCGAAGGGCGTTGGTTGTCAATTACAACTAACAAGTAACTAGGCAAAGTTTTCTCCCCCGATTTCCCAGCCTCTTGTCCGTATCTTACTGCAGTCGGATCAACGTTCCTGCCAAAAGGAGCAAACGTAGCAACCGATGCTGAGGTAGCCACAAGCCGTTTCCCATCCGGAGGTGGATTCAGCAACCTCTACCAGATACCATCCTACCAAGCAACAGCAGTCTCAAACTATCTCACGAGATTCAAGCCAACCTATAAATCTTACACCACAGTCAACCTAACCAACATTGGCGCAAGTGGAGGTCTCTACAACAGTGCCGGCAGAGCTTATCCAGATGTTGAAGCTATCGGAGATAACATTGTTATTTTCTCTAATGGAAGAGAGGGATTGATCGGTGGTACTTCTGCGAGTGCCCCGGCTTTTGGGGCTATTCTTACGAGAATTAATGAAGAGAGACTTGCAGCTGGAAAGTCGACGGTTGGTTTTGTGAACCCTACTTTGGTAAGAAATTCTTTCTCCTACAGTACAGTACCATTTGGAGGCTTTTACTGACTTTTTGCAGTATTCCAACCCTGGTGTTCTTCATGATATCACTACAGGTACCAATGAAGGATGTGGTACAAGTGGGTTCTCTGCTTCAGCTGGTTGGGACCCTGTCACAGGACTTGGTACTCCAAATTATCCTGCGATGTTGGAATTATTTATGGGTTTGGCATAGGAGACTTTTATTTTAATCGTAATGTATGAGGAGAGAGCTAGCTCAGAATCAGCTGGATGAATTCGCAATGTGGTAGAGTGGCATTCGAGAAGAAATCTAAACTAATTGAACCTTTGATTAAAATGCTTCGTCAATTCACTTAACCTATCATAGACATGCAAGTGTATCAAAGTAACAAGAATCTGCGAGGGTACCATTCTCATGCTGCCCTTAGTGCTCAAGTGGTATATGCTACTTATTATTCAACAGAACCGGACTTGGAAAGGGGGAAAGCAAGTGTCAAAATCCCCGCCCATTTTCGAAGTTTTAGCGAACTCAGATCGCCAATTTGACTTGAGGCTCTGTTTAGCAAATGGGTCTTCCTAGGACCGAAGCTTATACTCGCTCTCGAGAAAACCGTTATTCCCTTATTTCAATCGCATCACAGCTTTACCCCTTCGGAGGTTCTTTCACCACTTTCCCACTTCTGGGAAGCCAGACCCAGCGTGAGGAGATGGTACAACAAAGAGATCATCTATCTCACGAGGTCCAAAAATGAATCTGCGTTGGTGGCCCTCACGTAGTTCTAGATAACACGAAAAAGGTACCGAGTACGAGATCTCAAAGATATAGGTACTGTATACCGTTATATCTTCGTCATAACCCTGACTGTACATAAAAGAAGGGTGCAATCCCCTGTGGCCAGATTCAAACCCAAATAACTATGTCTTGTGTCGAGGGTTTGAACCTTTCTCACGCCCTCTCTGCAGATTCCTTTCGAGCGCCGGCTTGGAGGACTGCAGGTAGCATTATAAGGAGGTCGCATTATGAGGATACCCATACTTATCAACTTTGTCAGATAGGTAGGAACCGATTCTAATGACAATGAGTTTGATGATACTATTCCATTTCATACTCAAATACTTGTATTATCATCGCTTACCAGACGACGTATAGTATTTCGATAACATGATCGAAAGAACTACATTACATTGTACAAAAGCTTCTTATTATAATCATGCTTATATGCAGTGATTTCTGAAACCCTTCTGGACTTTGCATAAGGTACTGATGGGATCAAGAAATACATGTACAGCTGAACAAATTGTATGTGTGAGGGTGAATAGTGTATGTCTTCACTTTATCTTCTTAATAGAACAACAAGCTGCAGGAAGGGCAAGAGTAAAGGTAACACACACGAACTACAGAAAAACATGACCTAGTTGAATTTGAAAGCAAGATAAGAACAATATACTTCATTAAAAATCCGTGAGATTACAATATCAAGAACTTACCAAAATCCAATCCATATCTGAATTTTCACCCCCCTTCCCCCATGTTTTGAAGTGGCAGTGACAGATATCCCGACAGTAACAATACTTTCGACAGTTGGTAATAATTCGGATTTTTTCCACGATAGTTCTTTCTAAGTAAAACCATGGCGTGGGAATGAATGTATCTCTTTGCTGGTATGAGCAGAATCGTATATGTGGCTCTGTAGATGTAGTGGGTATTGAAGACTTAAAACGTGTCGCACAGACAACACCCTGCTCTATTTCCTCACCGTTTTCCATGGCGTTTAGTAAGAGGTTTGCCAGAAGCTTTTATATATGTTGTTAAATTGGAAATCTGATTTCTGGTTTGGTTTTGTGTGTGGGGAATTTCAGTGGGAAATGGCTGTGGGAATGGAGGTTTTAATGGATGATGGTGATTGTTGTTGTGGGGGTTGTAGTGGGAGGCGGTGGGTTTATGTTAGGAGATGGGTATATTGTTTTGTTCTTTTTAGGTTTTTGGGAAGCGAGGGAGGTTGTGGAATGGGAATGAGGGGTGAAGTGAGGGAATTAGGTAGGATTTGAAGGGGATGTGCTTGTGAGCTTTATTTAAGGGCAAGTTTATGGGGCAAAAATTGAAGAAACACTTTAAAATAATATAATAATAAAGCTAGAAAAAGGGCAAAGATGGAAACAACCAGAAGTACTAGAAAACATGACCAACAAGAACTGATGCCTCAAAATCAAGGCATCAATACCATCTCAACCTTATCGTGTGTAACCCCCAGTCTCAACGCGCCTTATCATTTCCCTCCTCAGCTTGGAAGACCAACATAGCACCACCACCACTCAGCGCGCGCAAAGCAAAGAAAAAAAAGGAACCCCGACAGACCAAAACCGTAAAGCACCATCTGTTCAACGGCATCTTGGTGAGCCATGACAATTCAACCCCCCAAAAGTGACGATGATATCGACGCACTTGAAGCTCTCGACTCGGAGGAGAGAGAGTTCAAGAAAGTAAGCTTTTCCCCATCGAGCCTTACCCGTGTCATGTCCGATTCCGAGGCCCCCCTCACTTTGAGAAATGAAAGATTGGAAGACTAATGCGATCATTGTGGGCAGGATGCAGAAATTGATCGTATTTTGAAGGCTTTTCGTTTAGATGCGTGAGTTACCTCCTACAACTGAGGAGACAGAGGGATGCTAATGGAAGGAATAGATACGCAGTCCTCGACCTCCAACCCGGTATCCCAGAATCGGATATCAAGAAATGCTACCGCACGAAATCTCTCCTCATCCACCCGGATAAAACGACGAATCCCCAAGCGCCCGATGCCTTCGACCGGCTGAAAAAGGCGCAGACCGAGTTAATGGATGAGAAGCACCGGGAGCGATTAGATGAAGCCATCGCCGATGCGCGCATGTTGTTGATCCGCGAGAATAAGTGGACGGTAGATAGCGAGGAGTTGAAGACGGAAAAGTTCGCCCGCGATTGGAAGGAGAAGACTAAGTTGGTCCTGATTGATAATGAGCATAGACGGCGGAGACAGGTTAAGGCGCAGATGCAGGAGGAGGGTCGAGAGCAGAAGAAGGTCGATGAGGAGATGGAGGTGAGGAAGAGGAAGAGGGAGCATGAGCAGGATTGGGAGAGTACAAGGGAGCAGCGGATTGGGAGTTGGAGGGACTTTCAGAAGGGTGGGGAGAAGAAGAAGAAGAAGAAGGTTAAGCCCATTGGATGAGGAATTCGGATTCGGATTCTGCTAGATGGAGTTTCACGGGGGTCATGGGGCGTCTGGTTGTGCTAGGGATTTGAGCTTTGCAGGGTAAATCTTTCGTATGATATCAAGATAGATAGCAATATGAAACCCATTTCTAAAGTCGTCGGTCCCCATTGTACCTCTTGGTCATATTGGAGACGGGTTATAGCACGACAAGGAATCTGGATAGGCAAGTTTGAGTTTTGAATTTCATTGGCTTTCAATAAACTAATACAAATGAACAGGTAATGTCCAAAGATTAGGACGAAGAGCACAAGATATAAGATATCCCCCAGAAGAAAATAAAAAACAACCTCAATTTTCCCCGTCCAGGCCATTACCCACTACCAGTCTCCACCTTTTACTCATAGCCCATCGGGCTACTTGCACGAGATTCCTCATAGTCATAGTCATGTACCGACGGGGCCATGGAAAAGCTGACACTTCGGGCAACACCAGAAATAGCAGCCTGAGCAGCGATGGCCCGTTGCTCGGCGGCAATTAGGATAGGGTTGGCGGATCTTGCAGGTGCGTCAATTGCCTTGCGAGTACCTGGAGCACTGGCACTTCCAGCTAGAGGAGCCCTGACCAGTTGACTATTCGACTTGGCCACGGCTGCGTCGACGATACTCTGGCCCTTCCTCTTCCCGGCGGCTGTGGCAGCTGCGGAAGGTGGTTCCGTGAGTNACCAGTTGACTATTCGACTTGGCCACGGCTGCGTCGACGATACTCTGGCCCTTCCTCTTCCCGGCGGCTGTGGCAGCTGCGGAAGGTGGTTCCGTGAGTGCGTCGCCGGCAAGCAGCTGCTCCGTCAAGATCTGTGTCTGGATGATCTGCTCCTGCCAGGCGCTCTTTAATTTGTTGGCCAGGTCGAGTTGCTGCTCACCCGCCAGGCGGTCTTGCTCGATGACCTGTTTGGCGCGATGGTTGTAATCATCGGCCTGTGAGCGCTGCAACACCTGCAAGTTCCTGGTCAAATCATCACGGTTCTGATCCAACTGCTTCTTTTGCCGGTCCATTCGCCGGCCCAAGGACTCGGCTTCTTTCCTCTCCCTCGCCGCTTCCTCGCGGTCTTTCTTGGCGGCTGCCGCATCGATGGTCGCTTTTTGGAGGGCCTCGACCTGCGCCTTTTTGTTCTCGTTGCCACGGCCTTCGAGGGTGTCTCGCAAGCTGGCCACTTCGGCTTGTTCTTGTCGCAGTTCGGCCGCACGCAGCTCGTATTGTGTTCTCATCGCTACGATCTCGTGGTCTTTACGCTCGATGTCGCGAGCCTGCGCCTCGGAGAAGGCGCGGAACTTCTTCAGTTCGTCCATGTCGACGCGGTGTTTCTGTTCCCATAAACTGGCGCGTTCGGGCCAGACGGGCTTGACCACCGTGACGACGGTAGGCGTTTGCTCCATGTCTCGTGTGACTTTCGTCCCAGGATGCGTCTCATAGGCGGGGATGACGAAGATGGTTTTGGGATCATTGGGATCGGTGCCTCGCATGCGGTAGTATCGAGTGGTCACATCGATGGCCGTGATGCCTCGATCCATTTCTTGCCCGCCTCTCTTTTGCCAGATCATTTCTCCCGTGACACCGAGTTGGCGGTATGACTCCATGATCACTTCATCGATTCGGTCTTTCTTGTCAAATTCGTGAGAGAGATGATTCCAGACATCTTCCCCTGCGTTGGCGAGCACGAAGCGATCTTGTGGATACACCAGTTCACGACCCGTACGGCCATCAGGTCCGAGGCGAGAAAGTGCCTGAGGAGGTACGACAGCTTCTCCTGCGATGACATCCATAGCATTTGCATACAAACGCTCAAGATCATGAAGTCGCTGTACCAGACGTTGGGTATACAAAATCATCTGTCCCAACAGGGTATTCTCCGCCTTCTCACGATCCTCCTTCTCAGCCTTCGTCGGAAGAATAGCGAGAATTCCTCCCTTGGCACTATACTCATGATCCAACAGCTCCAAGATATCATTCGCATGCTTGATCAGCGATTGATGCGTCGCATACGGCAAACTTTGCCCTTTCGGCGGGATGGTCTTGAGGTCCGCCACCCTATGTAAAGGACATATATTCCTGACCACCTGTTTGGGACGAGCCTCCCCTTCTGCGGGGATGTTCTTCTCTTCCAGCACGTTGAGGAGCGATGTTAAGGGTTGTTTGTGCGCTTCAGCAACGGCCTGGACAAAATCCTCTTCTTGGTTGCCTCCTGGTCCTGTGTAAGGGTTCGTAAGGTCATTAAGAAAGTCAAACGTCTCCCCATCTTCAAAAGTCCATATTTCATCCAACTTCAATTTACTCTTCGCCTTGTCCGCGGCGTTGAGACCGTCGATGATCCCAGGAACCGTGCTGATGGTCAGGTACTTGATCATACACACCAAGTCGTGGGCGTGTTGTTTGAGCTCCAATAGACTGGGTGCCAGACCCGGCGTACAGGTGTAGGAACACGGCGCGTGTTCCAAGTTCTGCACCGCGGCTCGCGTGTTGTTGGGTGGGGTGAGGGAGAAAATGGAGCGGTAGGGTGTGGAGAATTTGGTGGGTTTGATGAATTCTCCTGGTGGTCCGGGGGGAATGATGTCCACGGCTGGAGTTTCTTCTTCCTGTCCTTCCTCTCCGGCTTCTTCTTCGTCGGAAGAGTCCATTGGCTCGTCGTTTGGATCGCGTGCTGACATGTTTTTGTTGCCTCCTGTTTTCTCAATTTGAGGAATATCTTTCTGGGTGTTGAATCTTCTTTTTCAATGACGAGAGTAAGCTGCCTTCAAGGTAATAACACGAATTGCAATGGTGTATTGCGGTGCAAGTTCAAGGGATGTTGTTGACAATGGAAGGTAGGGTCCCACACGTGATCTTCCGGATCTGGAATGTGTGCTACATTCTTGGGCGGGTTGTTTATGATGTGGGTGTGGAATGTGAGGAATGAAGGGGACGCCTCTTTTTTTTCCTTGCTCGCGAATACGAATGAAATGATGGAACGCAAGTCTGTAGGTCGGATGTACACTTTGGAGGTCGTCTGTGAGAGTGACGGCTCTGACATGCATCGAATTTCTGCCTTTTATGAAAACCGATCTTTGAGTTTTGGGGAGAGAATGATAGTGTTGGAGTAATTGCAGGATAGATTCAATGTCTTACAAGTTGTTCGGGAGTATTTTGTTGCATATCGCATCTTTGAAGCAAGGGTTTTGTGTACATTCCTCTCCTCGGTAGTCATTTATTGGTCAAACCTCCGTAGCTTAGTATCCCTCGTTTTTTATGAATGATCTGTGGTTACCAGTCATCAAGTGTGAGGTTTTCGTAAAGCGTTCTTTTTTGCTGGAATCAGGATTGGGATTGGGATTAGACCTGGGAATCTTTACTTCGTGGGGTTTTCTTATTCGTAGTGTATGGTAAGGCATGGTATGGTAGTACGTTATCCTCTTGGATTCGCACTATCTAGGTATGTAAGCCCTGGAAGATACTCATTACTACTAACCCTCAAACGGAGTATTTACCAGCACGCCCAGGAAATTCACTTCCTCTCTATGAACTGTTACATCCCTGTCCTTTCATCCACACTTCCCTTCCCTTCCCTCTTACCACCAACTCCCCAAACAATCAAAAGTTAAAAATTAAAGAGAGAGAGAGAGAGAGAGAGATACTCAAGTAAACCAGTGGTTTATATAGGGGGAAAAGTACAAGATTTGGTTTTCTAAGTCTGTAGTATGTATGTATGTATGTGGATAAGGGAGTGCGCTGTGGGAAATAGTCGGGTTTTTTTTTTTTTGGGTTGTAGATTGGTTTTTTGGGTGGTGTGGGGGTTGTTTAATTGAGGGGTGTTTGGGG
>CAJVRM010000750.1:0-69822 GCA_911693285.1 Hymenoscyphus albidus
TTTAGATAAATCTGCATGGTATAGCCGCCACAAGGCTTGAAAATAATTTCAGGCATGGTATTTGATACATATAACTCAGGTGACATCCTATAGAGAAAGTAGAAGTGAGAGAAGTACTAGGGTGGAGGTTTGAGAAAGGAACTGTATTATGGACTTTAAGCAAAGGCATACTATAAATCAAGCTAAGAATAGCTTGTATTATTATTTTTCTTAGTGAAGGGTCTCAATATGTTTAGAATTGACTATAGAATATAGCTAGTACAAATTATATTAGAGTCGCCTATGTGTGTTCAGCTTTTTTTTAGTTTGAAGGTGAAATACCTACAAAATTTCTCGGCACGGGTGGTTTCTCGTTACGCATGGATGGACGTTACTCTTTTTTTTATTGCTAAGTGGTCTCCCTAGGGACAAATAGTAAAATAAAGTGACATATGAATAACATCTTCATAGACTTGCTGAGAAAAAATTTCTGATTCTAAAACTATAGATTCGTCTCGTTATAGGGGGCGTCTCGGCACGCAGGGACAGACGTTAAAATCAAAAAACAAAACAGCAAAAAACGAAAAACTAGAAAACCAAAAACTAAGAAAAAACTAATTCAACCATATTAATTCAGACTCAGTCTTGCAAGCGAACCTTCTTCTCTTTGTACCCTAGATACTCAACGAGAGTTCCAGCATCCTGACAATACTGCTCCATCAGATCTCTTACCTGTTTTCCAAATTTTGCGACAAGCTAGCTCACTTTTCGTAAAAAGTTTCGGAAATTCATCTACATAGACAGCAGCGAGTGTCATAGGTGCGTTGGAATAACCGAAATCCTCTTCTGGGTCCTCGCGCCACACCGGGGCTACAAAATAAATCTCCAGTTCTCTAAAGCGAAGTTTGTCAAGATCACTGGCTTTTCCCCTCTCTTCTTTTGCGCCATTGTCTTGTAAAAAGTCTGCCATAGTCCCCTTGTAATCACTCCCAGAAAGAAGGCAGTATGCTCTCTCAGTCTGTCCGGGTATTTGCCAGTGAGTGAGTAGCTTCATCCTACCACCCACCATTACACAGGATTGAATGGTTTTAAGTGTGTTATTATGCATGATTCCATCAACCGGCAGAGTTTGTGCTTTCTTTTGTCTCCTAGGATATTGAACTTGTCCATTGATTGTCTGGGGAACTGGCTGGGTTGCTTGAGGTGAAGGCGCTGGTGTAACTGGTGCAACTGGCGCAACTGGCGCAACTGGCGCAACTGGTGCCACTGTTGCCACTGGTGCATCTGGTAGCGTTTGGTAGCGTTGGTGCGTCTGGTAGCGTTGGTGATTCTGATTCTGGTGTTTCTTCTGGTTCTGGTAATGTAGAAATTCCCTTGTCTAGCAGGATTTTATTATATCCAGCTACAACCTGGAGACCTCTTCCAGCTATAGCCTCTAAAAGACTACAATTATATGGGAAGGTTAGAAACCATTTTGTAACTAGATTCACTCTGCCGATGAGTTCTATCTTTGGTTTGTCATCTCCTGGTTTAGCGTCTATAGCACTTAATGCTTCCTCAATTCCAATTGCACAAACCAAAGCATCGTCTTGAAAGGTCTTGAAAGCGATCTTTTGGTTTTCTAAATCTGGATATTGAGCAACGACGGCTGCAGCTACTGCATCGAAGGCTTTTATCTTCTCAACAGCGTCTTCGATGTCGGATTTAAATGCTTGGTGGTTTTTGTAGGCGTCCGATTCTGGGTTATCATATACTGTTGATAACAGCTTTGCTCCCGCTGGGGTCCTTGAATAGATTGCTTTGTTGAAAGCCCCATTGGCACCTAGGAATTCTGTTCGTTTTTCTAACAAATCATACATTGCTAAGGGATTTGAGACGCGTAGAGATGTAACGTCCATTTTTTCAAAATTAAGTACTTCGGATGTTGGACAGAAAACATTCGTGTATACTGCAGGCAACTCACACTTTTTTACAAATTCATCAGCACGACTTTTACACGATTCGTATAATTTCAACAATTGTGCCATTTGCGTCGCATCCTCTGGTGGTGTAATCTGATAGGGGTATAATGCCATGTGGCAGACAATCGTGTCCCAGAATGCTTTGATAGCAGGAATGTTAAGTTGAGCTTGATCGGCATGTTGCGGCTCGACTCCAGCTGCAAGTGCTTTGTCTTTGAGATCTTTCTGGAACGCCGTGAGTTCCAGATTTTTTTGATGGTTCAGGGGGTTGATCAGAATAGCGCGTAGTACACTGGCCAATTCCCCGTTTGCTCGTGCCGCCGCGAGTTCGGCCATCTTCGGATCGTTATAGTTGATAACTATTTCGCCTACCATAACCGCATCAGGATCCAGCATTGCTGCTTCATCCAATTCTCCTCAGTCTATGGTCGTATGTGACGATGTCTTTCATAATAGGGATATATTTGTAGGTGGCACACTTCACGTATTGCTCAAGCCGTCTTTTTGTCCCAGGGGTTATGCTGGATACTCATGTCAAGAGTGTGGATGAGGCTGTGGGCTGGGATAGTCTGGATAGAAGGGGAGGTATGGGTAACATCGTGACTATTTGCTGCTCTAGCTATAGGCGCGTGCACGGGTTTGGGCTTACGTTGAGGGGGAGGGAAGGAGTGATTTAACTCTTCTTCGTCATCGACTCCTCTTAAGCTACGGTTTACTCGTAGAATCGGTTGGGAAGGAAAACTGAGACCTCAACTCGGACCTTGCAGTAAGCCGGCTTCGACATCTCTGGCACTCTCGACTCAAGACAGCCCAGCCCAGCCCAGCCCAGTCCATCCATCCATCCATCCATGGATCAATCTGGCCCATACTAGGTCATTTCCAAAAAGAAAAGCCACCAAGGCAGCAAGACAAACCTCAAACTCAAACTCATCGTATTCCATCTGTCTATAAGTACCTCTACATCTACCAGCCGTAAATCGTGTCTTTCGTTATCCTGAACATCTAACCCCACCTCCACCCATCTAAAGAATATTTTGAACCCAGCTAGAAGAAACGTCTTTCCCATGACCAGCCACCAATCTATCCAAACATCAATTAACCCAAGTCTCGAGATCTCTCCCATCCTCCAGGGATCAGAAAGTACTGCACCTAGTAGAAGTCTTCACTTCCTAATCTCATGAACCAAACGGCCTTTAACCCAAACAGCAAGAGTATTTCGATCATCTCCATTGAACACCCACTTCGCAATCCGCTCCTCCCAATTCTCCCACCCAAACATATCAACCGGACTTTCCTCCACACCCTCCAGAGCCTTGACGCACTCGGGATTCCCCTCATCTTCACTCCAGTAATTCGGTCCCAGACCGATCAACTGAGCATCCCATTCCATACCCACCTCAAACCCCCCAATCTTCTGCTCAAGCCCCACAACATTCGCCCCTCCCCTCGTCGCGAGATACAACACCTCCTCAATTGACAATTTCGCCTTGTCATCTCCGCTCATAGCAATATGTCTACTAACCAGACTCGCCTGTCTCGCAGCCTCCAAGATCGAAGGACTGTACCCACCACTCACATCCGTACCCAAGCCTACCTCAACGCCCTTCTCCAGTAGCCAGCGGACTTTGCAAGTTCCAGACGTGATACTGGAGTTTGAACACGGACAATGAGAGACCTTTGACTGTCGTTTGATAATGAGATCTACCTCTGATTCATCGAGATGGATTGCATGCGCCAAGATGGTTTTGGGCGTTAGGAGACCATGAGAGTCGTACACAGAAGTGTAATTTGGGGAATTGGGGAAGAGTTCTTTGACTAGGTCGAGTTCTCCTTTGTTTTCTGAGATGTGGGTTTGGAATGGGAGATTGGTTTCCTTATGTAAAGCCCCGAGTTGAGTCATAAGTTCTGTTGAGCAACCCGGGGCGAATCTCGGGGTCAGAATAGGCGTGATGAGTTTATTCGAAGGATCTATGTTTGCGATATGCTCGATTGTTGCTCTGGTATCCTTGATTGCTTGAGCGGGTGATTCATCGATGTACCAGTCGGGTGACAACGAATCTAGACAACATCTCCCCACAAAAGCACGTTGGCCATTAGCGAGGCAAAGGTCGGAAAGTAGGTTGGTGGTAGCAACATGAATTGTCGCATAATACGCAGCAGTCGTGGTTCCATGCGACAGAGTCCGTTTGATGCATCTGGTATAGACTGATCTCGCCCTCGCCAGATCCTTCAGACTACTTTCCATAGGAAAAGTATACGTCGTCAACCAATCCAAAAGCGTCGATTTCCCAAAGATGCCCACATTGGGGTATTGAGGCGCGTGAATATGTGTATCTTCCCGGAGTCCAGAAAATCAGCCTCTTACTCAATCTACTCACAACACAACACAACACAATAGAGCAAGAAGAAAAATAAGTACCTACCTACAAACCCCGGAAAGAAAAACTGTCCCTTCCTCGCAACCCGCACCATAACATCCTCCTTTACCCACCCAAGGCGGGGGATACTAATCTCCTCAGCTTTCTTTAAATCGCAACCCCGCTCAATAGCGACGATAACCCCCTCTTCATCCACGAAGATAGCCGTATCCTCTAGGATCTCCAGGGTATCCAAAGTCTTGCAGTGCACGAAATCCCCTATGAAAACACGCTGCTTTCCCGACATCTTCCAATCGATCTTTTCAAAAGATACTAATAATGAGATATGGAAATTTCAAGCTTGAAGTTGTAGAATGCGTATGCAGTAATAGTGATGGTTTTAAGAATGATCGGTGAGAGGATGAGAGATGGATGGGTCGTGCCGAGTCTAGGGGTAGATGGAAGCACGGAAGCACGGAAGCAAAAGTGAAGGATGGGGATGGAATTAAGTCAGGTATGGATATATGGTATTCACGGTGTGATATATAGATTGCTTGGCTGGAAAGGGATGGATGTTTGGTTGAAATAGTGATTCACGGGTGGTGTTTGTTTGGCCAATAACGGACGTGGGAGACGTGAAGTGGCTTCTTTAGGAAAGCCCGGGTGGGCCTAGCCTAGCCACTCCCGGAGACCGCCTATTGCCGATACAGTATCTCCTATATCCTACCCACCTCGCCTACCTAGCTGAACCAGCTATGTGATATCTTGAAGCGATTCAATTTTGACTGGTAATACCGAAGGGAGAAGTAAAACTACTTACCAAATTCTTTGAAGACTTGCAAAAATCAGACGACAAAAGTACAAAGCAGAGTGCCACTTGCGGGCTAATATCTACCTACCTATCAATTCTATTATAGTGTAAATCAATGGATTGGGTATCCTAAGCGCCTTGAGAATCCACCACCAGAAACCCCAGAAACCTCGCCTATATACTGGCTCTACGAGGTGCCATGGTTCTCCTCAGAGCTTTCTTCTCTTCGGTCTCATCCAGCAATGGGAGGACTCTCTGCTCTCTCATTTCTGCCAGGAAGGATTGTCCGAACTTGTACCCGACCTGATATATTTCATCAAACTTCCCAAAGTCCAAAGTCCCATAGGAATCGATCGGAGGTCTCATATAGAGGCACCCTGGTATATTCTTGGCTCGCTCCAAAGCATCCACACTCGACACATATGCAAGTCGTGCTTGTATTTCCGCCAATGTAGGTGGATTTGGGTACGACGAAAAGGGGTTCCATCGGTTGGCAAAGGCCCAAAACCCAGATAATGAGTCTCCAAAGGTCTGTGGTGTATCATCGTCAAGACTGCCCACATCAATGGCAAATATGACATCCGCTCCCAGTGACTTCATGTGTGTAACTGTTAGATTGTCCACATAGCCACCGTCGAGAAGCATGCTTCCTTCATCGCACAGTGGAGGAAGCAAACCAGCGAGTGACATGGAGGCCCTCACATAACGCCATGCATATCCGCTCGTATGGATTTCCGAGCGACTCTTGCTGATGTTAGTGGTGTTGCAATAGAATTCCAACCAGAAGTCCTCAATTTGCGTGTTGCCAAAGGTCTTGAAGATACCACGATTGAACTCATGTCCAGTGGTGTAGGATGCGGAGGGGTATGTTAGATCCAAGGCAAAACGCCACATGCTCGCCATGCGCCCCGAGAACTTCTTCGCTCGCCCATACATGGGAACAACGTCAGCATCACGAGCATACAAGGCGCCGATGAAGGAGCCGATGGAAGTGCCTCCAATAATGTCGATGGGAATACCAGCTTCCTCGAGTGCTCTGATAATCCCAACTTGCGTGATACCTCGAGCACCTCCGCCTCCGAGAACAAGACCGATCGATTTACCACAAAGCCGCCGGGCAATTCTATGGAAGTCTCCTTTGAATGGCGTGTCTGCTGAGTAGAGAGGAGTTTGTCGAACTCTACGAGAGGTGTACTTCTGTATCTCCGCTTGAAGCACTTGAACCCGTTGTTTGAGAGCTGATCCAAACCTCCTTGCTTGAGGATGTACTGGAACAGAGCTTGTCCTGAAAGCCATTTGTACATGATGATGGCCGCCATTAATCCAGACCCGGTTACGTAACCATGCTCTAGTCACCCCTTGGGGAACAAATCTATCTACGTGCAAGAGAACCAGTTCTTTTCGTGCAGTAGTCTTCATCCCCAAGAGAAAACGTTCATATTCTCCGATTGCCGAAGAGCCCTCAGCCAGGCCGACAAGTAGTATACAATCAGCTTGGCTGATACAAGTCTGGGTCCAGGGCGAGTTTACATTGGTGTCTGTTCCCTATATCAGCATGTTGATGGACGAATACTTGGGCAATGCCCATGAAGTCCAAACCACTCCAAAAGAACAAGTAGAGGAGAGCGAAACTTACCGGCAACATACAAAACAAGGCCATACTTCTCCTCGAGGTCAGCAAGATACTGCGACAGTTTCAGTTTCCCCATGCGACTAAATGCATGCCGACCGAGATGATTGAGAATTGCAGCTTGATTAAGCGACGTGACGCCATTAGGTGCCCCTATCTGGGACAGTGCATTCATCAGACGGCTGCCGAACTCAACGACTGGCACACCAGCGGTCACTGGTAGAATTGCTACGGTTCTTAAATTGACAGTGGAAGAGACCTTGTTACTCTTGGCTCCTGTCACCTTTTCCTTGCCTTGGTCGAAAATTGGATCCTCGATCAAGGCTCTCATACGCGACGCAATAATTTGGGATATCTTAATGGTGATGCCTGGATGCTCTTGTGCGAGACTGTTGAATAGGGTCTTTGGGAACTTTGCCAGCTCCGTGTCGCGAATAGCATGGAGTGTAGCTGGACGAGTAGACTCTGTCATGACTTCAAGCTCGCCCACACTCTCGCCTTGGCCGTATTCGCCCACTACTTTCATTTCAGCTTCGTCATTATTCAAAACCAGTCGCAGACGCCCGTTCAGGACGATATAAATTGCATCGCTATCATCGCCTTGGTGGTAAATGACTTGGCCGGCACTGACTTGGACCCACTCGAGGGCGAAATCAATGTGAAGAATCAGTCTGGGTAACAGGCTTGTCAAGCGTTTTGCCATTGTTAGCAAAACAACCGGGTATTTCTCCACAATTCTTTCCAAAGATGAGCGTGGCAAGAAACCAACGTAAACATCGGTTTTAGCCACGACATCAACGAAAGAGCGATAAGCTGAAATTGTACCAATATACCCAGCAATTCCACCTGGTTTGATGAGAGAAAGGGTTTTACGTCCCTTGGATTTGCGTTTTTTTGCGTCATTGGTATTTGACGTTCCTGGTATAGACGTTCGAGAAGAGCCAGTTACGATATGAGCAAGCGGAGAAAGGCCATCTTCCCCAGGTTTGGTCGAGGGTCGATGCGATGGCCCGAGGACAGTAGATGGTGATTTCTCGTCCACAGGGACGCTCACATCGAGGAAGCCATCTATAACGTAGTACAAGCCCGGGTTTCGCTCCCCTTGTTCGACAAGAACAGACCCTTTGGGAAAATGTACGATTTCCACTTCGTCTTTCAATTCTTGAGCTAACCCCTTGGTACTTGGGAATCCGCCTACACTTATTCCGGAGGTCACTGATTCTGTTTCCGCATCAATGGAGCCCTCATAAGGGTCTATGAATCCAAATGCATTACTGCTGAATACTGCCTTCTGCCTTCTCTGGTCGTAAGAGACGAGCCTTGGCGAACCTTCAACAGAGTCCGACATTTTCAGGGCATTTTTTGTGTTTGTAAGACCAATAGCCTTGAAAATGCATTCCAAAATGGACCCACGAAACATGCTATCTTCATCTATAGACTCCTGGCGGTGTAGTGTTACGCGAGGCCTCAAAGTATGTGCAAAGGGATTAAAAGTCCGTTGTGCAAGTGGACTCTGCGTATCATGATGCCAAACTTCTGGAGCTTGTCCCTTGAAAGAGGCAGCTCCTTGGCTAGCGAGTCCGCTGATTTTTCTCCCCCCAGAGCGCGACATTTGTATGTTGGTTAGTAGATCACCCGGGCTTGGATTTGTGCTTGAGTCGCGAGGAGCTGGCCCATCAAAGTTGCTGTCATTTAGTGGAGAAGATCCTTTGACGGAGGATGCTTTGGTGGATGATGCATGAATAGTGGCTTCTTTTCGAAGACTATTACTGGATCGACGTCTTCTGCCAGCACCAGAGTTGTGCAATGCGATTCCCTTGCTGCCTTCCTCAGGACCAATTCGTTCCCGCTCACGAGTGAACTTCTCCTTAAGACGCTCCAACGCATCACCACGGAGGAAGTTGGGCAACTCGTATGTCGTATATTTGTTCATATGCTTTTCGGTCCTAAGAACCTCACTAGTCAGACCAAGATAGGAATGGCTTGTAGCAAGAGTGACTCTTTGCAGTCTTGTCAAAATGACCTGAACAATATGTGCAGTAGCTTTGGGATAAACTCTTGTCAATCGACGGAACGCACTGGCTGGAATGATAGCAATGGTAGTATCAACCGTAGCCCTGGCCACTATATCTGGGTGTGCGGAATGGGTACTGATCCTTCTGGCTTTAGGTCTCGGCTTCGGACTCTCTGCAGCATCGAGCGACAGGGGCGGTACCCTCCCAATTGGAAGAGCGCCGCCAGGCGTAGAGCTCATCATAGTCGAAGATCGCCGATCTCGCCGAGTCTCAATACTAAGCTCATTGGGAGGGGCACCGTATATGGGACTGGTAGGAAGTGAGGGAGGCGTGTCGTGATGAGGGTGATCATACTCAAGCCCGGCAGCTGAGGGAAATCCATGTTGACGGAAAACAGCACTTGAAGCACTTGACTCTACGTGATCCTCTTCCTCGTGTCTCAATTTAACATCCTCGGTAAAGAGAGACAAAATGGAAAAAAGAGAGGACATGGGGGCCCCGTTCTTTACTTCGGTCAACAATTGATAACCCTGGTGCCCACTACCCATATTGTTTTCATCACCACTATCCGAACCATTCTGGTTGAATATCGTTTCGGATTCAGATTCGTGGCTTTCTCTAGATGATTTGACAAAGATCCCCACCAGACCATCGACTACTAAGCAGAAACCTTTTTCCTCCTCCAGATTCAACGTTTCGCCCGCTATCAGTTTCCGTGTCTGCATGCTTCGGGTAAGTTCGTGAAAAACGGGTCTCTCCAAATACCCAAACACTTTGATCGCGCTCAAGAACTCGTCAAGGTAATTGGAGAATCCCGACTTGGACCCTTCCTCCTGCGTATCCGGATAGAGATCTACTTGAGGCTCTTTTCGCTGTGGCTCCGGAGGTAAACGGGCATACATATTTAGAAACCTATAACGGACAAACCAACTTATAGTTGACATGAATGCGACCAGAATTAACATTCTGCAAAAGGTATATATATTAGCTGTTGACCGCAGTCATAGAAGCACATGTGGGGAGACATACAAAGTGGTTGCATTCATGGTAACCGTAAGACTGGTGGAAAAGAGTGTGAAGAGAAATGAGGGCATCGTGATAGTCGTAAAAGTGATCAACCGGTAGAGAACACCTGGTACAAAATGAATTATGGCCACGATCGTTCGGCCAAAAACCCAGAGCCATGACGAGCTTGGAGGGGGATCCGTCCCGGTTACAGCCTTTGACATTGCTGTAGCCAGCGATGCAGATACAGATGCAGATGCCGTGGAAGTGGTGTCCCCCATGATGCTGGACAAGCTTGTGCTTGCGGAAAGCGACGACATGTTTATCCTGTGATGGCGAGTCCACTGTGACCCACCGTGGAGACAGCTCGCAGCTCGCAACTCAGCGCTTGATAGGCGGGCTTTGCATTTGCGTTAGGGTATGTGTACGAGTGCTGGAGGAGGAGGTGTAGCAGTGCAGGTCAAGGGCTCGCGGTCATCTGCTCGTTGGCGTTCGGCGCATGTTGACGACGTCTCGAGCTCCTTCTACAGGAAGCGAAGCTATGCGATGCTACACTAGAGTACTGTCGACTATGGGAATTTCGTTCACAAGGATGATGGCATTGGCAGAGCCTGAGACAACCCGAGATCAACAGCAAGGCTATGAGCTCCGAGCTCTGATGGACAAGGCTCACAAGGCCAAAAAGAAAGAAAGAGCAGGAGCTCCCGGGGAAAATCTGATGCCAAGGCCGATCCGCACTAACCGAATCCGCACATGCCACCACACTGAGATTTTGAGCTGCAAGTTCACGTTGGTGACTAGGCCAGGACCAACGCCCGCAAACAATCTCCAATCTCCCAACATTGCCCCTCCCACACCATAAACGCGCCCACGAGCAGCGCCAGAATTGTATTTCATCCGCAATTCACATACTCAGCAACGAAGCGCCCGTCGAATACCTACTAGTCAGATCGCGCCCCGCCGCGCGCAACAACCGCAAAGATGTCCTTGACAAATTGCCGATTCTACGAGGAGAAGTTTCCAGAGATTGATAGCTTTGTGATGGTCAATGTAAAGCAGGTACGATACTGGCCATGTAGTAGTAGAGGGAGAGATAGCTGGATAGACGCTCATAAGAGTCACAGATTGCGGAAATGGGAGCCTACGTCAAACTCCTCGAATATGACAACATTGACGGCATGATCTTACTATCCGAACTATCGAGGCGACGTATCAGAAGTATCCAGAAGCTCATTCGAGTTGGGCGAAATGAGGTCGTGGTCGTTCTGAGAGTAGACAAGGAGAAAGGTGGAGTTTTGACCCCGCTATCAACCCTTGATAGCAAACAAAGGCTAATGCGGGGGGAATAGGATATATCGATCTTTCCAAACGAAGAGTTTCGCCTGAGGATATCATCAAGTGTGAGGAGAGATACAACAAGGGCAAGATGGTACATTCGATTATGCGACACGTTGCTGAGAAGACACAACACCCCATCGAGGACCTGTATGAGCGCATCGGTTGGCCCTTAAACAAAAAATATGGCCATGCTGTGGATGCTTTCAAGCTTTCGATCACGTAGGGACTTTTCGCATAATACACTTGGCCCTTGCTGATGAGTCATAGAAACCCCGATGTTTGGCAGGATATCTCATTCCCCAACGATATTGTCGCTGACGAATTTAAATCGTATATCGGAAAGCGCCTTACTCCACAGCCAACAAAGGTTCGCGCGGATGTGGAAGTGACCTGTTTTGGGTATGAGGGCATTGATGCTGTTAAGACTGCTCTTCGAACTGCAGAAGCCAGAAACACACCCGATAATCAAGTCAAAGTCAAGCTTGTCTCGCCACCATTATACGTGCTTACGAGTACTTGTTTGGAGAAGTCGGTTGGGATTGAAACTCTGGAAGCCGCAATTGTCGATATCCGAAAAAACATCGAGGGTGCTGGAGGGAACTGTATCGTAAAGATGGAACCAAAAGCGGTCACCGAAAATGATGACGCTGAGTTGCAAGCTTTGATGGAGAAGCGGGAGAGAGAAAACGCCGAAGTCAGTGGAGACGAAAGTATGTCCGACTCGGATGAGAATGCTGTGGAGGTTGTGTAAGTGGATTTTAAAGGTTGGGGGTATCTAAAAAAGCATTCTGGTAAAATATTTGCATTGCGGATGCATAGAGGGGGTCACAGACCTCACAAATGCAGCCAGCTAGCTTTTAATACCTATCAAGGTTGAATGAAATAATGAAAGCCAAAGTTCAGAAAGGAAGTTCAAGTGTAGAAGGCAAGCTTACACTTGGCAAGAAGGGACCCCTCAATAGGTAGTTCTGAAACCAAATTAAGTTTGAAATCGCCTGGTCGGTGACTACTATTCATTTGTCTAGTTTATAGAACCTACCACTAAAGTTCGGGATAGCTCTATTGCAGTCTGGAATGTATAGCGCTAGTGTTCTCGGTTTTTTAAATAATTTCAAGATTATCACGTCTAGGGAAGTAAGCGAGAAACTCTAAGGGGTTACGTAATCAATCATTATAAACCTATTTTATAAGTCAAAGAATAGATCATTAGAGAATTAGCCTTATTTCTATATCCTGAAAGTGATTACTGGTGTTGCGTTCGCATCGCAGCCCACGATTGTATTGGTCGTGCATGGACGAAAGTCGCAAGCCTTGGCAGAACCCAAAGCATCAAACTCATAACCCAAGTGCCTATCCTCCCTCTTACACACGACACATACCATGACCGCATCAAACAATTGAACCACCAAGAAGAACAAACTGGGCATTCTTCATGAGTCGTCTTAATCCGCTTCTTCAGCGCTTATCACAATCAAAACCATTCATGCGCAAGTCAGGATACAACCTTCTCATATTTGCATCTTGGATCCCAGCTCTCGTCTTCTTCAACGAAAATGTCGGACAGGTAGCCAAGATCAGCGGGGCATCGATGTATCCCTACCTCAACACAAGCTACAATGAAGGCCGCTCGAAAGATTTATGTTGGGTCAATAAATGGAGTCCCGGGCAGAATCTGCAGAGGGGAATGCTTGTGTCCTTTTGGTACGGATCCTGATTCACAGTCCACTTTCTGTACCAAGGGCTACTGACCGAGAGACTCAGGAGCCCAAGTCACCCGGAGGTTCTCGCAATCAAAAGAATCATAGCTGTGGAGGGGGATGTTGTGTATCCCCGTGCACCGTGCCCCTCTCCCAAGGCTGAAATTCCGGCGGGCCATGTATGGGTGGAAGGAGATAATCGAGATGGGAGAAGGTCCCTGGACAGCAATTACTATGGCCCCATCCCGATCAATCTGGTTCAAGGAAAAGTCACAAATATTTTGTGGCCCTGGGCAAGTTCTGGGCCCATTCGGTGGTGGGAATTCAAAGGGAAGACGAAGGTTGTCGAGGGGAGAAGAGAGGACGCTCCGCAATGGTCTTGACAACTACAAGCAAGCTCTTTGGAACTGCATAAAATAATGTGACATCATGCGAGCAATCATTGCAAATTAATTCCAGCCACTTTCAGCAACCAAGTTTTGCAAAATTTTCCGAATAAATATATACATTGGTAGAGGTAGTGTACTTGCATGCCATAAGGTAGTAGTGGGTACAAGTACTTTGTACCTAGGTAGCCTTGTGGAGGGGGCTACCAATTGAGTGCGGGCTGGGGTCCCTTGGCAAAAATTAAAAAGTACCATACCAGTACGCCTCTCACAACAACAAATGAGTTGTATTGTACCACAACATTGCGCCCACCATTCCTTCCGACACATCTAGCGCCTTCCATTTCGACACTCCCTCACAAATTCCCCGTGGACTCCACACAACATCGAGGGAGGGCCATGTCCCTGACCTCCATCTTCAACTTTTTCTCTCCAGGAACACCAGGCAAAAACCAGGATCGTAGCGAACTGGAACTTGTTGACGATGGAGTGCCGGCGGGCAGAGAGCCATTTGCAGATTTCAAGTTGGGAACGGCGGCCGTGCGATCTGGAAATATGGCACCGAAAGGAATCGAGGAGACAAGGCCGCCGTACTTACATGTAAGAATGGGATAAGAATACCCTTCAGCCTATACATGTCTAACCCGCAATAGTGTATGATCGCGGGAGGACTGGGTGGGACAACGGGAGATCTTTTGATGCACTCATTAGACACCGTTAAGACGCGCCAGCAAGGAGATCCCCATATGCCGCCCAAATATACAACGATGGCATCCTCGTATTCCACGATATTTCGTCAAGAAGGTATTAGACGAGGCCTTTACGGGGGTTGGCTGCCTGCTCTACTCGGGTCTTTTCCAGGGACAATAATATTTTTCGGCACATACGAATACAGTAAGAGGAACATGATTGACTACGGCATCAACCCCCAGCTTGCATATCTCACAAGTGGTATGTAGCTTTCTAGGACTTATGAAAGTAGCAATTACTTATACTGTGGTAGGGTTCGTTGCAGATGGTGCAGCATCTTTTGTATATGTCCCCTCAGAAGTTCTCAAAACTAGATTGCAATTGCAAGGCCGCTACAACAATCCTTTTTTTCAATCCGGATATAATTACAAGGGCTTCACGCATGCCGCAAGAACCATTTATCGACAAGAGGGCTTTTCTGCCCTTTTCTATGGATACAAAGCCACGATATTCAGAGATCTTCCATTTTCTGCTTTACAATTCACCTTTTACGAGCAAGGGCAAACTTGGGCCAGGCAGTGGAAGCGGAGTAGGGACATAGGCCTACCTTTGGAACTTTTCACAGGCGCCGCTGCGGGGGGATTGGCTGGGGTCATAACGTGCCCACTTGATGTTGTAAAAACGAGGATTCAAACCCAAGTCAACCCACCAGAAACGGCTTCGAAGCCCGCCAACATGAAAATGCCTGCAAACCCACCCAGTAACACCGGTACAGTTTCATCAATTCAGAAACAAATTCGCAGGATATCAACATCTTCCCCTTCTACACATACCCCTCGCCCAGGGTCAATCAATCTGGATACCTCATCCGTTTTCACCGGACTGAAAGTAATCAGGAAGACTGAGGGAATAGCCGGATGGTTCAGGGGTGTTGGGCCCAGGTTTGTGTGGACCAGTATCCAAAGTGGGTGTATGTTGTTCTTGTACCAGTCAATCTTACGACAATTGGGAATACGGTTCGCTTCTGAAAATCTGGAGGAGGCCCTGTAATGCGCATCGCATTGTAGGGCTAGTGGAATGATTGTATGACAGGTTTGGGATGGATATTGGGACATCGGTTGTATCATAATGTACATCTAAGAGCATATGGGCGGCGTTGGGTGCGTGCATACTGTAGCATGCGGGGTAGAAAACAGATCTTCACTTTCGTTTATTTTGTGTACTTGTACAGAGTATTGACTGCTAGGTCAACTCAGCCTAGCACCAACAGGGACGTCTGGCTCTCCTAGGGTGTAGAGCCGCAGCCGCCTCGTTAGGCGTTAAGCGCGCGAGGCGCCTTGAGGCTCATGCCGACCCTGGCATATTTGCCGCCATGGTAAATTTATGTACGCAATGGATACTCAAGTGAGCCCTCTCCCCCCCCCGCCTCGAGCTCTCCAACTTGATGCCACAATCGACCCTGGCCAATGGAGAATGCGCTTCAAGACCTTTGCTCATAAGGATATTTTTACGATGGCTATGGTAAATTCGCAATGCCTGCGACTCTTCCTGTGCCTTCCAAAGGTACACTTCGAACTCTTCGCCATCTCGCGTTAGGAACCACTTGTACACTCGCACTCAGCGCCGGGCTGCTAACAGAAGACCGTCGAAGGAGGATACACACTGCTCAAGTTGCGCATGAAAACTCCCGGAAGATCAAAACAGTCAAAAACTATCACGGCATTGCCGTTGACCTGCAAGATGTCGCCAACGACCCTGCGATTGTTTTCCATGGCGATTCGATGATGAAGAAGTTGACAAAGGAAACCAATCAAAGTCTGGCAGACGAGAAGGACCAAGATTTCACACAAGGGGGATTGGATTTATGGCGGGAGATTGAGGAGAAGCCGGCCCAAGATTCCAAGGAGGCACTGAATATGACTTCGATAGTGAGAAAGTCGGCCAAAGAAAGAAATCAAAGTCTAGCGGATCTATGGCTGGAAAGTGAGGAGCAGTCGACACAAGACTCGGATCTCAAGAAAGTTCCGCATAAGGGCGCGAAGGAAGTGCCAAACCAAGCGAAAATAGTTCACCCCCAGACAATGCGGAATCATTTAAGCACTGCTACTGTACCAGAACTTCGAAGGCGCAGGATTGTTTCCTTTATCGCAAATGTGACAACAATACCAAAAGAATCTGGGAAGGTACAAGCCTTGGCCACGTCCGAGTTGCAAGCTCGTCAGAAGAGGCTTGCTTCGGACGTAATCAAACTCCTTGCGTGCGTTGAGGACTCAACCGATTTGGATGCAGCCGTACTTCGTTTCCTTGAAGCCTTTGAAGAAGGAAATCTTGCTATACCTGACTTGGGCTTAGTCCCTCAACTGCTGGATGCTGCATGTCAGCTCTCAAAAGCATGCAAATATAGAGAGAATGTAGAGTACCTGACTAGGATCTTGGACACACTTTTACCATATTCAGGGTCTATGAGCGCCACTCAATTTCTTCTGTTGTCGCCATATACTGTCATCAAACACTCGCTCGAAGATCTTCCAGGACATGATCAGACAGACACAAGAGATACGAAGATAAAACTTACTAAGCTTTCGTCTGTGTATCTCCAAGTCGTTAATCGCAACGTTACGCCAGCAGATTTGGATTTGGCGGTCTCTATTGGGGAATGGCTCTGTGAGGAAACGAACCAGTATGGATTGTATGGTCTTACAGTTGATGTATATCACGGCATTACATACTACGTCACCCAGGGAGGAAGGACCACCACGGCGAAGGCTAGGGCGCATCTCATCGACGCCAATCATCACCTTGGACGGCATAAAAGAACCTTCAGTATTTTCAAAGGGTTTTACTCGGAAGTGTTGCCGACTTCCTCGAACGAGTTTGATATGGTTATTAGCCGAGTCATTGATTCTACGATCAACATGCGTAGATTTGACTGTGCAGAATATGTCTTGAATGCTGCTATCAAGATAGGGCAAGCCAGTGGGTTGTCAGTCGGCACAAGTCCAGCCTGCAGAGTGATCTCTCACCCTTGGAGGTCATCTCGAGATTTTGAAAGGTCCAGGCAATTGTTTGATCGCTTGCTCCCTTTAGCACATTCCTTCAGAACTCCGCAGGTTCTCTATCAGGCAATCATTCAAGTATGCTTTGATTCAGGGCATGCGGATGCTGCCATTTCATACTATACCCAGTTGCGAAAATTTTACGCACCCACGCCCGGTGATATCAATATATACGGTCTATTTGTCTATGAATTGGCCCGCAAGGGCCATTGGAGCGAAGTAGAAGAAGACCTGATTCGGCTGGCTTCAGCTCATCCCAACTCGAAAGAATTTGGTGCTTTGTTTGCGCGAATATTAAAGCTCTTCGTGGGGTCTCATTCCGCTCAAGATACCGAGAACTTCATCGGAATTTTTATCAGTCGGAGTTTGTTGAAGCCTTCGCCAATCATATCAAATATAATAGTAGACATCTACTGCAGAGCCAAAGAGACAGATGCTCTTTGTCGATGGATAGAGTTAATGGCTTCCATTCAAGTTCCAATGGATACGGTGACTACAAACACAATTTTGCACCATTGCTACACTACATGGAGATTTTCATATCATGAGACTCAAGCTTTCTATCAAAGGCTTTCTGCCTATGGAACCGCAGAGGGGCAATTTACTGGTAAACGGAATTTAGATTACCTCGCCCAACTTGCTGGTGCAGATTCCCCAAGCCCCGAAACATATGCTAAGCGGGTTCTCCCTTTGTCGGTTCTTGGAAGGCAGAAGCATACATGGGATACTCTTAGAGTTCACAGCGCCATCTCTGCAACCCATAAGAAGAATGATCCGCATGCCACGCTTAAAATATACGCGATAGCTCGTGCTGACCACATCGCGATATGGCCCAGAACTCTGGCGATGGCTGCACAGGCGTGTCTCCAGATACAAGGTCATGAAAAAGCTATGGCGATGATCAAAGAGGCCCAGGATCGCGGAGACGACATCTCATATGCAATTAGCAGTTGTGTCACGTGGCATGTTATGCACTCCGAAGACCAGTCTTCTGACCAGCTTCTGGATTTGGCTGAAGTTACTATTGCGTCCTTGGAAAAATCAGGGACAAGAATTGATCAAGGTATGCTGGCTGGAACGATGACTATGCTAGTGAGGAGAGGCAAATCTCAACTAGCCATTGGCTTCTGGAACAAAACCTCTCTTCGTCTCAAAATCCCACCATCGAGTATACGAATTTCCATCCTCACAGTTCTCATGCACGCCTATATCATGAATCTGAGCGAGCAGGGTATTTTATGGATTCGGACTCTCCTAGAGCAGACCCCAATTGTACCCGATCGGAACTTTTTTAATACATTGTGCCGTAGCATTAATGACATAAAACTTCGCAGCCCAGATGATGTGGAGATGTCTAGTCTGTTGCATCACTTGAACCGTCTTCGACTTCAAGTTCTCCTGGTTAGAATAAAACATCTAACTGAAAAGGAGAGGTTCAAGTCTTCTATTCTTAGCGTGGTGGAAGGTGTCACCAGAGTCAAGATTGTTCGAGTCAAACGAGGAAAACTGAGATTTTTCTCAGGAGTGCGGGAAAGACGCAGAAAAACCCGAGCTCTTCTGAAGCGACGGCAGCTGCTGCGTCCACCGTTATCCGCAAAGGGACCCCAAGCAAAAAATTCCCAATCAATTGCTGACAGTAGTACGACTGAGTCGAAGAATCTGGCGTCACAAGAGGTGCAGATGCCCTATAAGCCACGTCTACTTGTCCCTCTTTTTGAAAAGAAGCATCATCGTCCTTTTGCAAACGATCGATCTCTTACGATTACGTCTCACACCTCCTACATAGGTTCCGGAAACAAAGTTCTCGAGGATGATATTGGCAGTGAGTCGGATTTCGATAGTCAAGTTGAAAGTTCAAGTAGTGTCGCAGCGGTCGTTGCGTGAGAAGAAGCGAGACACCAGAGGGGTGTACTTTATAGTAGCATTCATCTATTCTAACATAGGATTGTCTGAAGGCATACATACCCATACCATGAATGTCTCCACATGTACATACTCCATTGTAGCATTGATGGGTCTTGTCTGTAGCCATTTCCATATATAACATACATACCTTAAGATATGTAGAGGAAATAGAATATTAGGATATCATCTCCAATTAGAGCGCACACGACGTTCTATTGATATTTGTCACGTGTATTCCGCTTTGTGCCGCTTTACAGCGGAACGTACGTGGACGTCACACATAGCCAACTTTTTTTTTCAATTTACAGCTCTTCTCTCGCGTGCAGGTTGTTCTCGATTAGACTGCCAAATGTCACCAGCTTCCTAATGTCGATCGTTGCAGAGTAAGCTAAACTCCTTTATGTATCGGTGTATATACAAGCTGTACTCGAGTATACACCACGCAATACCCCGCTAACATTTCCACAAAGCCAAGTACGTCGCGTTGACGGCCAACTCGATCGCGTGCATTTGGTCCCAGGTGCACGTACAATACACGATGGCGAATTTACGACCGACAGCCAGAAACTCTCCTCGTCCCCACGAATCGCCGAGCTCCAAGTCATCGTGAAGGCGCTCTCTTCAACAACCTCGTCAAAGCCCCTCCTTTCACCCTGGCGAATATCGACCCTTCTGCATCAGGCAGCGCTTTCAGATATCGAGGTAGAGCGGGAGGAAGATGAATCTACAAGTGCCTATGAATCTGAGTTGGAATGGCTTCTTGTCAGCAAAGCCACAGTGCAAACATATGGTTTGCTTCTCAATACCCTGTTGGAACAAACGATACCCTTGAACGATGACATATGGTATTGGGACGAGGTATTAGGTTCATATCCGTATTCAAGCCTCTATACTGTTCAAACAACCCCGTCGAGATTTCTTGCTTGGTCAAAAGATATCTATAAGGATACGAGAAATAGAGTTGTCCAGCTTCGACAATACTCGGACGAGGGAATCTCTGCCCGGGATATTGGATCAAGTTTGACGGGGCAATGGAAACAATTCTACGGGCTGGTTCGAGACAGCATACGGGAGCGATCTGTGGCCGATATCCAGCGACGTGTGCTCTCTCCGATCGCTCTCTGTCGCTCAGAAGCTAGACTTAACCAGGCGCGGCTCAGGAGGTTACGAGAAATGAGTGCAAGTGGACTGGGGGTACTCATGGATGAAGGCCTAAATTTTGAAATCAACGAAGAGAGCAACGATCTTTCAAAGGTCGATGAAGCTGACAGCCACGAGTGGAAGATTGTTGTAGAGAGGAGCATCGCGCTTATGGACAACGTCTTGAAGAACGTGACGACCCTCGAGGCCGGTGTATCTGACTTTGAAGATACGGTTTTTGCCAGTGTCGAGGATGATCCTGAGAATGGCATGGATGATACTGAATCCGTTAGACCGGCAAAGTTGTCTCGGCGCCTTCAGAATATACTTCAAAAGCATGTGCCAAAGCATATTTCAACATCCCAGAGGCTCGTCTCAAGATACGGTCGACCATCCAGACTCGTAAGATATTGGCTACCTGCTGGTATATTGCTCCTTTCTTCAACTACCATTCTCCAGATTTTGGTTAGCAGGAAAGCTGAGATTATCACTTGGATCCGTGATTTTGGGACTACCGTCCAGGACTTTTACTTGAACTGGATACTCGAACCAACGAAGAAAATCATCAGTACGATTAGACATGACAAAGATAGTGACATTGCTATCATGAGCAAAGAAAGCCTAAAAGGTGATAGAGAGAGCCTTGAACGGATGGTTATTGATTTCGCCATTGACAATCCCCAAACCTCCACAGAAACAAGCGGGCCACTGAGCGAAGCGCAAATTATGGAGATTCGGACGAAGGTCAGAGAGGGAGATCTTACCCCGGTGTTACGAGCCTTTGAAAAAGACCTTCGACAGCCTTTCATTGGCACAGTTCGGGGTGACCTTATTCGAACCCTCCTTATACAGGTTCAGAAGACCAAGGTTGATGTGCAATTTGCCCTGAGTGGTATAGACTCGTTATTAAAAAGTCAGGAATTGGTCTTTGGCTTTGTCGGATTGACGCCTGGTGTGTTGGTGAGCTTTGCGGTCTTTCGCTATCTTGGTGGGATGTTTGGGAGTAGAAAGGGGTTGAGAAAAGGCCGGAAAGCAGGTCAAGCAGTGCGAGTTTTACGAAATATCGACCGGATACTCACGCTGGCCACTCCAACACAAAACAACATTTTGTCGTACAAGGACCACGGCCTTCTGTTATGCGAGGTTCACGTCTTGCGGCAACGCGCTAGCAAGCTGTTTCCGGGGGAGATTGAGAGAGAGTTCCTCGAGGATGTGAATGATCTTTGTAATATCAATAGTGGCATTCAGCAGCAGCTCAAGGTTCTGGACCGTATACGATGGGGCTACTCGGGCTGGATGAAGAATGAATGAAGATGAGATGAAATGAGTGTACAATAATAAAATCTACGTCCCAGGACAAAGCCATCGATCAACCTTATATCTAACTCTGATCTGTGAAGTGAATGGAAGTGGCTAATCTTATGACGGAACTTTTTTCAATGGTGGGTGTCTAGTGAACGACCAGTGCAGGTTTATGTACTATACCTCTAGCTATTTTTGGTGTCTGCTCTCAAAACAATGACTTTATGCAGCCAATTGGTACCCCTACCTTTTTACCCCCTTTTGGGGTATGCAGTGAATAGCGGACCTATTGTATAAAGAGGCTTGACGAGTATAGGTAGGGGTGGATGTGCCTTCCCTGTCTGTATCTGTCTTCAAGGTTACCTAGGTATTTGTTTGGCGAGACAAGCGTTTCACTGGAGGCACCCGCCACTGTCACTGCACTGTAAATTTACCTACGAGTACGCTGCACCCCCTACAACACTCGAAAGCCTACGCCGACAATACCAGTCTAGTACACCTTCATATCACACCTGCAAACGTCTGCGCATACTTGCCCACGCCCAAAAAAGGCCACCAGACAAAAGACGACTCTCACTCCGATCGCCATTCACCTCCTGCATTCCCATCGGTCAGGGTCAGAGAGTGGTCAGAGAGTTGTCACTACGGTCACTGTCATTGTCGCAGCACCCGCCCCATCCTATCTCCATCCCATCCCGCTGCCATACGCTCCCATACGCTGCTGTACGCTCCCACCGCCTTTCCACTGCCTCGCTGTACCTACCAAACCGATCGCACAGTAATCATCCCCACAGGCCTGCACCCCACGGCACCAGCCTTCACGACCTTTCCGTCTCACGTTGCGCCTAGAGAGCTTAGAGGGTCTTGAGAGCTTACTTTGGACTGAGCTTCGCAACACACCTTTTCCATTTCCATCATCCGTGCCGTTGATCTCCCACCTTCACGATGGCCGGATCGCGCAACTACGACTTCTTGGTAAATATTCCGCTCCAGTCAACCGACACACTCTGGAGAGATTGTCATGCTAACAATTCCCCCTAGATCAAGCTGCTATTAATCGGCGACTCAGGCGTTGGAAAATCATGCTGTCTCTTACGTTTCTCTGAGGATTCCTTCACCCCGTCATTCATCACAACCATTGGTATCGACTTCAAGATCCGAACGATCGAGTTGGATGGCAAGAGAGTAAAGTTACAGATATGGGATACCGCAGGCCAGGAACGATTCCGAACCATCACCACTGCATATTACAGAGGCGCTATGGGAATATTACTGGTGTATGATGTTACCGACGAGCGTTCATTCAACAGTACGTACATGAATGGTCCAACACTCACAGTTGTGGTGTCTGGCTTCTAGACCCCATGATGACCCACTGCTAACCCACCGCCCCTAGATATCCGAACATGGTTCTCAAACGTCGAACAACATGCCACGGAAGGCGTAAACAAGATCCTGATTGGCAACAAATGTGATTGGGAAGACAAGCGCGTGGTGTCCACAGAGAGAGGTCAACAGTTGGCAGACGAGCTCGGCATACCCTTCCTCGAGGTTTCCGCAAAGAGCAATATCAATGTGGAGAAGGCATTCTACAGTCTGGCGGCCGACATCAAGAAGCGAATTATCGACACTGCGAAAACAGACCAGGCGGCGTCTACAGGCGTGGACGTTGGAGCACAGGGAAGTGGAAGTGGTTTGGGGGGCAAGTGCTGCTAAATAATTTGGTTCTTTTTGTTCTCGTGGACGGAGCGCTTTGCTTTTTCGTTATGTTTGTTTAAGAGCAGATTATGGGTGGAGTTTGGTCATATCACAAGGTATTACAAATTCAAGGCATGCTTTTTTTGCCGACTACTTTGACATTGATGGTTTGCAGATATCATGCTATGGTGATGTTTTGAATGGAGCGACGATTGTGAAAATGAGTTCAATTACGATTCAAAAATACTGGCCTCTTTATCTTGTGCGGCGTGGAAACTATCACAGAAATGAACACGAGTCGGCGCGAAAACACCACACCAATGGCTGGGAATTTGACTACAGGAGTCCTTGATAAATTTGACACTAGAGCTAATATACAAAGTAATCCCACGAGCTCTTACCACAAAATCTCTGCATTGATGATGGGAGCTGGCTCATTAATATTTACACTCTGTTTAGCCATCCGCGAAGCTGGGAAGGGTCGGCGATGCCACTCCCGTACAAACCTGCGCGCTTCATGTTTATCAGTGAAAGAGATCACATGCCTCTTTGGCTGCCTTGCGGCATTCGCACTCTCATGGTTGTCTGACTCGGAAGCCCCATCTTCTTGCAACGTGATGATTTCCTTTTCTCCGCTCCCCACAACCAGTTTCCACATCAGATTCCGTTTCCGGCCATCGTCGTAGATGGCCTCCATGATGTCGAAGGAGGAAACTCGGCCGTGGTCCGTGTAGAATAATACCATGTTCTCGGCTTTACTTTTGCTATTTGCTATTGCAGCGGGTCCGCCGTCACTGAGCAGTCGGAGCATACCTGGCTTGTATGGCTTATCTAATAGTCGCATGGAGAGCTTGGTGTGTGATGGAGCCAAGGAGAAGTTCTTGACGATGGTTTGAACGTCCTCTCCATCCTTTAAAAATCCCGGGGGCAAAGCAATAGCCCCCAGCGTCATTTGGTGACGAGTGCTAGTCTCTGCTAGTTTTTTTAGTCGAAACATATTGTCCAAGTATGCTCGGGCAGTGTACTCATTGGAGAATAGAATGAAGTAGTAATCAAGAGGCTCCAATGTTTTGTTGTCTCGACCAGGTATGACTTTGATGATTCCGCTCGTCCAGCCTTCAATGTGCTCGCCCTTGGGACTAAGTCTGAAAAAATCGCTTTCTTCAAGAGAGTGCAAAGCGCAATTGAGAATAAGTACGCTCTGATGAGCCACATCTCGCTGTGAAGTCCGGGTTCCAGCCACTTTGTGTAGTCGAGTCTCTTCGACGCTTCTTTCTTCATCTTCGTTGCTCGCCGTTTTTTTCTCAAAATCATCTATCCAATCGAAAACTGGAAGTTTAACGAGCTGGCTCTCCGGGCTCGATTCATGAGTTTGCGGGTTATTTTCCTCGGGGAACATCTCGTCAAATAGACCTTCAGTCTTTTGACGGCCCGGCTTGAAGCTGATTTTCCATTCTGGGGCTGGATTTTGTGATTCAGTTGGTGTCGTTAAACGCGGATTTATGGTTTCTATATCTACCCCCGGGACACCAGAATCGACCGTGAGAGTGTGTTGAGTTGATTCCGGCAGGGTTGCTATGCTCTCTTGAATTGGTGTGAAGACTGGCCAGGCGCTCTCGAAATCGCTCTCGAAATCTTCTTTCTCAATAGGAATAGGCTCCATTGCTGGTTGAGACAGCTTCGTCTGATCAGGTTCCACGGGATTCCGCCCAAACTTTCGCAATTTGTCTTCCAAATTGGGGGAAGCTATTTCTGTGCCACTCAAGGCGTGATCTTCAAGGAATTGGACGTCGGGTCTCCTCGAATCTTCCCGCAATATTTTCATGATCTGTGCGTCGCTTAAACGTTTGATGGCTTTCAACAAGCGAAGATCGTAGTCACTCAGATGAGCCTGGATTTTTTCTTCTTTAATTTTAACACTCGGGGGGGAAGGGGCCCCTCTAAGTATCCTGTAGTGCCCAGGTCTTCCTATTAAACGTCTGACTCCAGCCCATCGGTATCTTGGGTGGAATCCATATTTGGCTATGTGTGAGCTGTTCGCTTCTGAAGAGTCTGCACCCCCATGAGGTGATAGCCCCTCCTCCTCCAATTTGGCGTCGTTTCCATGTGCCTGTTCTGTTTGCTTCGTCCCTCTTGTAACGTGCACGGCTTCTGCCTCGTGGTAGATATTCCTTCTCTGGTGTGTGCAGGTGGGGAAGGCGTCTCTGCTGTGATATGATGCTGATGCCGACGCTCTTAGCTGTCGAATGGCGAGCAGTCGCAGCTGCTGGGCGCTCCATGCTGGCAACAAGAACAGCGGAGGTAGCGATTGCGTCAACATAATGTTGTTCAATTGGGAAGGGGAGGGGAGGCATTGGTGGAATGGCGGTTGAGTATCCGTACCTTTTTGTACAAGTAGGTCAGATATGAATAAATTGTCGAGTACGAGTACCGAGCTCTGCAGGTGAGCTCACACTCACACGCTCTGTCGGGTCCGGAGTCACTGCTCCGAGATACAGGATCGGCCTCAGATCGGACCATGGTCCCGAACCCAAACTAGAATTCAAATTCTCATTTGCATTACGGACAGCATATTTTACAATTATATTTTGGCATAAAAATCAGAACGGCCTTCGCGAGAGTCACTCAAAAGTCACCTGGAGGAGGTCAAAGGCCTGGTCCACCGCACTGCCGTCATCATGTCAACCCTCAAAGATCTCCACCTTGCGATGTCGCATAGCAAAGATCTGCACAAAATCCTGGATGTCAAAATTCGACCTTTTTCCAACCACAATAGCCAAGAGCGAGCAGATCAGAAAGGCGTGTCACGTGTACATCTCTCGAAAGAGGCTCTATTTGATCTCAAGTTGGAATCAGGACAGCCATGCTATCTATGGAAGAAAGGCTCATCGGGCAACCAGAAAGTAGAGGCTATTGCTTGGCTTGCTTCCGAGAAGACACTTGGAAAGAAGGCTCTGCAAATGACCAGGACTTTCCAAGAGACCTGCGGCTTCAATCTGGCTGACGACGTTCATATTTGCGCTGCAGGGCAGTTGCGGGTGGCCGAAGCTGTTGTTCTACGAGATGTGACCTCCAAAGAGAATGACACGATCTCAGAGTTGAAGGAGGAAGATAAATCCAATTGGGAGTGGTTTCTCAAGGAATACCTGTGTAGGTGAAGTCCCTCCAGTCAAGTCTTCTTTTTGGAATGGCCAGTGCCAATCTTGGGTAAGAGCGAGAAGATCTTTATTTTCAATTGCGTCTATATGGGCTTTGTTGTCTATAGAAACTGCAAAAGGTTGGTAAAGCCGAGAGCTTTTGCTCTTCACAACCACCAAATATTACTTTAGCTAGCGCAAAAGCTGATGGTGTCTAGTCCGCGCCGATATTGTCTTTGGCGGCATGATTTTCAAGGACATTTTGTTCAGAGGCGCAAAACGAACTTTTGTCGTGGAATCAGTCAATGATTTCCCTAATGGCCAAGGAAGCTATAGCGAAACTTTGTCATCAGTCAAGATCGTAGGACCACTAGGCGCTAATATGGAGCCAAAAGAGGCCGGTCCAAAGGTCCCCCTACATATTGCCAATGTTGCTGGTGTTGATCAAGCGTTGAAAAAACTCAACCGCTTTCTCAGCAACTTTGATCGCCAATTCAAGTTTACATCTGCCCAAAGGTCATGCTCCGTGGTTCTTAATGGGGGTCATGGCACTGGAAAGACGTTTCTGATCAACAAAGTTATTGCCGCTGGGTGGGGAAAAGTTCACCGCATTGAAAGGAGTACGAAGGTCGCAGCAATCCGAAATACGTTCAAGGACGCTACCTCCACCCAACCCTCCATCATCGTTATTGATGAGCTTGAAAAGTTGGTATCAAAGGAAGATTCTGTTTCTGAAGATGTCACCGCGGTTTTAGGTGACGAAATGGACAAGCTGGTTAGTGGACATTCAAGTTGTTTACCTAGAGTTATCGTCATTGCGGCTACGCTAGACATAGGAACTATACCGCTGTCTTTGCGGAAGAGAGGCAGGTTTTCTGTCGATATCCCATTGCCAGTCCCTGATGCTGCAGCCAGAAAAGCAATCCTTAAGTCCCTCTCATTTCCCATCCACCCAGACAAGCATGATGAAACTCTTGAACGGATAGGAGACAGGACTCATGCTTATACGGCTGAAGACCTTCTTTCACTACTAGACACAGCATGTGAGATTGCTGAAGAGAAGGAAGATCGAAAGGAGAAGGAGACTGAAATTCCCGAGGAAACTTATTATTTAGCAGAAGAAGATATTGAACAAGCACTACTCCTCATTCGGCCAACAGCAATGCATGATATCACATTACGCCCCCCAAGTGTGCGATGGGACGAAATAGGAGGCCAGGAAACCATCAAAAAAGCACTTCGCCGTGCTGTGGAGACCCCTTTACTTGTAAGTCGCCCAAAAAAACTCTTTTGAGTTAGTTCTTCTTTTTGAAAAATGAACTAACATTTTGCTCAGCATCCCGAACGTATGAATCGTCTCGGCGCATCGGCAAAAAAGGGGCTCTTACTTTACGGGCCACCTGGTTGTTCCAAAACACTTTCTGCTCAAGCGATGGCCACTGAATCTGGCTTCAACTTCTTCGCAGTTAAAGGTGCCGAACTCCTGAACATGTACGTAGGAGAATCCGAGCGAGCAGTTCGCGATATCTTTGCACGAGCACGAGCTGCTAGCCCTAGCGTGATCTTCTTTGATGAAATAGAAAGCATCGGAAGCAAGCGAGAAGGAGGAGGGCGAAACAGCGGGGTCAACGTACTAACAACGCTTCTTAATGAAATGGATGGTATCGAAACTTTGAAAGGCGTCACAGTTCTTGCAGCAACCAACCAGCCTCAGGTTTTAGATCTCGCTTTAATCCGTCCAGGTCGTTTCGACCAGCTTCTCTATGTCCCCCCGCCGGACCTTGCAGGTCGCGAGGCCATTTTCCGTGTCAAGCAGCGAAAGATGGATATGGCACCGGACGTCGATATTCTCGAGTTGGCTCGGTTGACTGAAGGTCACTCAGGAGCAGAACTGGTAGGAATATGTCAAGCTGCTTGTGACGAGGTGTTGGAAAGATGTGAGGTCGAAGGCAAGGAATTGCAGATACAGATGGAAGATTTCGTGGAAGCTATCAAGGGAGCTAGAAAGGGCATTGCGCCGGAGATGATTATGGGCTATGAGAGGTGGGCGAGACTTGCTAAAGGTGCTCTCTTTTGAGGCAACTAGTGGATAAGACATAACGGTTGAGCTAGCTATCAGCTTGAATTGCCGACGAGAACTGGGGTATACAATGAAAATCAGCTCAAGTATATCTTGTCCTATTCAGGCTTTGAGGTCATCCCACCAAGTAATGAGAACTGTGCCAGGGGTAGCCCCCCTTTGAATACTATGTCATTACGAAGAGAAGGAGTTGGCAAAACGTGGGAAACCTTAGCTTGCATGAACCGCTTTTCATATCACGGGTCAGGTTTTACTTACAATGGTCGCACAATAATACACGTTTACCGCTGAATAATAAGCAAATGCTCCATATTCCCTTCTTAAGCTCCCGACACTTATCGTGGGATTCCCCCGCAACCATCCTGAGCAGAAGAGAATCGCACAATGCGCCTCCAATAGCATTCAAAGATCTTTAATGGCCAGTATTTCCAGAAAGAATAATACCCCTGTACTTGTATGAACAAGACAAGTTTCCAAACACAATCCCCCAATAACTCACCGATGCTACCAATAATCTGACTGCAGAAGGCCACGCCGCTCAGTTCGCGAGCGGGCAGAATCTGCGGTGTGGGTGGTGGGTAGTGTAGTATCATCACGATTACTGTACTGGATTTATCCATACCGTGTACAATGAGGCACAGCACAGCACATGGCTCACTCGTGGCAAGCAATACAGTACAGTACCTATATCATTTTTTGGCGTTCTCCTTGCCTCCCTCCTTCCCTCGCATTGTCAGCTAGGATTTCGGGATATAAGGAGAGATTTACAAGTTTCTCACTCAGATTGCCGATTGAAGAAATGATTTACTCTCATACATTCGGGGGGCGAAGCAATCACCACCTCTTTGGGAAGTTCATGCGGGATGGAAAGTCCTAACCTCTTCGAGGATACCTGCAATGCATGCAACCACATATTGTCTGCAGAATATTTTCGGGACCTCGGTCCTGCCATTTTATCGCCGATTTCGATTTTATTTCTGTACTTTTGTATTTTGGGGTATCTCCCTGATTAGGTATCATCATAATAAGTCTTTCCTGTAACATTCCTCGGCGGAAGGGTCTTCTCCTCCACCTCCACAATCGTCGTTTGTAGAATCCTTCCCTCCTCCAATTCGCGTTCCAATCCAGATCTTGCTCGTTCGGGACTAGTGATAGACACTCTCATCTGGTTGCCTCTAGGCGACAATTGCAAATCGTCAAGCTCATGGTAACTCTTTCGAGACTGGTTGTTGTCTCCACTCTCGTTATTCCATTGTGAGGGGGTTTTGCTTCGCAAGGCAGAGGCGGTGGAGTTGTATGGTGTTCTTGGATCGATTTCTGAGCCTCCAAAGATCTTATATCCGAAGAAGGACATCCGTGAAAGTTGGACATGGATGACGTGACAGAACATGGGCAATGTTGTGAGGCAAGTGCAGATTATTCCAAGAGAGATTTCTGCTATCCCGCAAAGCCCAGGGGGCACTATAGCCCATGTTTGATCCTCCGTTTCGAAGAATTTGACGATGTAGTAACACCGGGCAATTGAAGCAACGCAGACCTGTGAAAGACAATCTATTGTCAGTGCTGCCAACAAGCAAAAGGATCATCTGTAGCGGAATCATACCAAAAGCCCTGTAGCAAATGCTGCCGTTACTTGCATTTTCTGCCTGGTTGTGATTTGTAGTTTCCATATTGAATGTATCGGTAGTACGAGAATGATCAGGTCTGACACGACATTGACAACTCCCGAAGCGACAAACATTGCTGGAAGATTCAAGCAATATTTATCTTGAATGAGCTTATTCCATGTAGCTTCTCTCGGCCTACAAGAAAAGATCTGGATGAAGGTGACGACAATGTAGAAGACCAAGTGAGTACCAGATACAAGACACAGTCCAATATACATTCCCAGATTACCTCGTCGTGTTGGCACGAATATCCGAAGATATTGGAGCAGAATTGAGAGCTTGACAACAAGTATAACGGGACCATACAAAATTTGAACGAGATTTGACCACTGCCAATTATTAGCTTCGTATATAAGTCATCACTCAGAGAACATATACATAAAGCATCTCAAAAAACGCCTCAAGTCTAGTATTCCACTGATGAGCACCCCCATGCCGTGCAGCGATGATGTTTGGGCCAGTGAAGGCAATGAACATGGCCTAGAGTTATTAGCAGGTGGAGGATCAAATTCGATGTGCGATTCTTACCCATCCTAAAACTGCAGTATCTATATTCTGAATTAGCAGGTATATTGTTTGGGAAGCTGCCGTCATTCTCACAATCTTCCCAGTATAGTGGTTTCCTTATCGCTCGCTGCGTGTAAATTCGCATTAAGAGAGCCAAAGTTGAAAACACAATGGCCACAGTCACGACCGGCACTGCAAATATGGAGAGGGTTTCAGGGTGATCGAAACTGGGAATGACTCCAGGCGGTGGAAGTAAGGCAGGTCCATTGAGTAATTCCCTTTCTCTTTCGGGCGGCAGGCCTGACATTCTCTTCAAACACAACCAGCGGTCCTAAAAGTTGCGAAGAGAAAACAAGAAGCAGAGGAGAAATCAACAGACCTATATGACTTCAACGCTGACCAAATGGTAGGTTGGGCTGGACGGCACAACCCTGTCCAGGAGCTAGGGGTTTGGACATAATGCGGAGTGATTCCCCAGTCACATAATGTACTTGATGCCACGCTTTACTCTCAATCCGGAGTTTCGCACTGTGACTGTAAGCCAACCAACTGGATTGCGAACAAACTGCAGTAGTACTTCCGCAAATCCAAGGTTGTTTGCATATGGCAGGTGGAGGCACCGTCCTGCACGACAGGAGGATCATGCATATGTAGAGCATGCTAGTGGAACATACGCCACAACACCACTTGATAGCCGTGCCGTATCTCGCCCCAAATATATCAAAGAGCTTTTCTATAGGACCTATAAAAGCCTTGAAATAAATCAAGGGTTGGGTATTTTAATGAAAAGTCTTGAGGCGTAGGATTACTCCCCCAACACACACGGTTGACCATGGCCTCGGATATTCCGTGATTGGCCGCAAAATGTTTGTTTCCCTTGCCTTGAGGAATGAGGGGCAGCGAAACTGACAAATACCAGGAAACAGTCGTTCATTCAGACAAACGCGGAGGAGCTTTGGAGATCTTCCTGAAATCACGCACGCCACGTGCACTAACTTGATCGACTTGTTGAATGTTGGCCCCTTGAGGTGCCACGACCTCGATATCCTCAAGGCTGAGATTGTGCGGTCATGGTCCGAATTAACATGGAACTTGAACTGAGCAATCTTCCGTCACTCGACCGAGAAAAGTGCCGAACAGGCCGCTTTGTTTGGAGGAGAGAGTTGTGATATAGCGTATCGGAGAATTGAAGACGTTGGTGTTGAGCCTAAAAGGGGCTCATGCAAGTGCCCACATGAGGTCTGAGCGAAGCTCGGTACGAAGTATATGCGACTCGTGCCCCCCATTTGACGAGACAACCATGACTTCGGTTATTTCTTTTCCTCTACGAAGAAAGCGTTTTCTAATGTGCTGGAAGAAAAATGATGGTTGTTTTGCTTATTTCTTATTCATTTGAAGATGGCTAAGTGGCGAATTTGTCCTCTTCGCAAGCTCTCCATGGGCTTCAAGGTCGGCGGTAAATTATGTTCAGTGTTTTCTTGGGGATCAGTTACATTATTTACGTTGATATGTTGATTCCTTCAAATTTCTAGGAACAATTGCTCACTGAATCTCTTGTAGGAAGATCAAAGGCTAATGGAACCAAGTGTTTTCTCGCATCTAGTAAATTGAGATTCATCAAACAACCATCCCCTCGGACCCTCAAACGTGTGATTTGCCATTTCTTTTTCAAAGTCTCCGGGGAAATTAGAATGTTTCCTATTACGGGATTTTCTCAGAATTTCTCTTCTTGTGAAACTTAGGTTCCCGCAGGCGTTACGATGTAATTACCCTCGCTTACAGAGAGCAGAAAACACAATCTCTAGTTTCCAACTCGTCGTAGTAGCAAACTTCCTGACAATTCGTTCTTATATGAGATACAAACCTCATACAAAAAAGTAATCATGATCGTTTGAACTATTGGCCTCGCCCTGCTCCTCAGCAAAATCAAAATTTCTCCACTTTCAAGTATTTCCCAGTCCTGTTCTTTGTCTACCACAAACGTCACCCATATTGCCAATAGATTATCAACAAACATTTATACAACAACACCCTATTACTCCATAGTCGTACAACAGACAAGAGCGTGGAATATCCAATCCAGTAAGCCCTGTTAATAGATCCACACTCAGCTCAATTGCAGCTTACGGTGGACAGGAAAATTGGCAGTAAATAGCCTTGTTCTCCATCCCAGTCTCTATAATAATTCTTAGTTATTGTAAGGTTCTGAACCAATCAAAATGACTGATTGAGCATTGTTAATCTGAGGATGTACAGTAACTTTATCATAGTTCAATCTAGGAAAATAGAATGAAGGAAAAAATAAGCTTAGTACCGCTTTTCTTGTATATCGCGAGCCACTTTCACACCCTCAAACGCCAGGCGTGGCCTATTGCCATAATACTGTAACCAAAACTTACTAAAACATTTTCATCGTATGCCCGCTTACTATTTGCCTAAATGACAACACAGTGCGCGACTGAAAGCTATGATACAATAGATAACCTTACAGTTTGTTGTTGGCAAAAGCCGGTTGGCTTGCGTAACGGAAGCAGTTTTACTCCCGGGATGTGTCTGGTTTATCGAGTACTTGAGCGAATCCAACTTCTGGAATGTACAACCACTTTAGAAATACAACTGCGCGTCAAGAAGACCTTTGGTGATCCTTTTGGGGAAGTGTGGCATGGAGATTTCGTTGATTCCTTCCTGGTTTCCTTCACTTCACTTTTGCCCTGCAAGATTTTCGAATCGGAATATCATGATCAAATGGAGAAGAGTTGGGAAAGAAAGACAAGGTTTTACTGCAATAGATGATGATTCCTGGCCATTGATCAATCATTATCAAAAGAGAAATTCTCCACGATCTTGACGGAACGAAGAAACTCAAAACTAGGCTGAAAGACCACTTCATACTTAGACAGACTTGAAAGACTTGCTGGCTAAAGGAACAGATACTGCATTATTGTATTTTCGGAAACGATTTGTAAAAAGAAGCATTAAAAAATGATTCTTGAACTAATAGCAGACAGAAGTAGTAAAGTAACAAACTGCAGAACCAGCACATGCAGGCAGCAAAACGTCCTGCGAAAGGAACCCAATGATATATAAGACAGACTACACCATCAGAAACCCAAAAGAATCTCACGGGTACCCGATGGGTGCTCTCTGCAATATTCCCTTGGTAGGGTCATCGGATTCGATTTATCTAGCATTAGAAATGATGCAGTGGCGAGTAAAATACGTAAGGGCGTAACGCACCCCCAGCACCTCAGCATCCCGGACACGAATACGAATGAACAGGTCATGCTTTTTCTGATCATTGACGCGCAATAGTTCCAACTTTTAGTCTTTTCTTATTTAACATGAAAATCGCAAAATGGCGTGTTCGGATCGTTCCATCGCCAGATATATGGGAGCAATTTCACTCATTTTCAGTATAACACGTGATCGAGATATAGTGGGGCTGGTGATTGTTTATTGGGCAACCGCAGATCGAGGGGACCGGCAATCACAAATCCGACCCCTTGATTGTGGACTGATCGGGCTACGCCGGGGTAATGTCGCTAAGACAAGCTGCAGATACTGGAATAAAGTCTTGACGATTTCCTCATCAACGCTCTACCATCGACAAGTTACACATTCATTTGTGCGCCTACCAACACCATGGATACCCTCACGTCGAATGCCACTCTTCTGGCAGCCCCAGAAACCTATATGGGCATCTACAGCGAATTATCCAAGTACAATGTGCACCTCAACATCTTTGAGCGTCTCTGGGCCGTATGTTGTTGACTCCCGGCTCCGTCAAGCTTGGTACCTTTGCTAACGTTTTCTCCAGAGTTGGTACCAATACATGCAAAACGATGTACTCGCGACCGGAATCATGAGCTTTGTCATGCACGAAGTCGTATACTTTGGTCGAAGTATTCCTTGGGTCATCATGGGTCAGATCTCTTACTTCAACAAATGGAAGATTCAGGGGCAAAAGATTCCTACTGCAGCAGAGCAATGGGCCTGCACACGACTCGTCCTCCTCAGTCACCTTACTGTTGAACTACCTCAAATCTGGCTCTTCCACCCCATGGCAAAGATGTGCGGAATGGAAACCGGTGTTCCCTTCCCTGCCTGGACAACCATCGCTTTCCAGATTGCCGTCTTCTTCGTCATTGAAGATGCATGGCATTACTGGATGCACCGCGCAATGCACTGGGGTCCTCTATACAAGAACATTCACAAGATCCACCACCAATACTCTGCTCCCTTTGGTCTCGCCGCTGAATACGCTTCTCCTATCGAGACCATGGTTCTCGGTTTCGGCACCGTTGGTGTTCCAATTCTTTGGGTCTTGATCACTGGCAACCTTCACATTCTCACTATGTACCTGTGGATCGTCTGCCGACTATTTCAAGCAATCGATGCTCACAGTGGTTACGAATTCCCATGGTCTCTACACCACTTCCTCCCATTCTGGGCTGGAGCCGAACATCACGATGTTCACCACGAACGTTTCATCGGAAACTATGCTAGCAGCTTCAGATGGTGGGACTACGTTATGGATACCGAGTCTGGACCAGAGGCAGCAAAGGCAAGACGTGAACGCAAGCTTGCAAAGGAGGCCAAAAAGGCACAATAGATGTGCGGACACTTGGAGAAATGGCTGTATATATAGAGGTTTCCCGGAAAGAGGTCTCGTTGAAGGCGGGCTATTTCCTGGGCTGTAGACGATACGAAGGGGCATGCCAGGTGCCGGAAAGGTCGGAGAGGGTTAACGAATGATGAAGCTCCAACACTCTGTCCGAATCTGATTCGAGTGGAGGACAATGTTCTACACCAAGTCGAGGTGCCTCTCATTTTACATGATTTCTGCTTATCAGGCGCAAAGGGAGGTAGACTAGCTCAAGCTGAAAATCGTCGTGTCGTTTCAGCCCAATAATACTTAATACAAATTGCTTATTATGGTTCTTTTCTTACATGTCGCGTGCTTTCCTTTCAATTTCCATGTCACCGTGAGAATCATCCCATTCAACCTTTCTTCTTAGGCACGCAACAATCCCCAGCTTCCGTCGCAACCCTATCCACCAAGTCCATTCCCAATCCCCCTTCTTCCTCTACATCTTCAATCACCTCACCGAATTTCAAAGCCGCTTCATCACAAAATTTCGCCATGAGAACATCCTTCGGTGACAGCCCAGGCGGAGAATGAGTAGTCCAGCGAATAAAAGTCGTATTATAAACCTGCAATTATTAATCAATACAAAAAACCAACAAAAGGTGAAGAATTTACATTAGACCACTCAGGATGATGTTTCTGCACCGTACATTCTGGCGCTACTGTATTCATGAATTCCTATATATAAAATGTCAACCCCCAATCACCACTTATCACCAACGAGTACGGAGGTAATAACAGCTAACTAACCCAGCATTTCTTAAACCCCTTGAATTTAAACTTCCTCTCGATTCCTTTCCCGCTTTCTATCACGCTCCATCTTCCTCCTTGCCCCGAGGTTTTTAAGAGGGGGAGTAGGTCTTGGATGCCTTGTTCTTCTGTGTAAGAGCTGGAGAAGTGCGGCTTGGGATTGCTGCTGGGGAGAGTACAGGTGGACATTTTGAGGAGGGGTGAGTGTAGTGGGAAGTGGCGGAGTTTGTGGAGGGAGGGTGTAGGGATGCGTGAGGGTAGGATGAGGGGGTTCATGGTGGGGTTGTTTGGGGTGTATTGAGATAGAGTTAGAGAGGATGGTATTGACCAATGAATGGGATAGGTAGGTGTTCACGTGATGTTTTGAGATTCTGTTCCTAGGTTATCCTTAACTAGTAGTCTTTATTACAGGGTTCTTTTGAGTCTTTTGGGTCTGTAGGAGTTCGATGGCATGCATAATTGAGAGCAAGTAGTTTTTGTTTACTAAGACTTTGTTTCTTTTGAAGGGTTTTGCCTTGTTTGGCTTAGAGTGTACTCGTACCTTGGATTGTACTCGGTAGCGTATCCTGGGATAGACAAAACAGTAGAATTCTATTCGCTTGTCGAGTGTGCCTTCGATGATATATTTGAATCTAAATCGTTGAGAATGAGAATATTTCTATATTGTGAAATACTTGGATGTGTAATCGCTGATTTTAGGTAGTCTTTTAATAGTAGTGCTAAGGTTATTATCGCTATTACTACTATTGATTAAGTCAAGAATACTAGCTACGCACTTAATTACGTCTATTGTACTTATTCCCACCACTCATATGTAGTGGTATATAGTAGTTGTTGTTTACGTTATGTAGAATATAATAAACGAGTTGCAAACACGGATTTTACTTCACTTCTATCTCGAAAGGTACATTCCGATGAAAGCCAGATTGCTATGTTCGGAGCGGTATTTGCTTTGCATTCGTAAAGAGTGTAGAACTCTAACAGGTATGGTACACCCTGAACGTACTGTAAAGGCCGTTAATAAGTGCCTACTGTTTAGTAACTGATCATAATGAGGTAGGTGCTACTACATGGTAATCCCCAATTGAGTTCAAGCCTCAACATCCTAATTAGACACCTACTGGTATCATTTTTTGACACTTTTTTGGGATTCAAGATCTCAACCGCAAATAGTGATCATCGCTCCGTACGCATAATTCAGAGCTGCAGGTACAACACCATAGGGAAAGAAAAGGCGGTGTCCTACTTTAGCCAGGGGCCACTCGCTTGGCGGAGAAATTAACAAAATTGTTCCTGGCCGGCCCTGACGCGATTCAAGGGGAAAGAGTCGTATCACTCTCGATCGGCTCATATCTTTTTTCCCAGCTTGTACGGAGGTAATCAACACGCAGAAGTGTTGTATTGCTCCACATCTTCCGTTCAACTTGTCAGCTTATTCGAATCTCATTCATCTGATACCACCCTAGGTTGTACGTTGTATGGTTCGAGTGTACAAGGATCAGCTCGTGCATTCACATGAAAAGCCCCCTCGCCTCATTGACTTTCCAGAGCACCCCACGAATTTCTTTTGCTCGCTCCCATCCTCAACGATGACAACCTACACACGCACTCTCGAGGCCGCCAACGAGGAACGAAGACGACTTCATCATGAGGCAGATGTCGTAGTAGTCGGCGCCGGAGTTTTTGGCTGCGCAGTCGCATTTGCGCTCGCAAACCAGGGTCGCAGTGTATTGCTCCTTGAACGATGGATGAAAGAACCTGACCGGATTGTTGGCGAGCTCTTACAGCCGGGAGGGGTATCGGCATTGAAGAAATTGGGCTTGGAGGACTGTTTGGAGGGAATCGATGCGGTCACCGTCAAGGGCTACGACGTTATATATTATGGGACGGAGGTATTGATTCCATACCCAGAAAATGCCGGCACAGATGGTACAAAGGCTTCACAGATAGAGAAAGGGAGGAGGCCAGAGGGGAAATGCTTTCACCATGGAAGATTCATATCTCAACTACGAAAAGCGTGTGCAAGGCAGCCAAATATCACCATCGTCGAGACCGAAGTCACCGACACTATCAACAGCACATTTACCTCACAGATCCTTGGGGTGGAATCAAGGACAACGAATCCAGAGACAGGAGAGAAGGTGGCAGACTTTTATTTTGGCCAACTCACCATAATTGCCGATGGATATGCTTCCAAATTCCGAAAACAGTTGATTGGAAAAGCCCCAATTGTCAAGAGTAAATTTTACGCTCTTGAATTAATAGACTGCAAATTGCCAGCGCCTTACCATGGCACTGTCATCCTAGGCGATGCACCACCAGTTCTCCTTTATCAAATCGGTACTCACGAAACTCGAGCTCTCATCGATGTTCCGGAAAACACACCAACAGCTTCTGCAAAAGCAGGTGGCGTACGAGCACATATTCGAAACGTTATCATTCCCTCCCTCCCTAAAGATGTCCAGCCTTGCGTCGAGGCAGCTCTTGCAGATGGCAAAATTCCAAGGAGTATGCCAAATAGCTTTCTTCCACCAAGTACACAACAAGAGAAAGGAGTAGTGGTATTAGGTGACGCAATGAACATGCGTCATCCTCTCACCGGAGGTGGCATGACAGTAGCATTTAACGACGTGGTTCTCCTCGCTGAACTTCTCTCTCCCGAAAAGATTCCAAACCTTGGGGATACCGATAAAATCCAAGCCGCAATGAAGGAATTTCATTGGAAGAGAAAAGGGCTTTCCTCAATTATCAATATCCTTGCCATGGCATTATACTCCCTCTTTGCAGCCAATGATAGCCAATTAAAGGCTCTACAAAAAGGATGCTTTGCCTATTTCCTTCGAGGAGGCAATTGCGTCGACGGGCCTTCTGGATTGTTGGCTGGAATCATCCGTCAACCATTCGTCCTCTTCTATCATTTCTTCTCTGTGGCATTACTCTCTATATGGATAGTGATGAAAGATACCATCGGATCCATCTTAGGACTCTGGAAGATTCCATTAGCGATTGAAAAGAGCGTCTTGATTTTCTGGAAGGCGTGTGTAGTCATCTTTCCTTTCATCTTCAGCGAGCTGAGGAGTTGATGAATCGTATAGATAGTAGGGGGTTTGGTAGATGAAAATAAACGCGGGATAGAGAAGATGATGACGAATCTTGGCAGGCTGTTGGCCTTTTATGGTTACGGCCTTTTTTTTTCCCTTCTTGTTGATATAACGAGCGAGCATGAACATTGGGTGGGAGTTTCTTATATTAGCGATTAGGATTTTAGTACAGTTTAATTTGTAATAAGCGAAGAACCTTATGGTGACAAAAGAGAACGAACCAAGTGACTTTGACAAACGATGAAATGAAATGTGGAACGGGGCGTTGGTGGTATATCAAGTGGATGTTAAGTGAGTAACATGAAGCCGCAAGAGAACTCGGAGCATAACGGGAAAACTTCCAGTTGACCAAGTCCTACGACTCCCTCTTCGCTATCCTCAGCCTCTGTGTTCATACCTAGCTACCCCCGAGTTTCTTTTCTCCCGAGGCTATCCCCGTTTGCGCCATAAAAGCGGTAGACTGATCAAAAGTCAAGTAGGATTTCGATGTTCTCCGTATTACTATCGTTACCTTTTTCTACTATCAATTCCCGTTACTAATGTCGATACCTTTTCTTGCGTCAAGTTAGTAGCGATGAGCTCGCATCACGGTGAGAACTTCGTCGACATGCTGAAGAAGTGTCGTTCTGAGTGTTAATGGGGTTCTGGTATATCTCTAGTACCGAAAAGTATCGTGAGAAAGGATTTTAAGGTCTGTCGAGGAGTGAGGATAAGGATTACTTGGATAACTCCAATTACACGGTTTTTTTAGAAGATTTAGGGGTAATTTTTGTGGATAGTGGGATTGTGATGAGGGCTTGTTTTGTGGAGTTATAGAAGGTCCTTCTCTTCGAATCCGTAGATTTTCAAGGTTCATTTGGGGTTCTGCCCTTAACTTCTATCTTACTCTTTGATATAACATATTTTACCTCTCATAATAGACAAACTCCCATGAACCCTTCTTGACTTCGGACCGTTCTGAATTGCTTCATATGAGTGTGTTATATCCAAAAAATGAAAAACCAAAAAACCTAACTTCCAGTCCTTCAATTTATGGGATCGGAATTTCCTTTAGAGATAGAGAGATACGGAGGTACAGCGGTTAAGTATTGTTACCCCTGTACCCCTGTCACTTAACTTCAAGGGTTTGTAACACAACAGCAACCAAATAAAAATGGCTCAAAAAAGAGAAGATAATAGAGCGATATTTAAGAACAATACCAGTTCTGAAACGAAGTTTTTCGAGTACAGTTTGCTCAAGTAATTGTAAGTTGAAAAAAAGCGGCAGGGGTACAGGGGTGACAATACTTAACCGCTGTACCTCCGTATTTATACTCCTGTTTGAGACGAGGAAGGATGTGTCCTCGGGGGGGTGTATGTATATTTATGATTTATATAACATATCCTATATGAAAACTTCCAAGCCCGAGGGGGTTTTAATATTGGATGATCGGAGTATTATAGTATAACACAGATAAGAGATACCTAGTAAGGTAAGGGGTAAAGAGACTGGAGACGGGATGAAAAACTTCCACAGGGAGGATAGGATAGTGGCTATTAATTTGTTTCTTACATGATTGTTTGCCAAAGCTATTGTCGTTTTATTACTTTTGTAGATATGGTACCACAATGGCTATTTGAGGAAGAGTACATTGATTCATCCACCTTAGCAAAAACTAGTATTTAGAGATGTGTTTGATACCTGGGAAATGATCTTTGTCCTGAAGAAGCATGGAAGTCCAATTAGCCTCATGGACATAAATTCTGACGCACAAACAATAGCAGCAAGAGTGAAAATCATGATCTGGCATATGGCTATACTACCGATGGGCATATTCATATTCAGGGTCCCCTAGCTAATACTCCATTGTATCTACATCTCCAAACACACTTCTTCAAAGTCTGTTCCACCCACTTTGCGATTACTTCTATGTTAATACGAGTGTATAAACTATCTTGGTCTTGAGTCTTATTGGTATCAATTTAGTAATACGATAACTATGTAATAAGATTGAAGTGAGAGTGATCCAAAGCCTTCCTTGGCGAAACAATATATCCCTCCCATACCAACTTTCTCCAGACCCCATACCCATTCAAAACAGCGAGAACCTCATTTCACTGAAGTTTGTAGGCTCCTCATCATACACTACACTAGTACCCAAGTAAAATGACCAAAAAATAAAAAAAACCCCAACCCACATAGACCTCTCACCACATCAATAGCAACAGAATCTCAAGATCTCCACTCCATCAAGTAGAGAAAATCTCATTCGGCTATTCCTTACAAATGATAACTTCTCTTCCGCCCCTTTTCCCAAATCAAACACCAATAACTCCCTCCCCTACAAACAAACCTCAATATCCCATACAATTCCCCTAATCCCACACTACCTCCCACTGCCTCGAAAAACAGTCTAGACTCCGTCGTCTAAAACTTCAACCCACTCGAAACAAAACCTGCATCCGTAACGATATCGTACAGTATAACGGTATGCACTGTACTCTACACACAAAAAAAAGCTGGTTGAGAGATTGAGAGATGGGTGGCTGGTTGGATGATGGATGATGGATGATGGATCTCGCTTGGCAAGTAAATAAATAAGTAAATAAATAGTTTCACAATGCCTGCGTGTAGCGGGTACTCGATATTGATATACTCGACCCACGACCGAACAAATTTAAGATCCGAGATTCGAGATTAGGAAAAGAAGATGTGAAATTAAAACAAACAAACGATGAACAATTTCGTAAATCTCGCAAGATTCTAGATGCATTGGATCCGCTTATATACATATATATACATGTACAAACTACACTACACCAACCTAAACCAGACACCTCCCAGCCCTCAAGGATTCCCATACGAATCCAACCCTAGGACAGGACTTTTCCCATTCTCAGGCTCCCCCACAAGCTACAAGATTCTCATCTCCGTCGATAAACACCTACGATCCAACTCGCCCTTAAAATCGCTAACCCCCACGCCATCGCCAGACTATCCCACACAACATTTAACTTACTCCCCCCAACCTCCTGCCACCCGATTTGTACCTCCGCAACATTGATCCCATCCGGCGCACTCTCCGCCAGCATCAGCATTTCCACATCAAAGATCCAGCCTTCGGCATGCATGTAGGGAACGATATGGGGTAGTGCTGCGCGGGAGAAGAGTTTGAATCCGCATTGGGTGTCGCGAATGCGGGAGGTGGCAGGAGGTGTGAGGAGACGAAGGAGGAGATGGAAGGAGTGCATTAGGGCGTTTCTCAAGGCTGATCTCTGGGGGGGTGGAGGGTTTGAGTTAGTGATATGTGGGAATAGAGAAAGGAGAGGAGGAGGGAGGAGTACTTTAACGACCGCTTCGGTTCCTACCATGTGCGCTCGACTTCCAACGGCGATGCCCCTTCCTTGCTTATCTTCCACTTTCTGGCATCCTTTGACAAGCTTCCTCAAGTCCCCAAACTTGCTCGCGCCATCCGCGTCTGCGAAAACAGTGTAGGCGCCACGTACATGTCGAAACCCATGTGTGACCGCACCCCCCTTTCCTCGATTCTGCTGTAAAGTGCAAACCCTCAGAACATCATGAAGTTTATGCTTCCTCGAGAATGCCATCGCAACATCGATCGTCTTGTCCTTACTCCCATCATTCACAATCAAGATTTCGTAGCCTCCAATCCCCCGATTAATTTCTTTCTCGCCCTTTTGCTGGGTATCTTCGAGTGGAGATCTCCCGTATTCCGCGTCGAGGAATTCCACTGCTTCTTCCAACATGATTTCCATCCTTTCCTCCTCATTGTAGGCTGGCACCACTACACTCATCATTATCTCCGGGCCCTCGATACTGCCCGTATGTTTCGCATCGCCCTTTCCAGCGGCAGCATCACGTCGATGCGCTAGCCAGCCATCGTGCCAACACGGGAGGGCTTGTGAGCAGACGGGACCGGCGGGTGTGGTGGTAATGTATGTTTTCTCCGAGGGATGCGGGGCTCTGGGTGTCGGCGCAAGAAGGTAGATGAGAGCGTATAGCTAGAGAAAGTAAGTTACAATACTGGACGCAGAAGCTGGCCGGACGGGCTTACCAAAATTAAGGAAGAGACAATAGCAGAGAGAAGGGCTAAGAAGAGAATGTGGGGTGGTGTCTTCCGCGCTGTCTCCTGCAAGTTCACCAGGAACCCATGGGCCAATTCCACGAAATCGGCCATGCTGAAGTCCATCTCTCAATTCTCCAATACCAAATTGGAAGACGTATTAGTTCTCTACAGTGGGAGATTAGAAAGGACGGTTAAAAAACTGTAAGTGTAGCAGCTGAAGAGTAGGCAAAGCGATGTTTAAGGTGAATAAGATTTGTATATCGACATCGACATCAGTTGGGAAGAGCTGCGCCGAGCGCTTGAACGTTTCGGAAAGTCAATTGACGTGTAGGAAGACTCTAATGATACTGGTACATGATCTGGACGAAAGGAAAGGAGTTGCGAAGTAGACAAATTTGGTGTAGGAAGAAACCAACGAGCGTTTGGTGTGGAATATTATAAATTGTCGTGGTCTTGAGCTGATCGCTTCACGCGGGCCTAGCCTGGCGAGCCTGGTATGAACACGGTCGACACAAACACCTGCACAGGGCCTCGGCGTCGGGTACAAAGTGGAGTGAAAACAGGGGTGCGACGGCATATGTAACGGTGGCTTAGCGAATCTACTTGAGTAGGGCTGCAGCTTCCGCGGAGGACCCGAACGGGCAAGGCCGCTGAACTCCATCTGAATAAACACGCCCTTCCAAACAATCTTGATACAGGAGAACAATTGAATTCAACGGGGGTTAATGATCAGACAATCACCGCGAAAAGAGGTCAATTACTGGTCTTTTGACGAAGAAAGGCACATCTGGAGCTAGGATGGAGCTTTGATATTGAGACCCTGTATGGAGGGGTATGGAGCCACGGGAAATAGTTCATCTGATCCGCCGCCGATATATTTCTTTTGCTACAAGTACAGTACGCATCTGGGGTAATGTACAAAGAAAACGGATTTCTCGTCGATATCTTGATTAATATATTGAGGTATAATCCATACCAACCTCGGACAACATAAATACAGAGCAAGACCACATGTACCAAGAAGTAGCACACTACAACAGTCTTCTCAAATGCTGTCATTGAGTCAAGCTCTTGCTATAAAGACCGCCATCATGCATTCTTCCTGACCGACCCGCGTGATATAATACAAAGGGTTTTGCAACCCAACATCATGTCATCAAATGCTCCCTCTGCAAATATGTCTTTCCCGAGCGAGGCCATAGCCAGCTATGCGGGATTATCTGTAAAAACAACCTCACAATTCCTCCAAAGACTCCATACACCCTGCCCAATCGAAATCCCCCGATGCCCCTTCTGTGTCGAAATCACATCTGTTTTTCTCTCCTTGCAGGTGCCTTTCAACTCCCACTATCGGCTGACCCGCCACCCTCTCCGGTCTTGATGGCCGATGATACGCTGATGGCTATCTTGTTCGGTTTCCCGCTAGGACCTCCACTATGTGATGCGAAGCTCTTTTTCCGTCTCAGGTCATTGCTAGAATTGGATCCCATCGAGCTAACTGAGCTACTTGAACTTCGACGTTTGGAGGATGCCAACTTCGCGAGCTCATCATTATCATCATCCTCTTCTCGTCTACGTTTCTCTGACAATCTTTCCGGTGGAGGTGGACCATCGGCTGAGAAAAGACTTGAAAGTTGGGCTCTAGATCCCTTGCGAGGAAGGTCATGATCAACATCGGCCTTTGATGATCCAGGTTCCACGTTCTCATTCTCTTCGTCTGATGGGTAATCAACCAAAGGTTTTGACACCGGAGAAGTACCATTAGTGTTAGCTTGTTTCCCTTCTGAGCCGAGACTGTCCTTCTTCTCTTCATCCTCATCATCAGATGTGTTAAAATATTCCTCCTCCGCGGGATCAAGATCTTTGATTCCTCTTTCGTTTTCCCATCTGCTTGCCTCGGATCGCTTTGGTGTATCTCCTCCTTCATTGTCCAAGAAGGAGCTGTCTAGGGTCGCAGGGTCAAACGCAGCAGCGTTGTCGTATCTATTGATGAAAGTTCGGAATAAATCTACATACGTGATTTGCTCGAGCAATGCCCGGTGATTTTCGACCAAATGGTTGAATAAACTCTTGGTCTGACTAACTCGGATGTACTCGAAGAACTCGAGGCAGGCTGAGTTCAAAAGATTATCTCGAGGCATGCTTTCAATGATCAATTCTAAGATTGGCTTGAAGAGATTCCCTCCAGTCATATGCTGGTTGTAAAACTCGTCTTGGAGTCCTATCAGATTACGGAAGAATTTTAATGCAGCTGGCGGAAAGTTAGTATGCGACTTCAGGTTCGAATAGAAGGAAACTTACTGAGCTTCAAGTATTTTTCTGGGCTAGACAAAAGCTGGGCAATTCGTTCACCCAGATGCTCTGAAAGCACGAAATACTTGCTGTGGTGTGTATGTTGTCGAACGAAGAAGCAGAGAATCTCGATCAGGTATATGAACAATGAGACTTGCTGTACCGTGAAATTCATGTCTGTCCTATCTTTGAGGTCCACCAAAGGTTTGAAAAGTTTCTTAGCCGAGTCGTCATAGAAATTCTTCACAAATTCTATTTGTTGTGGATCGACCTGCGGTCTCAACACCCTCTGTCCGAATTCACCGCCTGCTCTCGAAGGATCCTGAGGACCACTTTGTTGACCTGGATCTAATAAAACTTTAATCGCATCGGCAATTTGTGCTTTTACACCAAGATCAGCCTCCACGAGGAGAAGGTCAATTAGCGAATCTGTCAGCGGTACTTGTCTTTCACTGATCTGCCTGAAGATAGTCTGTCGAATCATTTGAGGATCATGGTCGATCATTGCGACTAGTACGTCTGTGGCACCCACTCGAATGGCTACATCATTATGGCGGAGAGCAAAGGTGATAACTGACAAAAGCCCATGCGCGAGGAAGTTGTTGAAAAGAGCGTTTTTCGATTGAGGCTGGAGGTTCTTTGCGATCGCGCAGCACTGTTGAATGAAGAGAACGGCTTCCTTCTTGCGCTCCTGATTTGTTTCCTGTGGGCTAAATATACCAAATAGCTCCTTTAAGAATGGTGGGTTCGACTGGATATGCTGGACAATATCCACTTGCGCGAAGAAAATGAGGCTATTTAGCACCGAAAATGTGGGGTCATCCAGAATGCGGGCAAGTACGACATCTTTCAGATACTGTAATCGATAGACCGTATGAATCTTCTTCCGAATATCTTCGTCCTGGATCCTCACGACCTCCTTATATCTTCCCTCCTTGCCAAGCCATTGCCGGTGGTTTGCCTTGTGGCTGGGAAAATCTGGGTCGTACTCTAATGCACCCATAGCACCAAGATACACATCTTCTCTAACCACCATCTCCATGATTGAATTGTCATTGAGGAGTATGAAAATCTTCATTATGTTGCAGAGCTTATGCAGGCTGGGCAGGTCTTCCATATCTTCGGCCATCTCCAACAGAGGTACGAGTTGTTTCATATAGTCTTCTGAAAGAATGAACTTCGCCATGGCATCGCGTCCGTGAGTGGTATTGTTGTATGTCCGAACTTGGGTTTCCACCTCTGGCAAATTTCCGAGTGAGGGGGGGTGTAGCATTATTTGGTGGGAATAAGTATGGTCCAGTGGCATGTCATCGTCAAGGGGATCATCTGGGAGGATTAGCAGAGTAATTTATACTGAAGAATGACCTCAGACAAAGAAAGAAAAGGGAGAGATATGGGGTATATATACAGGATGGCCGCCTACCTGTTCCACTAATTTGTGAAAACGTCTCTTGAATATTGCTCACGAATTTCCTGCGCAGCGTTCGCCAATAAGTATTTTTTCGTCGGGTCTTTGAGTACCAGACTGCAATGCTTACCATATCTGAGTACATCCATCGGCTTCCTGAAAGCTAAGGGCCATGTCAACACTGGTTGAAGGTTCCGTCCATACTATCAAGGTTTCTATTGGTCGTCATTAGCCAGCAAGACTTTTCCGATGTTGTTAAGCAACACACCTTGTTGTTTTTGGAACAAGTCCTCTTTGCAGATTCTCGTCTCTAATAATATACGGTCTGGGTGGTCCTCGGAGTGGACCACCACCCGCGGTTCCTCATGGCCGTTGGTATCGTTCTAAGACGCGCCAAAGTCAACAAGTTGTTTTCTTACATGTGCGCGCCTAGCTCTAGCTTCACATCCACAAAACACGACGATGGACAATTCGAGCAGGAATCTCTGAGGGTGCAGCACATACCAGTGTTAACTCAGCAGTGCAAAATCCAGTACCCCTATCAAACCAGTCACTGTTGCGCAATTCATAGACTTTCACCCTCTTCTTGTTGCTCGGAGGAGGTTCAGGCACCGGCTGTGCCATCATCAAAGGTTGTAGCTCCCCTTCCAGCTCTTCTGCAGAACTGCTCGCAATTTCTGCGTGTTGTTGAAGAGACAGCGGAGCCTGGCTCGTGGTGATGGCCGTGAGCGCCACTTTGCGCGGATTGAGTTGGTGACGTGAGGGGATGGGATGGGCAAGGCGCGAGGGCGCGAGGCAACGAGTCACTCAAGTGAAGTATTCGGGCAGCATATATCGCGTCAAGCAGAGGCGTCGTATATCGTTTCGGTGGAGCGCGTACGAGGGGCGATTCAGATGGCGTCGTTGCGGATTCGGTTGACGCCGTGTGGTTGTTTGCCGTTGCCGCAATGCAGGTGGATTCCAGGTTGAACTTGCGATCTTCTCCGAAAGAGGTTCGCCGCGCTCACTAGTGTCAGAGAAGTACCGGCCGGTGTCGGGTTTCCCTGTCTCCTATCAACGAGTATATTCACTTTAGGTCATCAATTCGCTGTATCTGGCTTTAGATAAGGTGTAAGGCTATTATCGGGCACTGCCTTTTCTCTCTCTGCCTCTGCCTACGATGGAATTCGGCTTACACATTCGATGGTCTTTCATGGTCTGCACCAAATCCAAGTTTCGGTGTTGCATCACGTGCTTACGAAGCCCACCCGACCGACGCTTATCTAAATATAGGCCCGAGCCGTTCGGAACGACATCGGGAGGGAGAGCGTCATTCGTTTCAGAAAGGCCCGCCGGCCCCCTGAGAGCTTAAATCCTCACGAGGAGCACGTCATAACGCGACTTTTCTCGACATTTTGTTTACTTACTTCCAAAGTCACCAAATTTCAATGTCCGAATGCCCTCACTATTAGAATGTTTGTTTGACAGTATCTCACACGGTTGTACAATTCTCGGTACATTTTCATTGCATTATCAACGCTTCGTATCGTATTCCATTGTTAGTTGTGTTATGATATCGTCAACGCCGTCGAACTTGGAACACTTTCTTCACTTCGGTATGTGAAGTAGTGTACAGCTCGAAATATTCCAACAAAAATCTTCTTCCTGAAAACCAGCTGGTGACTAGATATACTATGCTTCGTCTCTTATACTTTTGGCAGGAAAGGACGGAAAGAAGTGGGAAAAAGGGGGGGATAAGGAGGATACAGAACGAGAGAGGAAGAAATCTGGAAACTCGGCTCCATTCTGTCCTTTCATACTCGAGTACTCCACTGCTACTGCCCTATCTACGTCCTTTCGTTGCGGCTCTGGTCTCAACTTTGATGGCCACGTGTTCTCTGATTATGAAAATACTCACAATAACAATTTGCTTCTCTTATACACCTGGGGTTAGGTTGGCCCCGTCAAAGAGAAACGTCGTCTCCTCTTTCATATTGTCGAAGCCTGGCAATCAGCGGAGTGGCACACTTGTTTCTTTATCAAGGATCTTCGCCTGCATCTTATTTCGATTCCTTGCTATCGTTCCTTGCTTTCGCATTTCATTAACGCTGTCATCCATATCTCTGCATGTCAATGTTGTCCAACGATGCAGACTGAGGCGAACATATTCAACTGCTCCTTATCTACGAGTTTTCGCTGCTGTAGTGTAACCAACTAATTCCAACGGGGGCTGATCTCACCACTTGAGGCCTGGTTCGAGAGCTTACACAGTCGGTATGAGAGTGACAATTGGAACCCGTTGAGACCGTTACGAGTACATTTCGTAAAGTGTTCTACCCAAACGAACACCCGATGAAGGGATGACAGAGAAGAAGTTGCTGAGAAAATATTCTCCTAATGCTCGCTGGTGTACAAAGTACTCAAGTTTATCTCTCTCAATGCCACATCCGAGTCAGCCGAGGCCAGGTAATTCTCAGAAAGTAGGTATGCAGCAATCTCTTGTCACATAGCCCGAGCGAGGCATGGTAATCATGCCTAAGATAACGCATGCATATCTTCTAGTCGTTGACGCTCCTCGATTGATAGACAAGAAGGCGCACAGAACCCTTGGGCTGAAGGAGGCGGTTGTGCTACGGGTCAGTTGCTATTTTTTGGGGGTTTGAAGCGAGGGTTATCAATATGACGCTTGTGAAACCGTACCTGCAGATATCTTTGGATGACTGACATAGGACAAGCCCCTACAAATAGAACGGCGGCCTGAATATATTAAAGAACGTTGCTCACCAAACATTTTGGTGGTTGTCAAGATGATCCGGCAGTCTTCACACGAACGTAAACATTGCCTGGGTGGATCCTGGCGATCGGTCGGGACCCAAGACCAAGGAGCTTGGTTGCATTCGCAATCGTCACCGATGCAGCGATGCACTTGTGAACAAATGATCCCTGTGATGATCCATCAGTTGACAAGGGGGTAATATTGGTATCAGATGGATGGGATTTTTGGTACGAAACATTGCACGGCCCTGATAAGGAGTTCCGAAGATAATCAGGAACACGACGAAAACCAGAACAACAATCGAACACTACAGGCGATCTGTATTATGGTTTGGATCAGCATCATACGATTAGATTGATCTTATTGATCGACGGATCCTGAAAATATTTCCCGGTGCAGAGGTAGGTGGGAAACCAGTAGCCAGTTGGAAAGAGGCGTGGGGGTCATCTTCAACATGAGCATTATTACAGCCTCATGCAGTGGAAGCTTGCTTCGGTTGCATATTTACGTTCTTTGCGCGCTTCTGAGCCTCCATTGAGGTCTTCTGTTTAAAGAACATGTGTTACACTTTGGCGTTTGTGAGAATGTTCTGGCTGAGCTGAGTTCGCCGCATATGCCGTTGGCAAAGCCATTTCTTATAAAATGGTCCAACCGTTGATGGCCAATGTTATCGTCCTATTTTCCGCAATTCTCCATTTAGTACCGTAAATTGATCACGAGAATGGCCCGTTGAATGTATTCCCCATGTATAACTTGATGGTAGGAATTGTATCCTAAAAGGTCAACAATCTTAAACGCTTATCAAATGACTGCTGAGGACAACTTCATCTTTTTATCAGAGCTGCATGTAAGCCGTGTCTGACAGCGCATACCTGACGCTGATGAGGATAAGGCAATTTCATCTCGCAACTTCGCGGGACGGTCGGGATTTCTGAGTGAGTTTATCGATGGGCGGCACGATGATGATAGAATATTCGGTACGTGTACCACAATAAGAGATCCATCTGAGCGCAGCCAAGTGGGTTGTTTAATAGTAGTGCGCCAGCCTCTGTCCGGGCTTACACTTATCGATAAGTAATTCGAAGTAAGACTCTTTGGATGACTGCAGTGCTCGTTCCACTTTTGAGAGTTTTCTTCGTATCTCTCGCCATGGTTGCTCGTTGACAGTCATCTCCAATACAGGCTCCTTTGGGGGTTTGAGCTGGGATACAGGATATTCGTGCGGAGAAGAATGCCGATCTAGTTCTCTGTATAAGTCGTTCTCAGAGCGTGTTTTTGAACTGAACGTAGCGGTGCTTGTACGGAGTATAATAATGGCGGAGAGGCAGCTCGAGTCTCTCATATGATTTCCCAAGTTTCCGTGCTGCAAGGAAGCGACGATTCGGGGACCTGAAATAGATACGTTCGGATCATGATCATGGAAGCTGCATATGCCATACGAGAAAATCATACTAGTAGCATGGTTTGCAGGGGAGCCAACCCGCTTACCATCCACCCAGGCGACCCAATGCTTCAAATGGCCCTGGCTTTTAGGTAGAAACTCGCTTCTTGCTTGGAGGCTTGTGCTGCTCGTGGTGTTTGTTACATGGCAAAAGCGCCTTGGCATGGCTTGGTGTACTGTATTCTCTGCGCTCATTCAAGGGCGTGGGATGATGGCCAGGCGAGGCAGGGAGTAGATTGATCCCACGTTTGTTTTCCGGACTCCGAACTCATGGTGCTTCCTCAATAGAGCATCGTGGAACAGAGAACAGAGTGGTACAAGTACGTACGAGCGCGCAGTGGCTCAGTGTTTCCAGTTGGTGTTGGATAGGACCTGAACTGCAGGTGGTTCAGGCAACTTTTGCTCTCAAAATGCAGCCAAGGGCGCAGAATAGAGGCACATCGCGAGGCTCCACCCTCCGACAGGACAGGACAGGGCAGGGCAGGCTGAGGACAGACGTGGTTGGCGACGGCGATGGTGACGGCGATGGGCTGGGCTAAGCTGCATGAAGCAATAATGATGGATTCTTTTTGCTGCCCTGCCCTGCCCGGTATGTCCATTCGATTGGTGTTCTCGAGCTGGATCACACCGAGCGTCGTCCCGCGAAGCTGAGCGCCCCACGTACATGCAGTCGGTGTTGCTGTGGTTGGAGTGCCAGTACGGAGTAGTAGTGGAGGTGGAGGTGGAGGTGGAGGTGGAGGTGGAAGTGCCTGGTAAAGTATGATAAGGCGAAGGGAAGGCAGGTCGAAATAAAAAGAACGCTTCGCCCCTCGCACTCGTTAGGGTAGAGATCTCCTCCTGTCACCAAACGAACGAGCACTTCGTCTAACTCCCTATGTCGCCATAATTAAACTAAATCTTACATCTACATCTACATCTGCATCTGCATCTGCATTGAACCTGTCACTCCTCTTCGATTGTCGACCTCTCCCTCTCCCTCTCCCTCTCCACTTCCACCATAGTTGCCGCGTCCTGGTGTCAGTTGCAACACCTCTCTCGTTCTCTATAATATATCTGTTTCTCGCTTGCCAACCTTCACGCTTTTTTTCCTCACCACAACACAATTCTCCTCGATCTACATCAAGTCACGGCCCTTGTGTTTCAACTTCAAGAGGACGTAAACTAAGATCGAAGCTATCCATCCCCTCAACGACTTTCTCCAAACTTGTACCTGTACTATGATTTGTCCGCAGCTCTGAATAAACGATATTTCCACGACCTTTCAACCAGCCGATTTCCTAAAGTCGTTCCTCCCATAGGGAGCTTCCCGCAACACGCCTTTCCCGACCTCGTATCGTCATTATTGGTGACAACACGGCTACCCATCTCCGTCTATAAAAAGCACCTTCATCAATATGTCGATCTTCTCGAAGATCAAGCAGAGCAGGCAAGCCGCCAAAGAGCATAAGGCAAAGACTGCCGAAAAGGGAAAAGAAAATGAACCCGTCAAGGTTACCTACAAGCACATTCCAAAGCATGCTGCGGTAGACGCGCTGAGTGGTGCTCCCTCGAGCTGGAAGCACGAAGATCGATCTAAGATCAAGCAACAACATCAAAGAAGAAGCCAGATGGCTTTGAGTCGACCAACGAGCACGCTCTCTACAGTCTCATATGTCAACTCTGCCGCTGGTCCAAGTTCAAGTTCCGCACCTGCACTGCCTCGGAATAGTAGTTACAGCAGCTACAATCCAACATGGTTTGACCGAGGAGGAGACGTCTACTACTCCCACTCCCAAGAGTCTGCACAACGACGACCAAAAAAGGCCCGAGGACATTCGTACAATGATTCTGGTCTGGGTGCCAGCATTGGACCCTCGCCTTTGGCTTCAAATATGCATAGCGAAGGTATTTTGATTTTCTCTTCCACCCTCCCCAGGACATTCCCGTCACTCAATTGTAACGTTGAGCCACATTATCACTAACCCATAGCAGATGTCTCGCCAGCAGAAAGCTCTGGTAACAGTACAACATCCAATTCCTCCGACAACCTGGAAATTAAGCACACAACAAAGATGCCTACCCCTGAAAGACCCAATTCTGGTTCTAATCGCGTCTCGATCCGACCACAGGCCATGGTATACGCCGAGAAAGACATTTTTGATCGCCTACATACGAGTACCACGAGGAAACTCGGGGAAGCACCCATTTCCGCCGCGGGAGAGATCAAAACACCAGTCGTGTCTTCGGTTACAGCCGGACAGGAACCCAAGCAAAAGAAGCAGCGATGGAGTCTGATGGGTAAAAGAAACAGTGCTATTGCCTCCTAATTCTTTCTGTACGAAGTCACGAGAAGTGCATTCCCGACGAACAGAAGATTGAGATAAACGAGTGTTCATTTAGCGACAAGATGGAGCCAATAGGGAATTAATACTGAGGACCCTTCTTTTCTTTCACGACTTAATCACACCCTGCATATCTGGGGAACTGTCATCACCGCATAGATGCAGGGTGGTATTGCACGTGCATTATATTGAATCTCAGCATATGCATGCCAACCGCACGATCTTTCACCTGGTAACATCCAAGGCTACTTTTCATTTGTCATCTCATTCTGCGTCAACCACCCTTCATCTGCGGATGGTCATTTTAAGCGAATTTTTCTGTACGTTTCCAGGAGGGAGGGTTGCCATGCTACGACAACGAGGGAGATACTTGTCGAACCTCGGCGACGGGTGTGCCGTTACAATCTGTACAGAACCATTATCGTGGAAGGAAAGTGGGATCAACACTCACATGGATTGGCGGCTATTGAGTGGTAGTGCAAGAACTTTGATGACGTCTAGCGTTTATGGTTTTGAAAGCTTTCATCTGGGAGTCTGTTTTATAGAAGGGCGATCACAAATTGACTTGCGAGGTTTACATTTTGGGGGGATGAAAGGAACTTCGCCTACGAAGAGAGTCGGACTTAAAATGCTGGGAAGGTTTTCGGATACCATTCTTTGGCTGAGAGTTCTCTGAACAGCAGGAGTTGAATACCAGTACTTTTCTCACTTTTCCTTGATGTAGTAATAAGTCAATCTGGGTGGTTTCGTCTACCATGTATCAATACATTCTTGATACTTCCCCAGCTTCCTCTAATCGAACGTCTTTCGTTAACCTTCGACATTACCAGTTTCTAAGACATACCTGCCTCTTCCCTTCTATGAAACCTAACCAGACATCTCTCTAAAACTCCAGATAAACATTTCAAGCTTCAACCCCCTTTTTTTCGAAGTATTGAAATGAGGAGAAACATGGAGAATTCCGTATGGAAGCTGAGACATTACTGGAGGTTTGAGACATTGGTTTTAGTTGGGGGAGTATGAGATTCTCTATCTCGGAAGGTATTGTTGGATGAGTTTGGATGAGCAGAGAGTTGAAATTACAGCCAATTTACTGTGAGATGACTGGTTCAGTAGTAATGCGAGTGTGTGAATTACAGGTACGGAAAAGTATATCAATACACGTGATAAAAATAAGGTCGCGTATTCCATTTCAACAAGTCGGGTTTTCGAGGTTGCATCCAAGCATGTTTCCGTTGCCAGGTTTCTTCTGAACATGACCACCTACCTGTCTACCCATACACACGAGAAGGGGACTCACGCACTCCCGTCTCTTACTTGCTACAACTTGAGCAGTCGGGTTACACAGTACTTCAACTGAGAAAGCAGGAGGTCTTGGGAAGCCACGATTTCGTGCAGCTCGGGAGCAACTTGATCATGGGGTTTGTCCTCGACTCAACTTTCCATTACCTGGGCTCGGACTTTCGCTAATTCCAGGCTCCACTAAGGCTTTCGAGGGTGACTGTGATGGTTACAGTTCGTTCTTTCCCTCCTCGTCGGTCTTGGCTTGGTGTGAGAGAAGGCACGACCTCGAGCAAAATAGAGCACGACCATGTCAGGAAAGATAGGCACAATGGATAGGTACTGTTGAGAACTTGAGATCGCTCGTCACCTCCAAATCAGGTTGACCTTACCACCTCCAAAATCTCTCCTTCTCTTCAGAGAACCCAAAGAATAACAGCCCCCCCCTTTTACCCCTCAGATACACACTATTTCATGGTCGGAATTAGCAAGTTGTCTCCCACGGAGTGATAAAGCAAAGCAGCTATCTCCCCGATTCTCGCTGGCACTTTCTAGTCATGGGGTTCCTTCATTATCATTCGAAAAGTTCTTTGCTACATCGATCGTCCACGCATTGTTCCCAAATTGCTATGTTACGATAGTGCTTTGGGTTTCTCTTTCAAGAATCAATCTTTTGAATATTTGTTCATCTTTCTCAATGCTCAATGATAGAATCGGCCCTCTCAAAATGGAAATCTAGTGGATAGAGATTCCAGGATGATTGGGAGATGGAAAGGACGAGCTTTGCTAGAGCACAGTGGAATAAGGTATGATTTCATTGTCATGGCCAGTATATACCCTCCTTACTGCCATTTTCATTCCCTGATTGCGGTATCCTACTTCAAGACCAGTGGGACGTGAACGATTTCATCGAAAATTGAGCGATTGTTGAACAAGAGTACTCGCCGAAATGAGTCAGGCATGGTCATACAAACCTCTTACGGATCCCAAGAAGAACTTCCGGGTTCTTGAATTGAAGCCTTGGGGGCAAAAATTTCCACCACTTCCGGCTAAAGAATTCACATTCAGTCCGCCAGGAGCGGCACCCCGAATACCACTTTCTCATAAAGCAAAATACGCCTCCGTTCGTAACCCAAACCACCCAAGATGAACGCGAGGATACCTCTCAGAGGGAAGCTTTTGGAGAAAGAGATCAAAATCTTTACACAGTATGAAGCAGTTTCATGGTGTTGGGAGGGCGGCAAAAAGAAAAAGCAACCGTACCAGGGGATTAGAGATCAGGATGACGATCGAGATCACAGTACAATACTTTTGGAGACCAAAAACGGTCTGTTTGTCCCCCTGAACATCAGCACCCATTTATGCTTTGCCTTGAAAAGACTGAGGCTCGAGAAAGAAAGTCGATTTCTGTGGATCGATAAAGTCTGTATCGACCAAAAGAACCACGTTGAAAAAGAACAACAGATCCAGCTTATGGCCAAGATATATGAAGCATCGGAGCATGTGTGTGTTTATCTCGGATCCGATGCTGATGATAGCGGCCTGGTTCGTACCCCACTTGTATTTTCCTCTTTCGAGTTGAGTTAACAGGGTTGAGACAAAATTTCCTCCTCAAAGAGTGTTTCTCCACTCTGAATATGGATCAAATCTCAATATTTATACTGAACATAGCAATGCTAACTTTGAGATCATTCACAGGTTCCTAGTTTCATACACAAGTTCAACAAGGAGTTTGATGGGCACAGCACTTCTCCTATTGTAGTGGCAATCCGGCAATGGAGAGCATTAGCTGCCTTAATGCGTCGGAAATGGTTCACTCGAAGATGGTAAGATCTCATTTCATTTTCTGGTCATTTTCTGTTCATGAGGTCATATGCCTTCTTCTTCTGCCTTCTCATTAGCCACTTCTCTCGTCGTGGTGGACAACTGTAATTCATAAATCTTTCTTCTAGGGTTGTACAAGAAATAGCCTTCGCCAAAAGCGCAACACTGTATCTCGGTAGCGGAACAGAAATTGACTGGGATTCGTTCAAGAAACCTATTTGGGCAACAATACGACGGGAAGCCGATATCGTTCGTTTACTGATTGAGCACGAAAGGGGGACAGTAAATGCTCCCCGCTTCAACTTTATCGACACCCGGGCCTATGGAGCCCAAACGTTACTGGAAGTGTTAGACCGTCTTGTTAAGAGATCCCCAAATGGTGGGATTGAACGGCTGGCAACAATCGGCACCCTTGTTTCCGCTTTAGTTGCATATGATGGTGGGTCTTCCTGTGTATTTCTCTTAGTTTTCATGTTGCTGTGTAGAGGTTGAGAGGCTGCCTATTTGTGCGACTCTTGAATGCGCAACCATCACTTCCTACATGCCGAGGGGTCGTTGATGCTGATTCAAGATCTCATACAGTCACTGAAACACGAGATGCAATATACGCCATTTTACGGTTGGGAAAAGACAGCTACAAATTAGATGAAGCAAGAAAGCAAGATGCATTGATCATGCCAGATTACGAAAGTGAACCAAAACATGACAGCTGGATGTATACGACACCTACAATCAAAGTCTACGGAAAGTTTGTGAAGTTTGTTATTAATCAGTCACAATCTCTGGACATAATTTGTGTACCTTGGACCCCAGAATTGAACAGTCACGATCCTGATCATCGAGTCGGAATACCTTCATGGATTGGATTAAGAGACAAACGTCCATTCAAGCAAAAATATGGTGATGGAATGTACAAAAGAGCCAATGCTGATTGCTTAATCAACCCCCTGGGAGACAATAGTTATTGTGCCACTGGGCAGGAGAGTGTATTGCATTATGAACCAACGCTTGAACAAGAACCACATTCGCTGTTTATTGATGGCTTTCAAATTGCCGGAATCAGTGAACTGGGGGAGATTTGCGAGGATGGCAATATACCGTTCGAATGGCTTCATATGGCATGGGAACGAGACGAGAAGTCAGGTATAAAGAGAGAAGCTGGCACGGATAGCTGGGAGCCGGATCAGATGCCGGGAATTCCACATCTTGGTGAAGCCTGGCATGCTCGAGATGGCAGAGGAAGAGATTCCCGAGGGTTCCCCTATGTTTCAGATGCATTTGTAAGAGTATCCTCAACTTTCTTCATCGCAAACATTTTCCTCAAGAGTCAACGTTGACAAACATTTCTAACTTCGGCTTTGTCACAGTGGGGAACACTGGTCGGTAACAGGACCCCAGAAGGAGAGATTGCCCCAGCTTGGTATCAAGAACTGTGCGAGTTCGCTTTCAGGAAGTTCAAGAGGCATCGGGGGAAGCGAGGGAAAGTTTTCACCGATGAGGTAAAGAACCTCGCGATAAGACATCAAAAAAAGGAATATCTCGAATTTATCGAACGACTCCAAGCAGTAACATGGAACCGAAGGTTGATGTTCACCTACAATGGTCGAATAGGTATCGTTCCTGGAGAAGCAAAGATTGACGATCGCATCTGTCTTCTTTGGGGCTGCAGCGTTCCAGTCGTCTTGCGAAAAGTCGCCAAAAAGGGCCAGGAAGTGCATGAGCTTATTGGAGCATGTTATGTACATGATGTGATGGAGGGGGAACTGTTGAGAGATTACCCAAATCTACGGGAACGGGGTCCTCAGGTACCCTTTGGTATGACGGGGAATACAAGATTTCGAATTGCTTGAGGTATGCTGTACACGGGACAGAAGATTTATTTGGGTTTCGCCAGGAATGTTTTGGTCGGGGGTACTATGGGGGTGTCGTTATGATCCATATTTTCGAATCCTGGGAGGTTTAGAGGTTAGTTCTATTGATGATGGGCTGGAAGAAGTAGCCACCCAGAAATAAATCTGATTTTCTTGATGACTTGTGTATTCATAGCTCACTGTGTCTATAACCCACTCGTGTCACTTTTCTTCTCCTTTATTAACCACGTAATTGCTGCCCTGCTTGTAATACTTTGATTTTTACAACTACTCGATCGTTGTTTCGCAACCAAGTGCGAGCTACACTACCTTCTGTCTGTAATAGAGAATAAGAAGTGCGGTAGGTTCGAGAGTGAAGTTAAAGAAGACAACAGTGAATTGTGTGGTATTTTTGAAGGGTGGGGGAGACGGTAGTAATTAATAAAAAGCTATATTACGGAAAGAGAATAAAAATCTATTAAAATTTGAATAATAATCCCGAGATTGTCTTTCTCTTGCACTATCTCCTGCACCGCCCGGCGTAACTCTTGACCAGGATTAAGCACCCTTGCGTAGAATTGTTTTAACGCATGATTCCAGGTCAATTCTGACACCTTGGCACTGCCAAGCTATCAATTGCACTGAATTTTGGTAAGGAGATATATAGTCACAAGACTAGAACGTGACTAGAACATAACTATATATTTCTACTGGAGTAATAAGATTTCTATTTAATTAGTAAAATATAAGTACTTCTTTATATCATAAATGCTTATATACTGAATCTTGATTAGGATTAGTAAAGAACTTATTTAGCTTAAGCTGTTCTTCGTGTTAGGAGACGTCGAAAGTCTTGGTACAAATCTATATGTTGTTTTCCTACCTAGGTTAGCACGTCCTTGACCCACACTCGAGTTACGCCGGGCGGTACAGGAGATAGTACTAAGTCTACCCAGTTATTACTCTATATACTCTTAAAAAGGTATTATACGAAACATCTAATATAATTTAAATAATTATCTTAGTATACCTAGACTAATTAAAAGTATGCGTTTGAATTATTCTAACCTTTTTATTTAAATCTATATATAATCATTTTCGAGGCTTTTAGAGTAATATTATTTTAAGAGAGGTATATATAAAGTAACGCCCACGTTTGTAACTCCACCATGTCACGAATCACGTGCACACGTGATAAGTGAAGACCAGGCGGCGTCCTGACAGGTCAAGCACATCTATAGACCTATAGCAAATAAGGGATCGTTTGGGCTAGCTAAGCGATCCAGGGATTTCCTTGGGTTGGAATCACGTGACCAGCGACATGGCCGACGGGTCGACCGTGTCGGCCATGGGCGACTGTTCGACCATGGCGACCATGGGAACGAAGGTTCTATATAAGACTGGCACTTCTGCCTTTAGATAGGAGCTTCGTGCTCAACTTAGTTATCAATCTTATCATATTAGTTTGACATCTTTTTGATACAAGTAACGAGTTCACTTCCAAGTGAACAACCCGATAGTCTTCTTCTTATCATAGCATACCAACCAGCGAACACCCAGCCAAGTTTAGTTAGCCAGTTTGAGTATTCGTTACACACCATTACTTGTAGCCCCTCTATCTAGTTAGAAACGGTAGTACTATATAAGCCATCGAGACTCAGAACCCCAACCTATTCTTCCGCAATGTCCTTGAGCAAAATGGCTGGGATACCGCATTATTGGTAGGGGAGGAACCTGCCTTGCCAAAGCTTGCGGCCGCTGAGGTTAACACCCTTAGTGGAACCTGGACCAACTATTGCACCAACTAGAAGATGGTTGAAAAGGTCGCAAAGGGCCCAAACTTTGTACCGCCGGCGAGCAGGGGATTAATGTCGGGTGAAGATATATCCCACGAGACTCTTTACATCTGTTACCGCTGTGTGCAGAAAGTCCCAATGGGGAACCTGTACAACGTAACCTTAGCTGCATAAAATTCCTTTCCCGAGATTGTGGCGATATCCATTCAGAAATACGATGAGGCTCTGGCACGCAAGTACGAGGAGCTCGTTGTTTGAGCACGACGCCTGCTTCGATTCTACTATCAAGAGGAAGCTCCCATTCCTATTGGTGGAAATGGGGTTGCCAAGTATACCTATAACCATGTCCCCAATGAGCTACCTTCTACCACCACGGCGTTGTGTCAACAACATCGCCATTGCCATCAACCTGGTGACAAGAATTAGCGCGACGATAGAGATTAATCCAGGCACTACAGGACACTCAAATTATATATTTGAGTGCCGCACACATTGCTTGCGAGCATGCGACTCTCGGTGTGGCTAGAGGTGGCTGGCTGTGCGGCCTCGGCAGCCGTAACCGAGCCCTAGCCTGCCCTCGCTCGCCTTGTACACGAAGAATATAAGAGTCTCCCATCTCGTCTCCCTAGAGACTTTGAACGTCTATATCTTCCAATCACAGATCTCCTTCGGCCCGATATTGTGGGTATTCTCACGATTTTCCTACAAATCCGTCAAATTTTCATATTCTGATATAAGCCAGCTGCTCACATTGAAATAATAACATCCCTCGTGGCGCAATTGGCTAGCGCGTTCGACTGTTAATTCTTCTTAATCAATCAGAAGATTTAAAATCGAGAGGTTCGTGGTTCGACCCCACGCGAGGGAGCACGTGATTCACTTATTGCTTTTTATATATATATTTTTTTCACTATCTCAATCCCTAGGGGTTGTTGCGTTGTTTTTTAATCGACTTTTGGTGTTTCCGGTGATTAGCTCGGCTCCCGGCGCTAGGCCCGGTCAAAGTGGGGTTCCCGCTTTCCTCGTCTAATTCAAGCTAATCAGAGATGCTTAGGCAAGAAGTGCCTACCCTCTTCTTTTCTTCGATTCAAGTATAAACGTAGGTAGAAATCGAACACCCCTCTACGGCTAGATAATAAGATAGCGCTAGTAAGTATTCTAAATAAGCTATAGATAGCATTGCGTCCTTTAATTCTAGGAGATTGATCTTTTCCTTGAACAAATTAGTATTAAACCAGATAGCCCGGAATGTATTACACTTTCGTTTAAGCAAATGAATTTGAGAGCGTTGCTATAAATGTAGTGATTCTCGGGCATCTGTTTGATTTGGAAATTCGACAGCCTCTTTTGTAACCAAGAGAAAAAGCAAAACTGTGAAGGAATCTAGTAAGAGAACTCCAAATCTAGCATATTATAATGTAATATATCTAAGGAATTGAATTTGGTCGTATTATACAATAGATTTAGAGAATAACGTGTATGTTAACCCGGGATACGTAAGTATATTATAAGTAAATGCCTAGAACTCAAATACGATAACCAGTTTTCATAAGTAGGAAGTCTTACACCAAAAACAAAAGCCGCATTTTCTAAAAGACGTAAGGAATCCAAGTCCTGATACTAATAAGGAAAATATTGTTAGGTACAGCGAAGCATGCAGAATGTAATTAGAACGAAATGCCCCAGTTCCTATCTATTTACTATGAACCTGAATTGAAGAAGCAAACTCCTATATCTACCCATGTGATAGATCCCGAGAGGGGAACAAGGATAGTCAAACCATCTAATGAAATGAAAAGAACAACGTAAATTTGCTCCCAAATTCTGGCCCTCTTTCTGGATAAGCGTGATAAGTTCAGAACCACATCTTAAAATAGCAACATAAATTGCCGAAAAAGAAAAGAAGAAAATCGATCGGAATTTGAACCCCTTTCAACAACCAACAACCAACTCGAATTTCCAACTTCATATCTCCACTGTGACTACAACTCCTCCAAACATCCGCCGCTCGGTCGTGCGCATGGGTTTTTGTTGTGACACATCCAACAAACGAGATGACGCATACGGAGTGTATGCTGTCCGGCCCCCAACAACCCCCCCAAACCCAGTGCCTTGCTTCCGCTTCCCCTTTCCTGTTGCAGGCTGCGCTGATCAAATCTCAAACCATGAAAGGTTTTTGTTGCATACCGCACTTCTGAGGCTGTAAGTGGAGAATTTGCCTCGTTGCCTGTGGCTTTTTTGTAGGTTGATTTCGTGCATTCCTTCTTTTTCGCGGCGATCAGTGTAAGGGGTAAGCGCCCGGTTCAGGGTACTTGGGTAATGTTACACATTTGGTGCATCCGCAAGGCTGACTGATAGTTTTGGAACAATTGTTCTTTTCTTCTTTCTATCTCCCACGTTCCAACCACGGGAGCTGTTCATCATGGAAATAGGGATATCGCCGAAAGTTTCGCTGTGGTGTCGGTAAACGTTCATGTTGAGGAATTCGAGACAATTTCATCGCACCAAAACCAGGAGGAAACTAGTATGAAATATCAGTAGACCTCTGGTTCTAATTCTCTCACCGCACGGTTACATTACTGTACAGTACATCACAATCCCGATTGTTGGGATTTTCCGCCAGAAAATGACTGGAATGCTGGGTCAGCGAATCACAAGTTGGAAGGAAATCTTACTATTGACCAATCCAGGCTCACACGAATGCTCTTTCAGGCTGTGGTGGGACTTACAAGCGCAAGCAGGATTCGAGAATCTCAATGCTAGTCGAATATTGACAAGGTCCTAAGCCTAATGTGTTCTCTTCTCGATCGATGCATTCAGTTCTTTGAAGGAAAACTACATCTCTTCTCGAACCGACATGTCCAATACAAGGCAAAAACCAAGAAATAGGACTCTGTTCTTCGGACTATCTGATTTCGTTAGTATTAGGACACGTAGACTTCGTGAAACTACAAGGGCAAGTGCGTTTTCTCTTTCTGTGAATGTGCATATCAGGAGCCTGCATACATCCTGAAACTTGCTAGTACTGATTATTATTATTAGCATTCAAATAGTTAGAACTTTTTTGTATTACAATCTCTCTTTATTCTGCCAAAACCATATACCTGCCCCACATTTTTGACCGGTTTTTTTTGCTTTGGTGGCCGAGCGAGTTGATTATCCTCACTAAATCAAGGCAACCTTACTACGTCTCGCTAAGTGTATTTTTACAAGTTTTGTATCATGGGCTGGTGATGTTGTCATGAGCGTCCAGATAGGTTGATTTGAGAGAAGGCCAACATTCCACGCTTGCCCACCCACCCTCGCTTGTTTGTTTGGGACCTCAAAACCCCTGAGTTCATTGTTAGAGCAACACTTACTAGCCTAGCTTGTTTAGGAGGGTAATGGGTAGGTATACTCCGTACACGTCAAAATTCCTAGGTACTTAAAGTCTAAATTTGGGGGTGTGGGGGTACTGTATATGCATAGTAGTAATTAATAGCCTTTAGATAGCTTTTGCGAATTGCGAATTGCGAATTAGCATTGAGTTCATTTGAACTTTTTGTACATTCAGGTTGCCGTAATTTAGGATGCCGTAAGTATGGAATTACGGCATCCCAAATCTACTACTAAACCAGATGACTTAATCGCAATCGCAAATCGTAAATACTCAGTTCCAAGGTTATTTTATAGGAAATGGTAAATGGTAAATCGCAAAGTGGCTCAGGGTTAGGGTTATATGCCAGCGCTGGAATTGAAGATAAAACCACTCGATATAAGCAAAAAAGCTTGAATTTGACTTGAACGCTCCTTTAAATCCACCCCCCCTTCTATATAAACCTCTTCTACTACTAAATAACCTTCTTGACTACCACTACTATCATTCATCAATTCAGAGGAGGAGGAGGCTCCTGGCTTTAATCCTGTACCGTAGATATCGTAGGTCGCTACTGTCGTAAAGGAGTGTCGAAAAGAAAGAGAAGAGAAAGTAGGAGAGAGAACAAGGACAGGTAAAGGTAGGTAGGTAGCAAACAATTGTTACGTAACACGTGCTAGCCTAGCTATTTTAGGAAGGTGGTATTCGAGTCTGGGATAAGCGACACATACGAAAATATTTCCCCGCTTCTATCCCCTCCGCTGCTCTCTCTCTTTCTCTCCTAAATAACATACTAGGGCACAACCCTTGTACGACAGCGAGGGTACGACAGCAGGGTGGGAGTGTGGGGTTGTCGGGATATAAGCGTTTAGCGACTTACAAGGATTATATATCTTCAATTCAAGTTTATGCTATAATCATATCTCTTGTTCTTGTTTAATGCTCCTTGAATAGCCTCATTTTGCCTTAAATTCTAGCGCTGTTATATAACCCTAACCCTAAACTAGTTGCGATTTGCAATTTGCGATTTGCGATTTGCGATTTACGATTAAGTCATCTGGTTTAGTAGTAGATTTGGGATGCCGTAGGAATGCAGTAGCTACGTAATTTGTTTCTCATTCCACCACCATATCTGAATCCTCTCAAAATGCGGTCCTCCCAGTCTTGACTTGAGTAGGACGTCCAGACTTTTGCAGGGCATCCAAAGTCCATGTCAGAAGCTCCTGATCCCTTCCAGGTCTACCCATAAGCGAAACTACCATCGGCAACTGTTCTGTCTTTCCAGTGATACGAGATTCGTAAGGAAGCTCTGTGACTAAAAGTAATAGAACTTAGCAAGAGCTATAAAAGGTGAGAACATACTTACTCGGTACCGCTAACTCAGGGGCGCCCAAAATTGGTGAAATATAAGTTGCACGAAGACCTGGTACATCGAGATTGTTATTGCCAGGATATTGATCACGATATTTCCGGGTGACGGTATCGATGTGCAAGGCAATCAACGCAGATCCTTGCATATAGCGATCTATAAACCTGTTGTGCTGGATCCACCATATCACCTGATGTGGAATCCACTTATTTATTATTGTATTATTATTTGTACAGCGTCTGTATTGAGATACGGCTCCACCTCTCATTTACCCCTTTCTTTCTCATTTGCCCCTTTTTCCTTCCCTTATAAATACTCTGTACAATAGCTTCTCAAACAATCAATCAATTCTCCATGACCTTCAGTACACCACACTCTTCAGCCCAACAAAACCATTTCTTGAAGACCAAGAAACGCTTCATGATCTCCTCATACTGCTCTGAAGTAACTTCGCTTCCTAAAGACCTGTTCAAATGAGCGACCGGATTATGTTTAGAGGAAAGGGGAAAATATACCAATACCACCTCACCACTTCCGTGACAAAAGGATCATGGCCATTAGCTTCCCGATATTTCTGTCTGAATTCATCGAAAGCGTTGTATGCAGCGTAGAACCAACCATGGCTGGTTGTCTATTCTTAATATCAGTTTCTGTTCGGATTACTGATTATTCTGTTTGATGACATACATGGTACAAATAGGCTCTCAAATCCTTTTCCTCGACAGTTGCTGTTATCTTCCAGTCTTCGTTAATGGAAATAGTTTGATAGGCGCAATCCATGGCCTCTGAAATGTCGTCAAGAAATTCATTCATTGCTTGTACTTGTTCGGGATTATTAATGGGCATAAGGTCAGTAGGATAGAGAATCTCGGTTACTGGTTCTTTGGAGAATCGAGCTTCTGATACAGATTCGCGCAGAGCGTCGAAAATACTAGGAAACAGCTACTCCGTGGGATCGGTAGCCATTACCGGGGGCATCGATCTGAATAAAGGACCTGAAGAGTCGGAAGTTGGTAAGTGAATTACACTGCTGCGACAAAAGTGGATCTTACCCGTTGTCGTGTTGAGATGGCTTGATGGCTTGTAAAAAGGCAAGCTGGCGATCTTCATATACCCTAGATATCGAATAAAGAAGACCCTGCTCGATACAATAAGGGCCATCAGCAACTTTCAGAGCAGGTACGTGAAAGAATCTGAGAGTTTTCCAATCTTTAAACGTTTTTTCGGTATAGCTTGCAAGCTTCATCTCGCGAGAACCGAGGCCAGTAAATATTATTTGCTGAAGAAATTCCGGAGCAAATACGTCGTCCTTTTGAAGTTCGTCTCGCCATGCAGACATGATGCTGGCATTGATAATACTGTTCTCCTCCACATCGAAACAGGTGACCAGGGCTGAATTCTCATCTCCATCAGGCTCAGACGTGTTAGTGAAATTGTTGCATCATCCGGATTATAACATGCCAGCCTACAATATCAAAGGAGACAGATATTGGCCATGCAATATAAGTACTTCCTCGGACTTGAAAGGTCTTAGATGCATCCGCCATGACGAAGTCTACAACAGCTGTTTTGTTCGACTCGCAGAATAACGAGTGAGAGGTAAGGGACTCGCCGATGGCAAATTGAGTTGTCAAGAAATTGATTAACGCCACTCTGTTGCTGTTTATTGTGGCCTGGTACAGCCGGCAAAATTGTGATATGTAGTTACCTCGTTATGTAGTTCTTCTCTGCTTCAATGCCTTATGTAGGCATTCTGGGAAACAGATCATCGTTGGAGGGGTTTGGGGTGACACAGCAGGGGGTAAGCATCACTTGATCGGGACGACATTCTCTGAATATAACTATACCCCTCTTTCTCTTGCTTCACCACGAAGACCTCTATCGCGAATAATGTCTAAGATCACACGCAAATTAAACTTGCTGACTGCTAGTACAATTATTGGAAGAATCTAATCGAGAAGGGGATCCTTAAAAGTGTTGATTTAGTAGATCGTTATCTAGGTCACATCGAGGAGAAGGACATGTACCTTCATGTCATGTTGTCAATACCCCTAAGAAAGACCTTGCAAAACATTGCATCAGGTCTAGACCAAGAACGCAGATTAAGGAAGCTAAGAAAACCGCTGCATGGTCTATCATCATAAAGGCTCACCTCACTCAAGTATTTCCTTCACTTTAGTTGACGTGCATACGATAACATCGCTACGTATCCCAACCTAGGTATGGCGAAATCAGCTGAAAGCCTTGCACTTTTTCATTCTGTGCCACAGGCAAATGTCTCTATAGTCGAGAAGGTGAACTATGTAAGACTTACAACATTTTGAAAACGAACCAAAGCTAACCCTAAAAAAGTTGATCAATGCTGGCCTGATTATCATCGGCAAAGCAAACCTTAGCGTGCGCCATGTCTTTGAAAAACTTGTAAGTATACTGTGTTGCTAAATATTAATTTTTAAACTTATTACAGGAACTATCGAACTTCAAGTGCTATTACATAGCGGGGATTATCAATATTTCGCCGCTCACTGACTGTTAAAAGGGGCAAGGATCCCCTCAGGCGATTGGTCAGCAGTTGGAGGGCAAACGCAATCTCCCTACGTTCGTGGAGGAGCTCAATTCAATGACTCAAAAGATGGAAATAGCGTATTTTGCATTCCAATATAGCACATCCACTTTATTGTACTGACTCATTCTTCTAGATGCCCTCTGGATCGTCTTCTGGGTCGGACGTCGCAGTTGCGGCAGAATATGCACCCCTTGTTATTGGAACGGAAACCAACGAATCTCTGGTTTGGCCTGCGAGTAGATGTACACTTTACTCCATCAAGCCAACCATTGGGCGTATCTCTCAAAGCGAAATAGTCCCCTTATCACATGACTGTGACATTGTGTGGTCCGATAGCCAAAATACCCTATGATCTTGCCATTCTAATCGACGAGATATTAGATAAACCTCCAATTTCTAATTCTAACTCCCATCTAACGAGTTCATGGTTCAACACAGCTGTTGGCGTGCTAGACTTTAACCAGTGGTGGCATGATGTGTGGGTTTTGAAGCCCATCGAATCAAGAAGCAACGATTCAAATGGTACGCAAAAGTCTTCTGTGAACAACTAGGATCTGAAAAATAGTAGTACAAGAGTCTCCAAATCGCTTATGACAAAATCGAGGAGTCGGCGAAAAGTTTTGTTCCGATTTCCCTCCGATTTCCCTAGGAGAATTTCAACTAAATGGCCGAGACAGCCCATTGACAGTGCTATGTGAGAATCAACGTTCTTTGCCCTTCTTTCTTGTCACTTGTTTTAGTAGAAAATGGTGATACCTTGTCTAATGACCAATGGGATAGATGAAATTTCCGTTGGGAAGGCAGCTTGTAACTTTACTTTATTTATTTATTTATTGCTATTTAACGTCAAGCGGAGTCTAGCTCGCGTGGGCTAGGTCCTAGAAGAGTCCCAATATGGGCAAATGACGCTAGGGGGGTGCCCTAGGCTACAGGGGGTGTAAAAGAAGAGACGCTAATTTACAAGAGACAGTTTAAAGAGAAGCCCCACTTTCGGGACAGCCCTTATCCTTAATTAGTTTTGAGAACCAGGGTACAACAAATGAAATACATAAATCAAAGAAAGAAAGAAAAGTAGGCCAGCCTATCTAGGTAGACAAATCTTAGTGAAGAATCTAGTCTTAAACTAGACCTTATTAAATAGCTCCTCGCAGCCGGGGCCGAAGAGCAGCTGAGGGTTCCTCTGAGCTTCTGCTAGTAGCCTAGGGGCTACGTTGTTTGCTAGCCTACAAAAGAGTAGGTGGAATTGAGACTTAGCCTTCTTACACTTACAATCCCCTGAGGTAAGTAATGCGTCGAAGTGAAAGAAGCGAAGGTGGTAAGCGACAAAGTCTCCATGCCCAGAACGAGCAGCTATTAAGCGAGCTAGAACCTCTCTTGGTAATTGAAGAGACCGTGGCTTCAAAGACCAATTTTCAAGCCCCAGATCCTTATAGACAGCCGGGAGTGTAGCGCTCCAGAGCTTCTTTGCAAGTCCAATCCCTGTTTCTTGAACCCCCCTCTTGAGCGTAGCAGTACAAAGTGGAGAGAGGGAATTAGAAGGGGGTATCCGCGCTGCTTTCCCAGCAGCTCTGTCCGCGATTTCATTGCCTAGGATACCTATGTGACTAGGGCACCACCTAGTCTGTATTTTCCCAGGGTATGATGACGCTAACTCATGGACTGTATTAAAGATCCCTTGCGATGTGCCACAAGACCGGTATGTTAGTTGAAGCGCAGCCTCAAGGTTGTCGAGGCAAATCCAGCACTTCCTAGCCGAAGGCCAGTACAGGGAGTTTGAAGCTAGTTCTAGTCCATGGAGAGCAGCCCTAGCCTCTGCATCATATATCTCCAATGCCTTGCCGAAGGAGAAAGCCTTAGTATTAAGAATAACCCCCCCTCTTGTGAGACATACGCCACCTCCAGTACTTTTGTCGTCTAAGCGAGAGCCGTCGGTAAATACTACCAGATCCGTAGGTGGAACATCAGCTAGAAATTCAAGGAATTTGGCTTTAAAGGAATTCTTGTCTCCGCTATGGTCTGGTCCCCCTACCTCTAGAAGACGGGCTTGTCGGTCAAAACCCCTGCTCCATGGAGGGTCTTGTATAGGGTCAATCTCTTCAGAGGGAGGAAGGATTCTCCGAGCACGGTAAATAAGCCTAGCTTTAGGGCTAGGGTTATTTACACATCGTTTGAGTGGGTGGTCCGGATCTAGCCGTCGGATTCGGGCGTCTAGTGCTTCGCTTCTTACTATAAGAGCAATTTCAGAGGCTAGAAGGCCAGATTCCATGAGCAGTATCGAGGTAGGAGTAGTCTTATACACCGGAAGAATAATCCTAGCACACTTAGCCACTACTCTGTCTAAGAGAGTCAAGTGACGGCCAATTCGGTTGTTTGTAGTTCCTACTTGGCCTGTTTTAACCCTAGACCGCCCAGGGAACCAGGTCTCGCTTCCAAAGTAGGCGATTGACAGAATACAAGCAGTGGTAGCTTGCTTCAGCAAGTGGGATGGAGAGCCTCTTGCTGTGTTTGTTGTCCCTTTTAAAGCGTTCGCTACTAACGTAGTCTTACTGATCATTCTTTTAACATGGCTGTAGAAGGTAAGACGGGGATCAAAGAAGATACCGAGCCATCGAAGCTCTTGTGTCGGTTCTATTGTCC